>WBMV01007226.1:424183-552146 GCA_013396655.1 Campylorhamphus procurvoides
CGCCGTGCCGGCCGTGCCCTGCGCCGTGCCCGGGGCGGCTCTGGCAGGCAGGGAGGCAGGCAGGGAGCGGCCGGTGGGCGGTGGCGGAGACCCACCTTCCCCGCCGGTCGCGCCATGACTCTGCTGCCTGGGCGCTGCCTGCCGACCCCGGCCCCGCAGGCCGCCGCCGTGGGGTACCACCGAGCCACTACCTTTGCACTGCCTTTGCCCTCCATCCTCTACCCTCCTGCACCTCCTGTGCACTCCTCCTGCCCTCCCCCTTCCAAGCGGTAGCCTTTCTCTCCCCTCCTTGCCCTCCCGCTCCCCTCCGCATGCCCCAGCTGCAGCCCTCGCCACCTCCTCTTCCTCGCAGCCCCAGTTTGCAGCCCCTTCCCTCGCCCCAGTGAATCCCTGCGATGCTGCAGAGGGGCAGCACCAGGCTCCCCACTCTTGGCCCAAGCGGGCGCCTCCTGGGCTGCGGCACCCCAGGAGAGCCCATGGTCACGGCAGTGCCCGGCATCGACAGCCAGGGAGGGGCACGGTGCGGAGGGGCACGCAGGTATGTGTGTGTGTGCATCTGACATGAAGGGAGCGAGGTGCCCGTTCTCTGAGCATGCGGCTCTGCGGAGCTGGTGACACTCCCTTCCTCCTAGGGACGCTCTCTGCCGGGGCTCTGCGGCGTGCCGAGGATGCCTGCTTGCCGGGCAAGGGTGTCCCGGGGTCCAGGGTTGCAGCACCTTCAACCCAAGAGTAGAGACGTCGGACGGCTCGCTTGGCCCATACGGATCCTGGCTGGGGATGTGTTTTAAATTGCCTCAAACAGTGGAGCGTGCCTGGAGACAAAAGAGACAATGAGAAATCAGAGTGGGCTGTCGAACTCTGGAGTGACTGGAGAAATGCTTAGGACAGCTGGAAACAGAAGGACTGTGCATCAGGAATGGCTTGTTAAGCCGTTGCATGGCAAATCAAGCCATTGACTGTTTTAGTGTCCTGAGTTGGATGGTCATGTCTCTTCTAGCCTGTGATATGCCAAGTTACTCCTGGATAGGTCTTTGAGATGCAAAAGGGGTACAGAGTCCTGGTGAGGCTGTTGTCACCATGTACTCCAGTCAGGTTGGTGTGAATAGGTTGTGTGACTTGGAGCAGGAACTGGTTTTGAATGGAGGAAAGCACATGAGGTTTGGTGTGTGCTAAACTAAAGAGTTGCTGGAGTCAGAATTGGTACTGTATTTATCCTTCAGCACTCCAAAGTATTTTGATTTTCCAGCTGGTGATTTGTGTGATTTCTACAAGTGTTTGTAAGACAGCTATGACTTTGAATCCAGGTGTGTGTCTGGTCCTTTCCTTCTCCTTGTCAAATGTTTTCCCTGTGTGATTAATAATCTGCCAACTGCTTCTTTTCAGCACTGGGGAGGCCAATGCTGATTGATTTCCCTGTTCAGTCTCCTTGATGGGTCTGGAGGCTGATGGGTGTTACCACTGCAGAAAAGTCTGCTTTTGGGTGGGAGCTGTCAGCATGCCTTGCTTTTTATCTCAGTGAACCTTTTATTTCTTTTAATTAAAAAGAGATGAAGTATGCATGGTAATACCCTTCTTGTTTACATTAAAATGATATTGTAATTAGCAATAATTATCTCAGTTTGGGATATTGCTGTGATATTTAAACAGCACTTACGACCTGAGGGACACTTTTCTGGTCTCAGGGAGTTGCCCTTGGAGTGGTTCTCTCCTGTGTTGTGCTTGATTCTTGGCTGCTGTCAGTGGTAAAGGTAGAACAGCAGCAGGAGTAACCCTGTGTTTCTCTGATGTTGGCCTAGAAAGTGATGGCCATGGTTTCCTTATCGGTTCCGGTGCTGCTGCACGGGGCTCCCTGGCAGACCTGCCACCATGTGCGTGGAGATGGTCTGCCTTCGTGGCTTTCACCCTGTCGTCTGGGGATTCTCAAGGGGATCATGCTATTGTCTTGGGGCTGGGGAAAAAAACAGGCTGAAAAACTGTCAGTTGGCCTTCTTTTCCCCCCCTAGTTCTCCTAGGGAAAAGGCAGGTGATAATGTGGGAGACTTTTTCTTGTGAGAGTAGAGGTCCCGAGGCATCCTTGTCCATGTAGCTATCTTTCACCCGATTTCCCTTCCCTTTCAGAGGAGCAAAGCTCAGCTCACAAGTGTAAACATTTGCTTCCATGCTGGATATGGCACCCACTGCTTCCTCTCCTGCTACTGGTGCACCCCAAATTTACCTTGTTGCTAGGCTGCCCTTGGAGAAAACACCAGGTTTTCTTGGAAAAGTGTTAAGAAAAGAGTAAAAAAAGTCAAATATTGGGGAAACATTCAACAAAATAAAATCCAAGAGAAAATTGCTGCCTGTAGAGAGGGGTTCCTTGTGGGAGTGTGAGAAAGGGAAGAGGTAGGAATGCCTCCTTTCCTATCTTTCAAGGTGTGTTATACAGTATACTTTTTGTCAGTCTAGGAAAAGCAAAATGGTTGTGCTACAAGCAATCTTTATCTAGTAGTGATTTATTATGAGCTTTCTATTTCAACATTTTTGAACTGTAAACTTAGAGCCAGAGCAGATAAAATGTTGAACATATTTGAATTTTATCTGTATTAATCTAATAACATATTTATGACATATTTGATCAGCTCTCTGGCTGGTTGAAGACCACAAGAGTATTAATCAAATAAATTATTTGACAAATACAAATGAGATTAAACAAATGATCTATTTGCCAACCACCATTCAGCTGATCTGTCATGGAATGTTCCTCATTTTCTTATCGTTCCCTTCCAGTTTTCATTCCACTTTTTCATGGTTTATCTTCTCCTGAACTGTCCTTGGTATCTGTTTCACTTATCTCTGTTGTGTCATGGTTTTCCTTTCATCCTTTCTTCTGCCTCTTTCTTGAACCTCTTTCCATGCTTTTTGAGTCTAAATTAGCCATTTTTCCTCTTTCTCTCTCCACCTTCCTGGTGGAGGTTTTTATTGAATCGTTCATAGTCAGCTCAACTAAATCTGGTATGTGTTGAAACCCATAAAAATGTGAAACTAAACTCAGACTGTATGTGAGTATGAAGATGTTTGCTTGGTGGTAATGCTTCTCTGCCTCTCTCCGTGTTTTCTGGCTGTTGCAGGAATGGTGTTCCTGCAAGTCTGGAGGTTTTTCCCAGCTCTCATTTTTGCTTATGCTCTCCTTATGCCTTTTTCAAAAGTGAATTTGACTTTGTATCTTAAGAAAGAAACCAGGATCAAATGGCAGACTTTGTGTTGTTCATTGGTTGTGTATCTATATGCAACCTGCTTCCATCTGCTCTCTGATCAAACTCAACCTTCCTGCCAGGCAGTTCTCCTTTCCTCCTGGCATCATCCTTCTTCCCTGCTGGGTTTACAGCCAGGAGGTGCCTTTCAGTAGGGCAAAAGGAATGAGTTCCCTAAACATATTCTGACTTACCTGTTACTTGCAGAGTCTCTGTGAGTGTCAGGTTGATGAGGGTAGGTGGTGAGAGATGAACAGGTTATTGTGCAGATTATTGTGGGTGCCCAAGCAGTCACAATATTCAACTTCGAAGTCTCTTAAAAGTGAAATTACTGTTACACAGAAAACTTGATTTGGTTTTGGTTTTTTTTTTTCCCCTGGATGAAATCTGTTGGCAGGGAGAATATTTTTCAAAAACAATGGAAGGAATAGAAAACCTTGTGTTTCAAGGGCTTGAAATTTGCTATGCCATGGCAATAAAGCACAGGCAGTCCAGAGGAGTGTGATGGGAGTGCTCAGAGTGCGTGATTTGCCTCCGCTGATAGTTGCAGTGATGTTGCAGCAGCGAATGAGCTAAGCTGTGTATGTCATAGCTGTCTGCTTTAAGAACTCGGAGTTATGTGACTATGCCCTCTGATAGATACCCAGAAGGAAAGCTCGTAGCTGCTCTGAAGGGAACAGTTACACCTCTCCTCTGTGTCTTCTGAGGTGTTTTGGGTAACGCTAGACTGCAGTGACAGAGCGAGCAATCCAGGTGTCACATTGTTGCAAAGCAGAATTAATGGGGAGGATGGAGCCAAGAGGAATATTCTTTCGCAGTTCATTATTTACTGCAGGGAGAGAGGGAAGCTGATGATGTTTGGTTTATAATTACAGATATCCAGAAGAAAATACTTCAAGATGATCCATTTTATTCTATGTATTGCTAACTATTTCTCTATAACATGAGACTAACAATGTTTAGGGACTGCCTCGGTAAAAGCCAAACTTCATTATCAACTTCTCACTGATGGATTAGGGTTTTACTGCTTTTTGCATGTGATGCAAAAAGATGTGAATGCTTACCAAGGGAATAGTCTTTCCATGCTCACTGTCTTAATGCATGACCTGCCTGTGGTGCCCACCTGACAGGAATGTGGTTTCTTGGAATTGTTGATCTCTATACTGAAAGGTGACTTTGTGGTTTACGTACAAGATTGTGAACTGGGGAGTCCTGACCCCCCAGTCTGGTCTTGGATAAGCTGTTTGCCTTATCTCACTGGACTCTCCTTTTTAGGAGTGATACCGACCCAGCAGATACGCAGCAAATAGCCAACCTATTTGCTAAAAGGGTAGGATGCCCTGGGTGAGAGCCCCTCTGAGAATGCAGAGGTAGTGGCAACCCAGATGCTTGTATACTACTGTTCTGGGGGCCAAACTTTAAGTGGATTTTTCCTTTTGCATAGCTAAATCCTTTATGGATCAGGCTGCTTATATGTGAGTTAAATTCAAGAGCTGGTGGAGCTGAGTTTAAATGCATGTGTGTGGGAGCAATAATTTGACGAATACAAAAAAGAGACATTGCTGCAATGTCTCTGGGAAGATGCCTGTCTTCTGCTTGTTTAGCATCCTTGAGAGAACAGCAGACGTGAGGGAGAAGCTGTGGCCTGTGAAATGAAGAGAAAGTCTCTCTCTTACTGGGAGAAAAGATGTAAAAAGCCAGGGAGTAGGAGTGAAATGAGGGATGCATGTGTGCACAGCGGGAGGTGCTCTGGACTGCCCTGTTCTCACTGGGTATGGCCCTGCAGGAGGAGAAATGAGGAGGAGATCAGTGCAAAAAGGCATTGTGGAGGCTGCTGTTGTGCAGGGTGGTGTGTCAGCTATCCTGCTGGTCTAGGCTGAACTGCGGCATGGCTGGCTTGCAATGGAAGTACATGGGGTCATCTTCCCTGCGAAAGGCAGGCTGGTGAAAAATCTCCAAAGGAGAGTCTGACTAGCAAGTGCTTGTGCCTGGGGCAAGTTGGGATCTTGTTTAGAGGCTTGCTGAGAAGTGAGCTCTGTTCATCAGCAGCTTGTTGGTTGTGTAGGCCTGCTCCAGTATTGTGTTGAGTGCTCTGACACTCTGTGCTATCTTCAGCAATTCTGTGGCTTACATCCAGCCCTATTCAGCCTGCTCCAAACCATGTGTATAGAATAAGCTTGGATGTATGAAATTGGAGCCTGCAAATGACGGATTTTGGCCTACCACAGCTAGCCACTGCAGCAGCCAGGGCAGTACTTCTGGTGTGGTACTAGGTCCTCTGTTTCTGTAGTGATTATAGCAAATGCGCTTCTTCCCTGCTGCTGGCTTTGCACGAGATGCCAGGGAGCTTAATCTTATGTGAGGGACTGGAATTCATCCTCCAGGCAAAGGAGAAGGCTGGGCTTGAGAAACCAGGCTTTGGTTGGTATGATAAGTAGATAGAACAGTAGTTGACTATGCCAAGTAAACAAAACATCACTATTTCTTGAAGGAAATATGGGGCTGACCCCTGGCTTGTATGTCTGCTAATCCTGTGATTAACTTTTTTCATTGTCTCCACTTGGATCTGTGTCTATAGATGCAATGCCGCCTTTTGGGTCCCACCGTGTTAGGCTCCTGCTGTGAACAGCACAACCTTCTCCTTTGTAGAATGCAGACCCAGCAAATGCTGGTGAAAGCAGGAGGTACCTCCTGCCTGTGTGTGTGCGTGCACACTCCTTGCCTGCCTCCCCCTTGTGTGCAGAGGTTGAATATCTAACCTTACAGTATAACCTTGGTCATGCAAGGTTTCTCCCAATCTTGTTTCTCCCGGCCTTTTCCTGATTTGCATTATATTGTATGAGGCCAGCTGGCTTTTTCTGGAGGGCTTGTCCTACTTTCCACACAAGGCAGCCCTGGGCAAGTGGTCTGCTCCCTGACCTGCTTCGACAGGCGTGTGCTGGCTTCTTGCTCTGTTGGTGTGGGAGTATAAGTGCTGGGGGGCTAGGCAGGAGGAGGACATTGCTATGCCAGTTGGTGGTGTCACCTCCCATCTGGCAGTCAGCATAGCTGCTGGTGCATGAGAAGGTACACCCAAATCCCTGCTTCACTTTCTACTTCATCGTTCTCCTGAGCGGTGTGGTGGCTGAGACTTGTACTGAAATCTGGGAGGGTCATATCTGTTCTTTCTACTCCTCTGAGCACAACTGCATGTCCTCCATTCTGCTGTACCCATTTGCAACTGATGGCTCTGTAGCTATTCTGGTGGCCCCCATGAATTTCCAAATATTAAGACATTGATACTCAAAACACATGCACTGGAAAGATGTAACCACCGTGGCCATGGTGAAGGTGGGAAACAGAGGTATGAGAGAGTCAGACCTACGCCTGGAAAAGTGCTTTTGCTCCTGGTTTTCCACAGAAACAAGGAGGTGGTGTGGCGGTGAGGCACAAAGTCACAGGGGTATGTGCAGGGTCTCGCTAGGTCCGTGGCAGAGTAGGGAGGTAGATGGATGAGGGTGGAAATGTCTTTAGCTGATTCATGAGCAAGATGCATCTGGTACAATTCTATCATGTTTCCTTGTGCAGAAGGAACAAAAGTCACAGTATTCATCTCAGAAAGCCACCACAGAAGCAATATCAGAATTTATTTCTGAGAGTGGCTGGCAAAGTCAACACAGACGTATTGTCAAGTGCAGATCAGTTCTGTGTTCCCATCCCTGTAATACAGTCAGTACTGAAGGATCAATGACTTCAGAAATGTTTTCAAGTGTGAGAAACGTAATTTTATGAAAATACTATCCCTTTAGGTATCATAGTTCGTTATTCAGAGGCCAGAGTGTTTCCACAAACTGTGGTAACATTGACCAAGGCTCAAGGAGAGCAACAAGATGGAGCAGGAAGGTAGGGCTGTTTTGTGGCAGGCACAAGAAGGACACAAACAGGAGGAAAATGGCTTTTCTTGACTGATCTCATCAGTGACTTTCAAGGGTTTGTTCCTGAGATCATGTCCTATTTATCATCCCCAGCAAGAGTTTGGGCAGTTGTCCTGCAAGGAGGAAGGCTAGGACTTTCAGACCGCATTTGCTCTCAACTAACAGTCATCTGATCCCCACAACTACTGCAACCTGATTATCGGGGCTGAACAAGATGTTCTCTGCTTCATATTCCTTCTGTGGTGAACACGTTAATCTGTGTTCAGTAAACATCAGCTTACACCTCTTCTGCAGTGTGTATCCCAAGCACCCACCCTCATTCAATCTATGAAGTGTCCAGGCCTGCCTGCTCCTTGTATCTGCTAGAAAGTGAAAAACTGCCAGGTATCTACCAGTGGCTGTAGCCGGGGCATACACTGGGCAGAGACAGGGGAGACATTATTACAACCTCTTGTTTTAGAGCTGGGGAACTGAGGAATGGAAATTCACATTAACAGGAGGAGCCTAGAGCAGAGTTGAGAACAGAAATTGTTGTCCTAATCTAGCACTTTGACTGCAAGGTCAGTCTCCCACTTCCTTTGGGAGCTGATGAGTGTCAAAAGATTCAGTGCCCAACTGTTGATGTGTTGCTAATCTGATTTTCTGATGAGAGCAGTGCTTTATTTTTATCAAAATGAGCCCTGAGAAGGTGGGGGTGTGTTTCCTTTTATCATTTCAAGCAAGGCTGTCCTGACTGATATTTTAATATTTTAGGTGTCTGGTCTTAGAAGTGATGTGAGTGGAGGGCTGGGATAGCAGTACTTTGCATGCCACTCCTCCAGGCTGTAAGTGAGGCTTATGTCTGCAGAAATGGATCAATACCCCATGGTAAATCCGAGTGTCGTCTTGTGGGCTGACAAAATGGTAAGAAGATTTGGGCAATTGAAAAGAGATGTTGGAGCCCTCTGGATGGGGATTGATTTAAAAATCAGAGTGCTTTAGGATCTTAATTTGTGTTGGTGGCAGGTGATTGCAAAATGAGGCATCTCCCTATTGGTCACCTGCATCAAGGCACTTTTTGTGGAAAGATTTAGAAAACAAGAAGCAGTTAATTGACCAAATCTTTGAGGTTGAAAAATAAAACAAACTTCCTGGGGGGAAAAAAAAAGTAGGTTTCTTCAAGAAGGAAAAACCCTTTACTTTTTTTCAAAGCAGTTTCTGAGGCACCTAATTTAATATTTCCAAAACAATTTTCTGGCAGTCAGGGCTCACACATTTTAAAAAAACAGTGTAGAAAGGAACGTATAGTGACAGTTTAATTTGTTGCTGAAATGTGGTCACCTCTGGGATAATTCAGAGCAACCGCAGAGTGGATGATCAACCTGTTCAGGATGGAAGGTGAGTAAAGCAAGGCTGCTCAGATGAAACTACCAATGGAGGATGCTCATGCAGAGGTATAATTCCTGGAGGTAAAATTTGTCTTCCTCCTTTTGACTCTTAACAGCACCTGTTCACATATTCTGAACAGAGCAGTTGTTGCTAAGTCCTTAATGTGGCAGCAAGTGAGGTTTTGGTGGCAATTCTGCCAGGAAGGTGTTAGGGAGGAGACTCTGTACTAGCCAGCTTTAGAGATGAAACGGATGCAGAAGTAAAGGTGGAGGGTTACAGCACATAAGGTGCAGGTCACTTGCTGGCTGGGGAATTGTAAAGGCCCAGGGCAGCCAGCTGGGTATTGTAGTCACCAATCCATGGATGCAAATTGGGCTGTGTAAAGCTGGCCTGAAATTTCTACTCTTTTAAAGGGAAAACAAGGTAATTGAAGGATGCACTTAAGAAGGCAAAGAAAAGCCTGCCTGAGTTTTAGCGGAAGATGTACAATTTAAAAAGAAAGATGTATGGAGTTGCTTATCTGAAGTGTGCTCCTTGTGAAGAGTGCCTAGGAGAGGCTGGGCTTTTTCAGAGCATGTTACTAACCACATGCCTTTTTGGCAGGCCCTGCAATTGCATTGCAACAGGGTTCTGAGGTCTTGCTCAAATTCTGCTGAAGTCGGTTGAACCATGTTGACTGCAGCAGCCGTGGGATGGCAGGCAGTACAGCATCTCTCAGGTCAGTTCAGGTTTTCATCTCCTTTATTTCAAAGTCTGCACCTGGAGTGAGTTTATTCAATTTGCAGCTTAGAGCAACTTCAGAATAAATCCCAGAGGAGGAGAAAAAGAAGACTACCACCATAATAAATCAAAATAATCAAACAGGTTGTGTCATGGAACTGGGATGTGACTGGCAGGCACTGTGTGGAGGTGGACAACCACCAGTCACATCTTCTCAGCATGGCTTGCTCTGCCGGGGCAATGGGAGTATGTTGGGATTAGGACACAGAGAGATAGTGTTTAAAATCTGAGGTATGAATGTGCAAACTCAGTGACAGCTGCTCTGCCACCAGTAAGTCGCCCTTTCAGGGAGCTAAGCTGAACTTCTTGTTTACTTCAAAACCCTTCAGTTCAGTCCCACTGTGGGTGAACATTGTGCAGTCTCTTCCATGCTTGCTTTTTTGCCCCTATTTGATTTGAGGGCCCTTTGTAACAACTTATTCCATGTGCATCCTGTTGTCAGAAAAGTTATTCTGCCTGCAATCCCTGGCTGAGCTTAATTTTCTTGTTTTCTGTAGCACAAGGGCTGACGGCTTCACAAATCTTAGAATAACTCCTCAATCTCTCCCCTGGCCAGCCTTAGCAGCATGACAGCTCCATTTAATGTGTGCTGTCTGCTTTGGCTTCCTGCCCCTAGACTCATTATTTTGCAGTTGTCTGCATCAAGCTCCAGTGTTGTCTGCCCCAAAGGATTGTATATCAGAAGTCATGAAAAAGAGAAGAGTCCTCAAGATTGCTCTGTAAATCCCAAGTTTCTCTGCTAGAAGAAATCACAGTCCTGCTGCTCTGTCCTTTCTTCTCCCATGTCCTTGCCCCAGCCCTGCTGCATATGTGCATCCCTCCCTGCCTGTCATAGTGCTTGTTTTGATGGGCATGAAGTGAGCCTTGCAGGCTCTGGGCAATGCTGTTTTCACAGCACAAAGTGTTTGGTGCCTGGGATGTTTTCCTTTCTTCACCTGCTAAGACAGAGGCAGGTTGAGACCTGTAGCTCTGCCGTCTCTTCAACCATCACCCGAAGTTATTTGGATCCACTTGAAATATCTTTACGGAGAAAGTATTGTGAAGTTTTCTGGGTGGGAGATATTTCAGGCCGTGAGCCTCTCATCTGTCACTTGAAGTGCAGCATTACCTTTGGGCCTTAGGGTCTGAAGTGCTTTCATGTTAGGTGCAGAGTGAAATAGTCCCTCTCTGAAAAGCTTACAAGGGAAGTGCAAGATGGGGAACATCAGGGTGCAATTCAGCTGTCCAGATACTGACATCTAACATCCCAGCCACACACTGTCAGTCCCCTGTATAGACAGTGGAGGAAATGAGTGCTTTCATCATAATGCAGGTAGATATCTGAAACAGGTCAGACAGATTGTGTCTGTCTCTGCTCATTGATGATAAAGAGGCTCTGGACAATGGGCTCTCATGGAGATATCAGTGTTGTAGATGAGATGAACCCCACTTTGATTAGCTGCACTGAGGAAGCTGGGGTAGCACAGAAAAGGGACAAGACAGTGCTGAATGTAGTCTGTCCTTGTCTTAGCTGTGTGCTGTCTTATTTGGTAAACATGTGCATCTTTCTTTGGTCAAGAAGCTACCCTTCATTTTGATTCCTTTCTGGCCAAGAGCTGGAGGAGGAGGATGTCATCCAGACAGCAAATAGAAGACAGTGTCAAACACATCTCAGAAGTGCTCCTAGGACAGAGCTCCAAGTCTGTCCCAGCCCTGGAGAGAGGGCCATTTTAACCAAGTGAAGGCAGAAAGTGCAGGTAGGAATGGGGCAGTTTTGTACCTGTTTCATCCTTTCATACTGAGACCAAGCAGCTTCTAGCATAGGTCATAGGTTACTCGGCTACTTTTCTGGGGCTCCTGACCTCCTGAATGTACCCAAACATGTGTTGTATTGCTGTGGGAAAACATATGAAACCTCTAAATCTGGAGCTGAGGCCATGGCATGGAATTTCAGATTGCAGACTAACACGATACCAGCAGGAGCCGTCCAGTGCCTCAACAAGGGCTGCACATCTGGGTATTCCAGGCTTGGTGGGAAAACCCCTTTCAGTTAGGGGGAAAAAGAGCTTTTTTATGAACACTGAAGCACTGTTAACTGTCATAATTGGGCTTTGGGAATGATGGAGCCAGTTTCTGTACATTTGTATACCACTTGACCTGAACCTTTATGGTTGCTCTGAAGACCCTCTTGTGGTCTGCAGGGAGCAGGTTGAAGGAGACGCAGAGCTGTTCTTGAAAGAACTGGAAAAATGAAGCTGAACCAACTGGAAGGAATAAAGCCTGGTAGCCTGGGGAGGATTTTCTTGACTGGCTGGGTTTCCCCTTTGATTTGGAGCACTTGTTCCATCATGCTTTATGCTGAGGAAGAATTAGCCTGGTGGCAGAAATGCAATACACTGGGCATTTTGGGAACAAAAACTCTGTCCACAGCAAGAGCCCACAGAGATTGAACTCCTGAGTCCCTGTGCTGACAGCTGGTTGCAAGCCTGCTCATATGGGATGGTTCTGGACCAGTGTCTTTACTCTCCATCTTGTGCCTGTGTCATCAGCATGAGTTAATGATGGAACCCTGAAGAAAAAAAGAACATGTTTATACTGCAGTGTTGTTTGTTATTGATACTCATGCTTTAATTCCCATCAGTTCAGATAACCATAAAATGGTAGTTAGCTCTGGAGAGTCCCTAGAAGCCTACTGTGTGCACTACAGTCACTTCAGACTTAAAATAGCAGGGAGTTTATCCGGCTGAAATTTCTGGCTAGCCCTATGTGGGAAACCCACATACTATGCTACAGAAAAAAGGCAAAAAAATACCTTATATTCCATTATATTTTCCTCACTTCACAATGCATCTGATCTCTCCCTGCTGTCTTTCCTGGCTACATGTGTCCACGACAAGTTTTTGTACTTTTCATCTTGTTCTTCTAGGGAACAGAGAGGGCAAGTATGAAAACCATCAGGAAGCTTTTAATTCAGTAAGGAAGGTATATCAGGGTCTTGTAGTTAGGACACACAACATATATTTTGCTCTGATACTTTCCTTGTTGTCCTTCCCCTCTGAACTTTGGTACAATAAATAGTGTCTGTGTTTGAAGAGCGTCCCAACAGAGAGGCACCTGGCAGAGCATCAGGTCCTGGCAGCTTCTGTGTTTCTGCTGCACGTGGCCTCTTGCCTGGTCAAACAAGTGCATCATCAGCAGCATTGAATACTGATTGACTGTCGTCCTTTTTTCCTGCTCACCCAAGGTAATTCCTTCTGCTACTCCTTCCATGTGGCAAAAAAAGTTGCAAAGGGGGAGATGCAATGCATTGCTGTACTCTTGTTACTTGGGTGCAGAACTGAGCCCTATCTGCAGCAGCAGTATCGTGCCTGGGACTAGCCTTCTGTTGCAATCAACATGCTGCTGGTTGGATGCACTCTGGCAAAACAGTGCTTTTTACTTGGTAATTTTGGCCACCAACAGCACGCTGGTTGTCCTGTCAACAGGAGGTGGTTTGTAGGTCTCTGGGAGATTTGCAGCAGGGTCATTTGGCTGTTTGGTGGCGTGGTTGAACAGGCACACACGTATGGTTTTCTGAAAGCTGGCAGGAGAAACCAGGATCCATCAATCCCTTTCACAAAGGTTTTATAACTATAAGACCTTCCTAACTAATTTTCCTAACTCCCTAATAACATGTATATGTAACTAAATCTAGGCAGCCAAGGCTATATTGAGCCTCAGGCATGAGAAATGGTGTAATACGATCAAATTGCATAAAGTTTCCAGGGCAGAGCCAACCCTGTTGCACCAAGAACTTCTTTAAGATTTTACCTTTAGGATGGGAAGGCAACTCCTATCATGGCGAGCCCAGTTCCCTCCAGTAATCCAACAAAGCCTGCTTTGGTTTCTGATTCAGCTCTGCACCTTCTGTCTAGTGGCTTCAGACTGGATATCAAGTTAGCTGGTATTACTTCCCCTGTGAAGGAGAGTGAGAGAACTGAAGCAACTTGTCTTAGCCTGAGTCAGCATTGCATAATGGCGAGTGTATTTCTGTAGAGCATAGTAAAAGGTCCTTGTCTTATCTATCTTGATATTTTGCTGGTTACACAACTTGTTCATCCCATAGACGCAAATAGTTTCCTGGGGTTGTCTCTGGTTGCCCAAGGAGGGTGTTTGTTCAGATTCTCATGCTTTGCAATTAGTATAAGTTTGCAATTAATTTAAGCTTCTCAACTTCGTGTGAGAGAAAGAAAGGGAAGTGGTGCTAGGTGGTTGGGGTTTTTTTTTCCTCTCTCTGCTGTTGTTCCTCACCAGCTGGCTACTTTGAAATGAGCATGTTGTGGTTTTTTTTTTTTTTTTTAAGCAACAACATGTCACTGCAAACTCAGCTTTGGAGAGGTTGTGGGAGCTTTTGTCCACTGGCATTGCAGCTGCTGTGGGCAAGTCACAGACAATAGGTAGTCCTGCGGGTACCCAGCCTGCAAGCTGGGTCTGGCTGAAGTGGATGCCAGCCCAGCTGAGCTGCATGAACCTTCTTTCCTGCTGCATTCCCACACTCGCTTGGTGGTGGCTGGGACATGCTAGTCCTGCCTTGCTCCAGACTGTGTAAGAGCAGCAGAGTTCACACCGAGGGATAGGAACCAGAACCTGGTGTGTTGCAAGTAAATATATTTTCCCTGCCTTGTTCAACTATGGCAGCGTTATCTCAAGAGGGCTGTATGCAGTGTACTTTTCACAGCTGTGCCAGGCACAGACACCGCTCATGGAGATATCTTGCACATTGTCTCCTGACCCCTGGATGAAAATTGGCTACTTAGAGGGTAAATCGCCTCCATTTTAGTACAGGTTCAAAAAAAGGCATCTAGTTTAGACCTAGAGAGTGCCCATCATCTTTAGGTATGGTGGCCAAACTTTGAGTAAACCTTGTGAAGTCTCTGTTCATTGTGTTTTCCAGGATACTCTGAGCTTGCATGTTTGTGTTTTGTGCTCTTCAAAAGCATCAATTCTTTGGTGCTGTAGAATAAATGAAGTGCTTGCTTAAAGTGGCATGGAGGAGTTGTCAGCCTGGCCATTGACTGTGTGTTTCACAGGGTTCTTGGCTGGGTCACATTGGTGGTGTTTTCAGACCTTGCAGCCACTTTAAAGCCTTTTGGTGGGGAAAAAGGCCAATTACCTGAATTTTTGTACCTGATCAGGGTTTTGACTGTTAGCTTAAGTCAAATTTCCTACGTGAGTTGACATAGTTTTATCAAAACTATATGGAAGTAAGGGCAAATGAAGCCTGTGGAATGGCAGCTACCACTTGGAACAGCTTCTTTATGGAAGATCTCTATTTGGGTAAGAAATACTGACCTTAAATGTACTTTTCTTCAGTGCGGATCTTGCATCCTCTCTGTGCAGTCTTAGGTGTACAGGTGAAAGGCAATCACTGTTATATGAGGTGATAGACTATTTGTGATTAGTAGCTCCTAGACCCTAATCGAGCTTTGATGGAGAGAATGAGACAATCTTAATGCAAGTTTTTAAGGATGGATTATGAGGGCAAGTTGACAAATTGCAGCTTTCAGAACTCTTCGGTTTCATTGCTGTTGGAATATGAATTTTCCTCATGTTAATATACCCACACTCTACAAAACACTGCAGCATCGTTTTGCTTAAGTTTTTGGGTAAAAGTTGGTTGGTTTGGTATGTGAGATGGTGGTTTTCTGTGGGATTTTCCCGTATTTTAGAAACAGCTTTTTTGCAAACACTTGATTAACTTTTTTTAATTTAATTTTATTTTTTCACTTGAAGTTCCTGTGT
Source organism: Campylorhamphus procurvoides (assembly GCA_013396655.1). Classification (NCBI taxonomy): domain Eukaryota; kingdom Metazoa; phylum Chordata; class Aves; order Passeriformes; family Dendrocolaptidae; genus Campylorhamphus; species Campylorhamphus procurvoides. The sequence goes on from WBMV01007226.1 coordinate 439,236, forward strand.
GAGAACAATGAGAGCTATGTAGGAACCATACCCATTGCACCATGCTGTGGCCTAGAAGGTTCACTGGAGGGAGACACATGGTCCTCAGGGAGTTGCTTTCAAAAAATAAAGAGGATTTTAAGGGGGAAATCAAAAAGCAGTTTATTTCTAGTTAGGTGTGAATAATATCCAAGAGAGAGAAACTGTTATGTGTGTTCTTTAGGAGTCCTGAGAAATAGCACTGATGATCTCTACTGTCCTCAGATGAAGAAGGAGGTTTTATCAGCACATCACCCTTTTCCAAAATCTCACTGGTGGCTTTTTGCTCTTCCAGGCTCCTGTGAAAGCATGTGATCATGTCTGAGATCTCACAGTATTGGCAAGACTGTAAAAATTCTGACTTCAAGCTTAATCTCTGAATTCCTTCTTCTAAGGAAAGAGAACCTTATTGTACTGAGGATTTGAGGAGCTATGGACCCCTAAATTAGAGCTTCTGACTGCAGATCCTGTGGTAGTTCTCTGCTTCATTAAGGTAAAAAAAAAAACACAAAAAAACCCCAAAGCACCAGAACTTCTAAAGAGGTTCTTGTCCAAAAGTGATGATTTTTCTGTAGTTATTCCTAGTGACTGTGTCCTCAGGAGGATCATTTCCATATCTTAAGCACAATTTTTTAATCCAACTCAAAGCCCACAAGACAGATGGGATCATGACAAGAGCCAGGGAGTTTGCATCATCTTATTAGACTGGATCATCTTTAACAGTTCTGGTTCACATCACCTGTCCATTTTCTTCCTTGCTTTTTCCAGACCACTAGGGGAAGAAATAAAACCCCTAACAGCCTTGTGACATTTAGCATTACTCACTCTTGCAATCTAGAATGGTCAGTAAAGGCACCATGGGCAGATTCTGTGGGGTGTGGGTGAGCAGGATTGGAGAGGAACCTCGGACCATCCACAGGACCAGGCTCCTACCACTTGAACAGTGACTTCATAGCTGTTACAGACCGTATTTATAATAGCAGACCAAAAAAAGCCCAAAGGGGTGAAAAGGGATGCAGCCACAAGTATGAGCAAGCTGTTGTTCTTGATGCTCATCTCATCTCCATGTCCCACCAGCCCTGCCTGGAGCTGCTTTGGGTGGTATTTGCTGTAGCTCAAGAGATAGTTGTGTGAGCTTTTCGGTGTCCTGAGCTGAGGTCCAGCTTTCAATCCCCTTTCCAGACATCATGGCTTAAGTATCAGAGCTTCAGTTCTTGTGTCTTTGCTGATGCTTATGAGGGCAGATGCTGGGCACGGGAGTGACCAATAGAATAAAAAGTCAGGAGGCATTTGCTGGGGGCTGATGGTAGAGGGTGATAGCATGAAATACTCTCAGGAATCAGTGATTTGCAGAGTGATGTAGGTCATGTAACAGATTTTCCCACCCACATGCACTCTATAGCTTATAGAAAACACAATAATTTTACTTATAATAAAAAAGTTGTGTTATTACACACTAGGGAGTTGAAGGCAGATGTTTGGCTTTTTCCCAGTGGGCTGAAGGGAGGTTCAAGTTTTGTTTTATTTATTATATTTTAAACCAAAGCCAAAGAACTGAGGGTCAGCTTGATCTTTGCTGCTGTGTTTTCTCTGCTGTGGTCCCCAGGCATTGTCTAAGAGATGGCTGTACCTCTACAAGGCTGGATGAACCCAGAGACTGCAGGCTTATTTTTGTCACCCTTGTTGCAGAAACTCCTTAGAAAGGCTCTTTGTATCCTTAGGAGCCACCATGGAAAACTTAGCAGAGGGTCCTGGGAAGACATTGAGCTGCTGATCCCAGGAGCAAGTTCTCTGCCAGGACTCACCAGCACCATATGCAATTCCTCATGGCAACCAGATCTCCAGAGAGGAGAAAACTACTCTGCCACCTCCTTCCTTCTGCTTTACGATGGCTGAGTTTCATAGCTGCTCTGTAGGCACTGTCTATGCCTCCCTGGCTTAACAAAGGTGTTTTTGTACCTTTCACAGGTAATGTCAGTCTACCTTGCAACTGTCTCAAGATGCAGCAGGAAGGGATAAGTGCTCCAAATGGGCTGTGGTTGAAAATTAAAACAGACCAAGTGAGGTCCTCAACCAGTGTTGACTGTCTTGGCTTTAGTGGATTCTATGCAAGGAGACTACTTTTTACCCTTTCCTTAAGGAGGCCCTTCACGGTGAGATCTCAGTTTTGGGGCTCACATTTTTGGTTCTTACTCCTTGGCTTGGGCTGTCCTCTCCCTTTCTTTGGAAGCTGTAAAAGCTTGCAGCTTACCCATATTACACACAGATAATGTCTTAGGGCTGTCAGGAGAAGTTGCTTTTGAAATTCTAGGTTTCCCTTTTGTGGTTATTTTTTTCAGATCAAATATAGAACTGTTTGCATGAGCCTTATAATGTCCAAGAATATTTCCAATTGTGTTTCTTTTTTAAATATTTCTGCAATGTGTCCTTCCCCAGCATTGCAGAATTGTGCTTGGGCAGCAGGATCAGAAAGTCTGAGAGGCTAGTGGGAGATGGCTGGACAGCAGGAAAGAAAAAGGGAAGCCATATACACATTAAAAAAAGTGATGTTTATAGTTTGCACATCTTCTGCTCTCCTCCCTTCCCATGTGCATGACCTTTTCTTTCTGCTGCATGGGTTTTGCCTGGGGACTTTGGTGAGCAGAGGTTGATCTGTGATGGACGTGCGTTGTCATGCCTGACAGAAGGATGCTTCACCTAGAAGGACACCTGCAGGATCATGTTGCCCTGTTTTACTTATTCCAAGCAGTGACTCTTCCAGCTCATGCTCCAGGTGTTTGGGGTTGTACTTTGCTCTTTCTTTCTGTGCTCTCAGGAGAAACCAGGTGCTAAAAACAGGGTGTTGTATGTGCCAGCTGTGTCTGCTCACCAGGTGCTTGTCAGAGCAGTACCAACTGTAGGCAGGTGCTGGTCTCTGGCTGACTTCTCTTCTTACTAAAGACACTCTCTCCCTAAAGACGTCAAGGTTTTCTTCCTGTTTGCAGTTGTAACATTACATCAAGGCTCTCTTGCATCTCTTTTTCCATTCACTTCATGGACTTTTTGACTCTTTCGCAGCTGGATGTCATCCCTGAAGCTCAGGGCATGGTGTGCTTCTTGTCTGCACCACTTTCAAACAAGTGAATTTGGTTCATGTGACTGGAGGGAGGGTTTGCCCATGCTGCCATGCTGGTCCAAGTGAGGATCAGAGCCTTATTTAGCTCTTTTCTCCATCAGTTGTTGATCTGTGTAGAGGAGCAACCAAGTTGAGACAAGGAGCCTCTGGAGTTTTATGGCAATGTCAGGTGCAGTGCCAAGGCCAGATCTGGATCTACGCACTGCCTCTATCGGAGTGTCTGAGGGCCTGGGATTCAACTGAGGGATTCTAAGACAACGTGGGTACACCTAACTTTTAGGCATTATCGGAGGGAGCTCAGCTACTCCTCTGCTTTTAGAGGCTTTGCTTATTTGTTAACCACCTTGTTGGACTTCAGTGTTGAGGTAGAGCTACATCTCACACAGGCGTGTTGTCTTGCATTTCTGTGGCTTCTTTTTAGCCTTAGTTACCCTGCAGATGCTGGCTGTGAACCCACCCAAATCCTGCGTGTAATTGTCACTGTGGACTCCCAAGGAAGCTCTGGAAGGAAACCCCCCACCCTCATCCTCTGCTGATTGTGCAAGTCTGCCAGCAGATACTGGAGGCTGTGATGGAGGTGATGGGAGAAGGGGTTGTGCTCCTGTCCCCTGCACACTCAACCACAGCCATTGATGAGCAGAGTCTTGTGACAGAAGCTTGAATGTGGGAGAACAAAAATCCCCAGCTTTACCATAAATTTCCTGTGTGACCATCAGCAACTCACTTAATTGCTGTGGGTTGTTCATTGCATGGTGGAGTTACTATTTCCTTGGTCTGCTGTGCTTTGTGTTGCTGAGGGTTGAGATACACGAACCTGTGTGGAGACTACTCAGAGTTGAAGGAGTATGTCTTCTGTGTCCATTCTGTGATTCTTGCAAGACAGGCAGCATGAGTCTCTGCACCGTGTCCCTTTGTTACTCCAGATCCAGAAGAGAGAAATTTCTTCCTTTTCAGTATGGAGAGCTGCAATCAGTACATCTTTAGTCTTCTTTGTAGCAGGTCTCTGCTGTGACAGTGGTGCATTTAAATAACTCACCTACAGCCACATTGCTTGGATTTTTTTAAAAATCCAGCCTGCTGCAGAGGGAAAAGATATGAGCATCACATTAACAAGTCTGTTGTGGCTGAGGTTTACCTTGAGCAGCAAAGTGAGGTTTGGGTAATCCAGGACCCTAAAATAAAGTCTTCTGATTGAAACTTAAATCTCGCACCTTAACTTTTGAGCTTCTCTGTTTCTGTCAGTACTGCACACACAAGATGGTGGTTGGCTCTGCATGGCTACAGACTTGGTCGTGATGAAGTCATTTGCCATGGCTGCTGAAAGGCTGGGTTCGAAGGCCTTCTGTGGACCTCTCTGCCAGCTGTGCTTCCTGCCCCCATCCCTCGAGGTGGCAGCTGCCAGGTCCATAAATCAGCAGCAGGCCCCTGAATATCTGCTATATAATTACTGATGCATATTCATGTTTGCTACAGCATTTTGTCACCCAGCTAATAATGTATCATGGTGGGAAGGAGAGCAGGGACAGAGTCCCAGCAACAAGTACTTGCTCACTTTATTTTATCTCCTCTTTCTGCTGCCACCTTGTCTTTCACTCCAAGATGTCCCCTCACTTGCTTTTCTAATTCATTTTCCCCAGCTGCTTCTCCCAGATTTGCTAAAGTGAGCCCTGCAGGTTTTCTTTTTGTCATGGTGCCTTCTTCCTCTTCATCTCTGCTCTGCTAATAAATAAGAGTGTGGCTGCAAAGGCCCTGCAAGGGCTAAATGAATGTGAGATGATCATTCTATTTGATCATGTAAATTAAAAGATTTACTAATAAAAAGACACTCTGGAAGTATCGGATTTTGGCTGTTCCTTTGAGCTCTTTTTGAATGAACTGTTATGAATAGCTTTTTATTGGTGTCCCATTGGGAATGGAAGTGCAATGAGGAAACTCATTCTTTGTCCCTCACCCACAACTAGCCTGAGGAGTTGATGCTGTTGCACCTGTCATGCTTTACCCTCTGTTTTGAAAAACGAGGAAGAAGAGAAATGCTTTCCCTGGAAAAGATAGAAGTTTGAAAAATAGGATCATCAGCCTGTGATATAGCACATGTGAGAGAAGATGGATGGGGGTTGACTCTGCTTTTCCCTTTCCAAGATCCTAAGTGCTGTCCAGGGAAAGTGGGGGACCCAAGTTGAGTACTAACCAAGGTACACTTGGGTTCAGCACATCCAGGGCTGGCTGTCCCTGCAGAGAGGGATCCCTCTCACTCCTGCTCTGTGTTTCTTCTTCTAAGGGGACTTGAGCCATCCCAGACGAGAGGATCCTATTTCTCTGTAGAAGCTGGTTAGCCACCCAGAGGGTGAGTGTCACATGGGCAGGAGCAGACTGGACTCCTACTGTCCCAAGGTGCTCACTTGTCTGCTGTTCTGCAGCTGGCTAACAGCTTCCATCTTCTTTCACCCAGATTCGATGCTGCTGGCTCATTGTCTGGACCTTTCTGCTGAAGGAGCTGTAGTGTGATAGGATATGTGCTGTGTGCACTGTTCCATTCATGGAGACTGGAGCTCACCAATACTTCTGTTATTTTGCTCCAAACCCTTACTTTTTAAAAAGTCTCTTATCCATTAAATATTAAAGTTTTTAAAAAATCCCACAAAACAAAAATAAAGCCAAAAAAACCCTAACAGCATTATCAAAACTTTCCCAGCTGCAACTACCCTGTTTTCTTATCCACGTATTTGCTGTGAAAATACATGTGTTAGGATTTAGAGCAAGCAGGAAGCTGAACAGCCATATCAATTTCCATCGCAAATTCTTCTCAGCAAAAAGGGCTTGGATGCATTTCCTGAAACCAGTTTCCTAATTTTTCCTTATCAGTGATTGGTTGTGAGGAATAAGGAAGGATGGGGAAGGAGAGGAGAACAGAAATCTCATAGGGGGAGTGAATTTCCTGACTATGGGGTATTTCTTTTAGTCCAGTATGCATCAGTGGTGCTCCGGTGGGCATTGGCCCTTTTCTTAAGTGCCACCTTATACCAGTGACTTACTGTAGCTGGGCTTTAAGTGAGGAAAACAGGAGCAGCCTGCCCCTCTGCTCCCAGCCCTACCTACGTCTCCTGTTGCATATCTGTGTATCAGAGCATCTGCATCCCTGCTGGCTGCCTGTGCCCATGACCCAGTTGTGATTTCATCAGGATAATTGGAGTGCAGGGCCCCTTTTGCAGCACTCTGGGCACTCCTGTTTGATGTACCCTGCTTCCCCAGCTGTCCCTGCCTAGGGAAGCTGGGCTGGGGTTGAGCTGCCAGCTCTGGCAGCTCAACACAAACACCCAGCAGGAGCCCAACGGCTTTCCCATCCAAAACCTCTACTGGGAGTTTTTTGTCTCAGGTGGAGAACCCAGATGGGAAGTCACATTGCCTGAATTTAGTTCCCAGCTTTACCACCCACTGTTGGCTTTGGGCCAGTCTCTTGGCTTGTTTGCATCCCCTCATCTGTCTCTACAGTGGGGAGGATGGTTTTTCTGTTTGTGCATGGCTGCCACCTCCAGCTCTAGCAGTGGATACTCCATCCATCTCTTGCAGCTTAGTGATGAGATCTGAATTTGTCCCTTCTTATGCTGTTGCAGCAGAGAGCCAGATGGCTGCAACCTGCCATAGTGTGATGACAGGCCCGGGAGAGGCTGTACCTTTCCCCGGCAGCTTGCCTGCAGCTGCTCCTTTCATCACCAAGAGGACCAGGCAGAAGATACCAGGTACCTTAGGAAACCAGCCTGGAGACAGCATCTCTTTGTCATTCCACGCCATTACCAGGCAGCACTTTCCCCAAAGCCTGATGTTCTCTGTCCCTGCTAATAGCTGTAATTACAGAGATCCACTTATACTGGCGCTGCATACTCATCTGGTCCAAATTTGTACTCATTGCACCTTATATCTTGTGAGAAAATCAATACAGTTTGGTACTGAGACTAGCAAGCCAAGAGGTTGCTCACAGCCTGGGTTCGTGGTTGCATACCACATGTTTTATCAGTTAGCAGTTCCTGTCATCTATAATGTGGGTCTTGTTTTAAAACTTCCTGGGTACCTGTCCACCCCTTTACATACTCGAGATATATCACACTGCCTTTCACCCATCCCATTAGTGTTTATAGGTGGGATTTTAACATAAAGGAAAATTAAAAGCTGCGGCTTCTCTTGAGCACCACCTTGGCTTCTCTGTTTTACAGAGTATAATTTGTTTGCTGAAAAAGGCTGGGAGGCCTGGGAGAAGTCTTTTTTCCAGAGTGAGGTGAAGGGCTGCTAGCCCAGGCAGGGAAGTGTCTGCCTCTGAACTACCTGCTCAGCCCAGGGAGGCTGGAGAGGAGATGAAAGCAGAGGGACTCTGTCAGTTTGCAGCCTTCTGCATCTTGACAGTGAGAGCTTTTCCTCCCCCACACTGCTTTCCCACATGTGTTGGTAGATTCAACTCTAGGTCCTAAGTCCTGACTGCAAGAATTTTTTTTTTAATTTAATTGTCCCCTATTGTCCTGGCCTGTGTTGTGGCATGTTCATCCAGCTTTACCAACTTTCAGACACATCTCCAGACTCTTGCTCATCTAGAATCTCAAACACCACTTAAGTATTAGATCATTAATCACAGGCATAATTTAAAAACTGTCTTCAATTTTTTTTTCATGTCATTGGCCTTTCCAGATGCAGACAACTGCTGTTTTCAGCTAGTGACTTGGGTGCTGGCACAGGTGGTCTCTCCCATCTGCTTGTGATTTTTTTAAAGGGGTCTTGTGTTTAGCAGAGGTGTGGGCTGTATGATGTTTCTTTCACCCTTTCCATGGACTGGCAGTAATTAACAAACATCTTTCTCTCTGTGGAAGTTAGCTTGGAAGATTGGTTCTTCTGCAGAGACTATGGTGGGATGAACAACTTGTTATCAGGGAGACGGGTAGGGCGGTTATGGTGGAAGGTGAAGATTCCACTATGATTTGCAAATACATCCCAACACCTGCCAGAGTTTCCTGACTGCTCCTCATGCCACCTGCACGGTGCTGGAGATGTGAGCATGAGCAGTCCTGATTTATAAGCTCCTGAGATAAGGGACATGCTCATTTTTCTTTGGAATATAGTAATTTTGGAGGCCTGTATTAGCTGGGGGGAGTCGGGTGGGTAGGCAATTTCTTCATCCAGACAGAGGCTCTTGGATAGCCAGTTGTTCTATGGGTTTGTTGCATTACTGACTTGTTTTGGTTGTTTGCTGGCTTGGGTAGTTTAGGTATAGCTACCTCTACCAGTAGTTTTTCTTGGAATAAGCTGGCAACAAAGAACTTTATTAAGAATAATTATTATTTGAGAGGGAAAGCAAGAACAGTGTAGTTGCAGCCACTTGTTGCTAACAGCCAGTGATTGCACAGCTTTGTCTTTTACTCAGCTATCTGATAGCTGAAGAAAAAGCCAGGGAACAGAGACGAGGTAGCAGCTCTGGTGAGGATGGTACTGCCTTGTTCTCCTTTGTCCTTCCACATCTTTGCAGCCCCTTTGTGGTTGTGTAGTCTCTGGCAGAGGGGTTGTGTTGCACATGCACTTCAACTGGAAACTGCAGGGGCTGGGCTGGGTGCAGCGACCAGTCCCTGCCTGTTGAAGACCTTGTGTGAAGCCATGGCTTACACCCCGCTGCTGGAACATGTTAATGGCTGCCACGGAGAGCAATCCCTGACTTCTAGACCTGCCTCTGCCTTGAACCTGCCTGCAGCTTTCTGCTGTTCTTCCTCACACGTTTCTCCTTGAATGCACGTGTATGTTTTGAGCCTCCTACGTTATGTCATTCTGTACCTCTTTTCTTTTTTACCTCTGCAGCAATATTTTTGTGCTCAGTCTCTTGGGACAGGCTGTCTTTTCCTTCAGATCTTGAAGAGCTAGCAGAGGATAGAAGAAGCCATTCTGTTCCTGTTGGACTTTTATTTCCCCCTAGTAGAAGACATTTATTATCTCCAGGTCATTTCTCCAAAGCAGAGCCAGCATATGCAACTTCTGTTCCCTCTTTGGCATGTCTCACTCTTCTTTTTTCATCTGTGAGGTGCAGTGTCTGAGTTTGCAGGTACACAGCCAGCAAGGCAACAACAAGCACAGTGCGTTAGACTTACAGCCCACTTGTTAACTGAAGAAGCAACAAGTAAATTAAAATGAAGCAGTGGATTCATAACAGATTTGTAACAGAGCATCAGCTTGCCAACCTTGTTTCCCTAATCTCTTTCAGGCTGGGTAGGCCACTGACAACATTTTGATTGTAGAGTGAAAACAAAAGGTGTCATTTCAAACTGCTGGAGAGGTTCCCTCAGTCCTTCCAAAGGCTGTCTTTTGTGATGTTGGTGACAGTCTTGTGCACGAGCAAATCGAGGAGCTTGGACAGTCACTGGGGTGAGCCAACAACGTTTGCTTTTTCAGCGCTCAAAAATCAATGAGTAGGATTCCTGACTGGGTGTGGACGACTGCTGGTAAAAAGCTGAGATGAGTGTTGTTCTAGAGGATTGCAGACCATTTCTGCCTGCAGGGCATCTCAGCTGGAGGGAAATAAAATCAAATGCTGTGGCATTTGTGATCATAGGGCTCCTCGGTTCCTCTGGACAGGGCTTTGGAGGATAGGATGCCTGGTCTGAGATGTGCCCAAAGAGATTTACAGAGCTGAAACTGACTTCTGATGCATTTAAATGCAGAGGCTCCCAGTGAACAGGTAGAGAGTAAATGTTCAGTGATGAGCAGTTGTAAAACTTCTGCCATGGCTCTCCTCAGTACTGCAGTGCTGCACATAAATCTGTCTCTTGATTTGTTTAGTTGGCTTAGAGTCCATCCTGGGAGAGAAGCAAGGCGATAGGAGGAAACAGAGTACACAGAGAAAGCTCCTTCAGTTATTCTGTTGCAAGGGCATCAGAGCCTCCCTCGTGGTGAATGTCCTGGAACCCCACTGCATATCCCTTTCACTTGATGCCTGAGTTTTGGTTGAAACTCTGCTGGTGTGATGTGACGTAGTGATGGGGCCAAGTCCCTCACCTTCCTCACCTCTGCTGAGTAAGTTTCTGGAGGCTTCACAGTCAGGTCCCCCAAACCACCTCTCTGTGCTGGAGAACAGGAACCGTGGAGATCAGGTTGTTTTCTGCAGGACACAGCTGCATCTCTCAGTAACACCTGTAGCCTTGATGCCTAGACCTGCTTTAGGTCTTAGCCCTGTGAAAGCTTGTACCAGGCATCTTGGTCCTTGCTGCTGTGGGCAAGGCCTCCATGCTGCTTCCCAGCACGTGCAGGCAGGGGAGATGATGTGCATTCTGCCCCCACGCACACCTTCATCCCCTCCCTGCAAGACAAAGGTAGAATGCTGGTGTCCACTGGAGCTGGGCACTTTCTCTCCCGCTTCCTGCACAAGGCTGGCAGATGTTTCTTGTTTGCTGGAGCTGTGTGGCTCCGGCTACTGGGCTGGGAGCAGCTGCTGCTGCCAGGCGGAAGCACTCGGCGAGGCTTTCCTAGACAGCTTTGAATGGGAGCCAGGAGCCCTCTTGCTACAGGAGAAAATCCACGAGGTCAGGAAATACAGCAGCGGCAGCTCCGGCTCCATGCTGGGGCTGTTGGCTTGACATGCAGATTCCAGCTTTCCTCTTTCCAGATGGTGCTCCCGAATGGCTCTCCTCCTTGCCATGTCACTCAGCTGTTGCTTGACAGCCCTGTGTGGCTTTTGGGGGTGTGCAATAGTTGAGTACTGCAGAGGTGATAAATTTCAATAGGCAGGGGAAACACTAGACGGTGACCTGGATCAGACTTTCAGATCTTGAAGAGCTTGCAAAAAATGGAAGAAGCTCTGTTTCTGCTCTGTGTGGGATTGGGAGGCTGTGCTTTTTTGTTTCCCTGTGTTATTTTGTGGTGGGCCCTGTGTTAGCTGCTGAGTAATAGAAACTGGAAATCCTCGCATCAGGAGAAACTTTCACAACCATCAGCAGTCTGTAAACCTCCATCCGGTGTGTCCCCAGCATGAAAACTTGGGGTGTCTCTTACAGTCTCTCTGACAGGAGCCCCACTCTCTCTTCTCTACTTCTAGTCTTTAGGAAGCCAGGAGCATTGTCTTTGGGATGGCTGTTTCATGAACCAGCCACTGTGGTGGGAGTGGTGATGTTCATGTGGTGTTGGGGAACAGCCACCCCTGTGCTGAAACCACGTGTGCATTGATGAGCAACCTTGCCCTTCCCACACTGAGGAGCAAAAAGCATGGGGAGGAGCTAAGAGATGGTGTTGGTAAGGTCACCTTAAGGATAAGACCAGCTGCCCAACTCTGTAGCGGAGTTTGGCCATATGGAAATCCCTGCTTTCCCAACAGCATTTGGCCAGGCTTCTTCTTCTGTGGCATTTGCACATGCTCTGATGTGGAGTTGGGTCTGCATGCTGCCTGTGAGGAGCTTACATTGTGGATCCTTTGGGAAAGGAAGCAAGCTCATCTGAACATTGATTTTAGCACACATGCCCAGAGCTGTCCATCATTCCCCATGCTCTCACTTTGCATTAGGACATGTTTTGCAGCAATGGTATGAAACAGCTGGGTAGGCTGTACTTGCTGTCTTCTGCAAGCTGCAGAATCTCTTCTGCCGTTGTTGGGACAGGGACGGCTTGCAGAGCAGTAAAGAGTTAGCTGAGGCAATGGCATCTTCTAGGTATGGTATTAATGAGCAAACACCAATGCTGCAGAGTTCTTTTATGTAAATTGGCTGTGGGCTGGCCATGAAGGTGAGTTAGCAACAGCTTCTTTGCCCCCCATATTTCCCCTGCCTCTTGGGCGGGTGTGGAGCAGGAAGATGTGGGTCTGTGTTCCTCTGGAGGAGCCAGATCTCAAAGCTCTGGGCTAAGGTGGTGATATACAGGGCTTGCTGGTGTGTGGCTTCCACTTTGTTGCACAGTGGAGCTCAGCAGCTCGTCTGGGGTCTGGAGCAGAGGAAGACCCTTAAGCTGACATGGGTGACCACCTTGGTCCCCAACCTCCTGTTGCAGTGTGGACCAGAAGACTGGTGTGGCTGTGTGGGCTGGGGGTCTTCTGAAGGGATAGACAGTGCCTTCTACTGAGGTGGTCCTGAGGGAGGACCTCCTCCTTTATTAGAACTCATGTCTGCTCCTCCCCATATTGAGTCAAGGCTTTTCTCACCACCTTAGCAAGTCCTAAAGGCCTGGACAGTTGTGCAGTTCTTCTTGAACATCATTGTGGCAACTGCTTCATCATCAGCATTAGTTACAGAGCAAGGCCTATTGTAGCCACTGCAGGCCTTTATTTACAGCCACCATGTGTTTTGCTGGGGTTTGCAGATCTCCCTGATCTATTGTGAAAGATGGGAGCTGGTTGCAAAGTTTCTTCAAACCCTCAAGACTTCTCTGTGTTCAGCTGTGCAGCTGTTTGCTGCAGGAGTGAGCCCCTCCTGGTCAGCAGTGTTGGTGGAGATGGTCAGTCAGCATTTGCTCCTCAGCCCCCGTTTCATCCTGTCGCCATCCCTTATGATAACTGTCTCTTCCCAGAGATTCAAGAAGCCTGGGATAGGCATTTCTCTTGTCCCTGAGAAGCAGTGTATGTGATAAGGTCATGGATGTGAGTGCATGCATTAATGGAACAGAGCAACGTGTGCACCATCAATTAGTGGGAACCTTCCTGTAGTATTGGTTTCAGTCTGCATCTCTTCCTTGGCTGTCAGAACAGAGGCACATCAGACTTTCCTGGGAAGCAGTGGCACTTTTGGGTAGGCACCTAAGGTGTGACATTATTTGCACTTCATTTCCCCCCACCATCACCACTTTTCCATGGTGTTTTACTTCTTCTCCAGCAGCAAAGAGCAGCACAGCAACCAGAGGTCCTGCTTGGCATCATGTTTGTTATCTGGTTGCTCTTTTGCACCCGCCGCCTTTGCCCTTCTTTAGGGTCCTGGATGCTGAGAAGGGTGTGATCTTTGTTTGCCTTCCCACCGAGACAGCAGCTCAGAAAAGGGCTTCAGCAGGAGGTATTTGTGTCTGGCTGCTCCCAGCTTGAGTGAGTGATGGAACTGTCAGAGTAGTTTAGCATTGCAGTCAGGTCGGGATTGAAGGCAGAAAGTTCTGGCCTCCTTGCCATTAGATTTTTGCTGCGTTTGCAAATGCATCAAATGCAGTCGGGCTCTAGAGCAGCCTTTGATGGCACAGTTTGTACCAGCCTTCAGAGTTTTGGGAGCAGGGCTGGCAAGCCTTGGAAGGAGGGTGAAGTGATTTAACTGTCTGGAGTGGGGGGAAGGAGCGGGTTCTAATTCCCATGTAGTACTGTTGCAGACAACATTGAAGGGTGACTGTCATGGGGAAGTGTGAGCTTGTCTTCCAGCTACCCGCTGCATTTTGGGTGGTTCCCCAGAGCTTGCAGATGGTAGCTGAGAACAAGTGTCTGACCCTGGAGTGACTTTCAGGGGGCAGGGCCTGCAGTCCAGTGAGGGTGGATTTCTTTTTAAACCTTTGAGGTTTTGTAATCTTCCTGCTTTAGTTCCCCTTTCTCAGCGGACTTGGGGCAGAAGTTTAAGGGAGGAGCTGAGGGAATGTGAGTTTTTTCCTGCTGAAGTGCCACGGCAAGTACACAGTACTGCAGAAGTGTAGTTTGCTCATCCTGACCCTAATCATCAATGCCCTTTTGGGCATGCCAGCTTCATCTCTGGGGAGCAGGGGTGCCCCTTCTGCAGGCCTTCCTCTCAGGATGGCCAGCACAGTGGGAGGCACCGTTAGTTGGAGGATGAGCTGAGGGTGGGGATGTGCCACTATCTCAAACCTGCCATGTGGTTTGAGGTTTAACACAGCCGTGAGGGTTGAATACATGGAGGTAACAGCATATTTGGCCGGACCTTTTTCCCTGCTTTTGTGGGAATTGACATCCCAACCTCATTGGCCAAGGGTTTCAAATCTATCTAATGATTTTAGATTGTCAGCTTGAGATAAGGTTCTGCAAAACCAGACCTCTTAAATTGGTTACTTTAGGCATTAATTTACACATCCTGCACCTCTGTTTTCTATTCAGTAATGCTCCCTTACCTTTTGAAGTTTGCTCAGGTAATTTGTGAAGTTTGCATTCAGACCAGCAGGCTGAAGGATTGTAACATGCCACAGGATAACCACAGTTTCATATTCAGTTTGATGGATTATTTTGCCCATTTTAAAGTAACCTCTCCTAACATGGTGACCATGTTTCTTCTTGCAGGTGGTGGTGCTCCTGGAAGTCCTGAGCTGGGGTCAGCTGGAAGATGACCGAATACAAGCTGGTGGTGGTGGGAGCAGGTGGTGTTGGGAAGAGTGCTTTGACGATACAGCTCATTCAGAACCATTTTGTTGATGAGTATGACCCCACGATAGAGGTAAGTGGCTCTGGGCATGGGGTCTGTCTGTCTGCATGTTTTCCTCTTGCTTTTCTCCACCTTGTCTCCAATCCAGAGCATGCTCAGTTTGGTCTCAAGTCTGAACTTGAGCAGGTATGTTCCTCTGCTTTGCAGAGCTGTTCTGAGTCACTGCGTGTTCAGAGGTCACAGTGACCGACTTGTGCCTCCTGCAGAAGGATAGTGATGTCTGCTGAAGAGAGATGACACGGGAAGCAGCAGAAGTGGGAAGAGCTGGGCAGGTGCTGAGAGGCAGCACAAAAATCCTCTTTTCTGATGAGATGACAGCATAGGGCGGGATTGAAGAGCGATTTTGTGCCTGTGTTTTCATTTCTCCTACGAAATCAGAATAAATATATTGACTTTTTCTGCAGGATGTTTTGAGAGTTACTGATGAAATGGGTTTTATCAGAGCTTGGTTGTATTATGTATGTCCTGCAGTTTGAGTGGGACGTGCCAAGCAGCTGAGCTGTTGTTGATAAAGCTTGCCTCTGCTTCATCACAAGGAGTTAGAGGTTGATGTGTGGGTCTCATAGTTGGTGTGGATGGTAACACTGACTTACCTAGCTCAGCACCATGCCTGAAGGAGCAGGCAGGGAGGGACCCTGTGGTCCTCAAAGGCTGTATGGGTGGAGGGAGGTTCAGTCTTCAGTATCCATTAGGCTATTTTATTTATTTTTTTTTACTTTTTATAAACATATTCCATTCTCTGTCTGCTATCACTGTAGCTAGTGACATGCTAATTAGCCTCTGCATGACTTACACCTTTGCTGGGGGAGATATGGGTAGCAGCCACTGCTTTGCACAAGGGGTAAGTCCACCCTGGGAAGGCAAATTGCAGCTCTGTTATGCCTCTTAGACAATAACCTCCCTGTCTGCAGTCCTAAAGGACTCTCCGCCAGATGCGTATAAATGCAGCTGTGGTTGCTGCAGTTATTATTATCATAATGGCTAAAGGCCCCAGCTGGGATCAGAAATCTATTCTGGTAGGTGTTGTATGTGTAGTCCCCACCCTGAAGAGCTTACAACTTAAATAAACAAGCAAGACAAGGCTTGGTAGAAAGGCAGCAATAGTCTTACAATCCTACAGACGAGGAGAGAAAGCACTTAAAAAGCATATGCTATTACATCATTTGGCCAAGGTCACCTAGAAAGTCCATGGCAGAGTCTGGAATTTAATTTAAGAGCTCCTGAGTCTCCTTGCTTATAGAAGCAGTTGCCTTGTTCCCCAACTCCTCTCCCCTCATGTGCTCGCTCCCAGTAGCATTGTATACTTTTCTTAGAAACACATTCCAGGTTGTTTTTGGCAAAAATGCTGCTGATAGAGTACAACCTCACTAGGGGGAAATCTGCATGGATGATAGGACCTTCAGGTGGGCAGAGGTGGCTCTCACCCAGTGATGTGTGTTGGGTTTTGGCATCCTATGTTTTTCTGTCTGGAGCTGCCTGCCCTCTGTATGTACCCTACAGGGAATTTTCTCCATGTAAACAGGCAGTGGGGAATGTAAACCTTGCATGGCATTTCCCAGCACACCCTCCTCATCCTACCAACTCCTGCAGTGCCCTGGGAGGCGCCTGCTTTCTCTGACCCTGTTCCCTGCAGCCCCATTCTGTTCTCCTCTTCAAAAAGCAGCTTCAAGCTGCTCTTTAGCCCTCTCACACCTGGTACTTTTCCACCTGCACGTCGCACCAGCCCTGATGCCTTTGCAGCTCCCTTGGTCATATTCCTCTTCCCTTTGTTAGCCCGGCCATCTTCTTGTTCATTTTCAGAGACTCCTTTTAATTATGCTTCATTTTATGGGGATTTAGGATGCACAGAGACCTACCTGCCAGCCATCCAAATGTGACCAACAAACCACCCTCCTGTGACTAAGCTGCTTTGGATCATGCCCAGGAGCTGACTATGACTGTTCAGCCAGCTAGCAAGCAGCATAGCAATACTGAAATGAGCAGGATAAAAGGGGGGGAAATAGAGTATGCATGCATGGAGCAAAGGCGTTGCCTGTCACCTAAATGAACTGAGACTGAGCTCAGGCTGTGCTGCACGTGGGGGTGCGAGTGGGTCAGGGTGTGTTGAGAAGGTGCTCACCAGGGCAGGAGGGTTTTGTTCCCTGTCTGAGGCAGAAACCCTAACTGGATGCCTGCTCCCCTCCTGACTCACTATTGCAAACACGGGGCTTAGTAACTCAGCACTGTCCAACCCACTATAGCACATGCTCGCATGCCTGCTCTTGGACTGCTGAGGGGCCTCAAGACCTTTATTTTGGGAACAGAAGGGCCAAGGCTCCAATGAAATTATGCTACTGGCATTGTCCCATGATGAATAAGCAAGGACGGAGTGAAGAGTTTCACTTGCTGTGTTGAGAAATTCTTTGGTTCATCTTCCAGCTTCCAGCAGCTGGCTAATATTGGACCACTTAAATCTCTGGTGATATCCTGACTGTAGCATTTAACAAGTGGACGTCTTGGCCTGGTCCCCCAGCACACCTGGGATGATCCCAGCATCCAACTGGGATCCTGAGTCTGGACTCCAGACAGGTGTTATTTCTGCTGCCTGGCACTTCACAGCTGAGTCCGGCTGCTTTCCCCCCTGCAGGAAGCTGGGGTAGGATATGGGGGGCTGCAGAGAAGCATTGAGGCAGGGAGCTGAAGTGGGCTGGTGGCAGCTACCCCTGCAGTGGCAGCCAGGTCACCCGGCAGTGTGGCGGGGATGGCTGAGCTGCCATCCTGAGGCAGGATTTGGATGAAGCTGTACACAGAGCAATGATGGGGTGAGCTTGTCCCTTTCCTTTGCAGGAAACAAAGCATTCTCTGCAAAACAGTTAATGCCTTTGCCTTGTTAAGTAAGCTGGCTGCCCTCAGGGGCAGCCTGTTGATGACCTGAGCTGAGGTGTGGGATCTCTCCTCCATCTGCATGCTGTATGCTCGAGAGACCTCCTGTAACTGGGGACTTGGCAACTAATTGTGAACACATGTGCCAAGAGGCTGGTCCTCTGTATGCAAGCCAAGCTGCAGGGGTGGGAGGATGCTTTGCTGGGCAGAGCAGGCACTAGGGTCCCCTTGCACCAAGGAGGCTCCAGATACATTATTGATTAGAAATGGGAGCACATTCCTGCAGGGCAGCCTGCCAGTTGCCTTCAAAGCAGTTGGCTGGAAGCCAACCCAACACTCCATGCTTATTCTCGATGGGTCAGCAGTCCACTTTTTGGGAAGGCACAGCTGAGAAGGTCACGGCAGAGCAGAACTCTTCTCTGATTTCCCAGCCCTCTCTGCAAGGTGAGGAAAGACTTTACTTAGTCCCAGTAAATGACGTTGTTGTAATGTATCAAAGGATGGAGGCTGTGTTGGCCCCATTCCCTTTCTGTGCTGCTGCTGGTCCTGTTGGTGACCTTTGCTGTGTCGGCTGTTTGTCTGCAGACCTGCAAAGCTCATCTGATAACATTGTTGTGGTCATTGGAAGAGCAGCCGACATTTGAATTAATTTTAAACTGCAGCCGTGTCCTCTGTGAGTGGCTGCAAAGCACTGTTGTGGTCATACTGCTGACTTGCACGTTTTTCATATCTTCCATTTTGGCTTCCTTCTCTTGCTAAGGGTTGAGGATGCTTCACTGTCCACAGGGGTTGGCTGTTAGAGAGGGATGAGGCTGTCCTCCATGCAGGGGCTGTCCCAGCAGCATCCCTGCTGATGAGACTGAGCACGGGGAGAGGCATGGCGGGGATAAGCAATGCTTTGAGGAGCCTGCCTTCAAAATGAAACCTTTTGAGGGATGCCCTGAGTGATTCCAGGCCTCCTCACATCTGTGATAAGTTGTGATTGCCTCTGCTTCAGGGAAAACCCCCAACTTGAAAGGACCTGCCTGGATAGTTTTTGCTTCTCCTGGATGCCTCTGGGCACAGACTGGTTGTGGGAAACACCCTGCTCACAGCATGATTTTATTTCATTTTTTTCTCATCTTTAAAGAAGAGGTTTACCATCAAAACCCAGTTTGCAACCTTAGTGGTAGCGTATCGCCTCCAGTGCCTGATATGAGATGCATTGGAGGCGCTGGATTTCCAGGTCGCCTTAAACACCTTTCAGCCCTGCAGATCACAGATGGTGGCTGGAAGCCCTGGCTGGCCAGAGCCTCCTTTCCTGAGTGTCCCCTTCCAGCACCCAGGCAGGGTGGCAGCAGAAGGGAGTAGAGCTGTGACTAAATAACACTTAGGAAACAGTTGTTGAGGGCTGTGCCGTGTGGTAGAGACGGAGCTGCTCCTGGTCTGCCAGAGGCAGGGCTGGCAATGGGGAGAGCAAGCCAGGAGCTGTCTTCTCTGTGGCTCTGACAGACAAGGAGAAACCTGCTTAACTGCTCCCTTTTCCCCTTGGTTATTTTTGATTATTTTTCCTTTCCCTCCCATTTTTGAAACAGACTGAGTTGTCTTTTTAATGGAAGCTAAACGCAGGCAGAGTGTGACCTGGCATCTTCCCAGGGATCCACTTGCTGCATCCTTTTGTTTAGCCAGACCCAAGCCCTCCCTTAATGCATCCTCCTCCCTTTCTCTCTCTTGGCCTTCAGGATTCCTACAGAAAGCAAGTAGTCATCGATGGAGAGACCTGCTTGTTAGACATCTTGGACACTGCAGGGCAAGAGGAATACAGTGCCATGAGAGACCAGTACATGAGAACAGGGGAAGGATTCCTGTGTGTCTTTGCCATCAACAACACCAAGTCCTTTGAAGACATTCACCAGTACAGGTTGGTATTCTGGGAAGGGCCCTTTCCCTCTTGCCCTGTGCAAAGGGGAGGCCTTGCCTCTGCACCCTCCTGCCCACCCTTTCAGATGAGGCCCTGTGGTGGAAGCGTTGGCTGCCGGCAAAGACAATTAGCTCAAGTAGCCATTCCCCAGGGAAGAGGTGGAGCAGACGGCTAATGTCAGTGACTCCAATAAAACCCATCTGAAGGGATTGCTTGGGGCCTTTGGAGACTCAGTAATGTAATGTTTAAGTGTTTACAGGGACTAAAGAGAGAGCTGATCCTGTATGACCCCCTCCCTTCTCTCCCTAATTAGTGGAATTGCTTTGTTAGTGCAGTCGATCTCAGCAACTTCTGCTGGGCCCTGGAGCTGGGAGGGGAGGCTGGGGAGGGCAGGGAGGGCTGCTTGCCCTGCTGTCTGCCATTGTGACAAGGCTGCGGTCTGCCAGCTGCACCCATGCAGGGAAAAGCAGTCCTGCCCCTTTGGAGGTTGGTTTCAACCAGAGCAAAGACGGAGCAGGAGGGGAATCAGGGCCCTAGCATGGTGATTTGCCCAAGACAGTGGGGAAGCACCAGCAAAGCAGGGACCTCATCCTGACATGGTCCTGCTTTGGCAGCACTTGAGTAACCCACCCCACTTCTTTTCCCTGCTGACATCACCCCTGCAGCTGGAGAGCCAAGGAGATGACACTAACACAGCGGGATTCTTCCTTGTTTACCCCGATGCTTAGGGAGGGTTCACTCTTCTTTGTGCCTTTTTCCGAGGCTTGGCTGTGATGGGAGACATTTGCAGAGGATACAAGAGATGGCTCTGCCTGTTCCTGCTCTGCCCACTGCCCACCAAGGGACTCTCTACCCCGGTCCTCCATCATAAACCGAGGTTCCAATAATCCTGTGGCTCCGAGCACGGGCACAGCCCTTCCTTGCCCCATAGTCAGAGGTGCTGCTCTGAGCTGTTGTGCTGTCTCAGTCTCAGCTAACAGGCGTGTTCAGTGTAATAGCTACACAGGTGGACTAATTTGACTTGTTTTAATGGAAGCGGAGGACAAAGGATGGGATTTTCCTAAAGCACCTGAGGGATTAAGCAACATTCATCCTTGTGTCGGGGTTGGTGCCTGTGAATTGCTTGCAGGATGGCTTGATTTCAAGCCATCATAATCATGATGTAAATCACTGGCTTTCATCTCCTTTAGCCTCTGCTCTTTGTGTTTGCACTTTTAAAATAATATTCCCCAGAGAAATGCTGGCTCTCCCTGGTTAGGAAGCGTTTGGAGGTATCGCTTTTCAGCTAAGTGTAGCCTGTGCACTAAATTTAGTACCTGCATTTGCTGATCAGGATGTTACATGGAACATTTAAATGGCTTTGTGGCATATCATGCATATAGTCAGACTTCATTTCTGTGTTCTACTACATTAAAAAAAGATGATGATTGGTTCTTTTGTGTGTGATACATGTCCAGATACCTTTGGATGGAAATTTGCGTTACACTAAAATGCAGATACTGGCATTTTCAATAATGCTTTTATTAGTTAAATAAAACCATGTTAAATGTTCTGGATGCGTGACCAAAAAAAAAAGAGAAAAGCTGAAGTTAAATGATTTATTAAGCAAAGGAAGTTATTTTCTATCAGAAGGGAATTGAATGGATTGTTTGTAGTCATAGTGGACGTTAAGATTTTAGAAGTGGTAGATCTCATCCTCGCCCACCTAGTTTTAGATCCAAGGTTGGAATGAAGAAGCGAGCGTTACAGCTTTTTTAGTTCCCAGTTGGTTTCTCAACTTTGAGTGACCTGAACTAAACTGAGAGGGAGCACATACTGCCTGTGCATCTGCAGAAAAGGTCACAGCTGCCAAAAGCTGCTTTATCAGCTCAGCTCAGCAAATTCTGGTTGCAGTTGATTTTTTATTGTTTTTATCCCCATTTTGGGGGGATTACTTGATCTAAAGTGTTCGAAATAGCACAGGTGAGAATTCATTTTGCTTTAGCTTAAACTATCTTGAGGTCATGTCTTAATATAGATGGTCATAATTCAAGTTGTTTTGTAAATAATTGCAAATAAAGAGCAGAAGTATGTTTAATTTTCATTTCCAAAAGTGCCCTAGCTGTTTTGCTGTTTTATTTGCTTATGTGCCATAGCCATTTATGTTTTCCTGAAAGCCCAGGCACTTGACAGGAGCGAGGCGTAGCTGTTAATCCTTCACAAAGAAGCTGATGGGGAGTGTTCTGAAGCTGCCCCTGATGCCTCTTCTCCCTTCACTTTGTCACTTCTTCCTCTTGCAGGGAGCAGATCAAGAGGGTGAAAGACTCAGATGATGTTCCCATGGTGCTGGTGGGGAATAAATGTGACCTACCAGCCCGGACAGTGGAGACCCGGCAAGCGCAGGACCTGGCCCGGAGTTATGGGATCCCCTACATAGAAACGTCTGCCAAAACCAGACAGGTAGGAGGAAGGTTTTAAACAAAATGTTCTTTTCCTCTTCTGCATTGCTGCCCTGGAAGGGCAGGAACAGGCTGACTCCAGCTTGCAGACAGATAGGTGCGAGAGCTGGGGTTAGTTGCTTCTTCAAGGCTAGGTGCTCCATCAGAATGTTCTCTCCCCAGTCTGGGCTGGAGCCTCCAATCTGGAGAACTGTGTAATTCATGCTCTGGTAGCTGTGATACTCTCTGAGGGCTTTCTCCAAGGCTCTGGAAAACCCCCATAGTCACTGCGGGTCAGATGAGTTTAGGGGCCTTAGCTAATCCCATCCATGGTCTATTTTGGCAGACCTACAGGCAGAATACACCAGTGCTGGAAGGACCATGTGGGGTTCCCAGAGCACAGAGGTGGAAATGGAACAGCTGACACCCTCAGTGGCCTAGTGGTGGCATTTCTTTTGGTTGGTAGACCTCATTCAGACTGCTGAAAGCTCATGAAACTCAGAGACTTGAGAGCTCCTTGGCCTCGTGGTTTCTCATTCAACCTTGCTCTCTGTCCGAGGGCTACACTAAGGTCCTTGTCAAGTGTTCCCAGCTTGGTTTTGTGCTTTTAACTCTGCAATTTTGCACTGCTGGAAGAAAGGGCTTGGAACACCTTGCTGGGGAGCAGAGCTCTCTCTTCTCTCCACTGCCCCCTCTTAAAGCAGGCAGCTGCTTTATGTGATGCTTTTTTCCCCAGGGCGTTGAGGATGCCTTCTACACCTTGGTGCGGGAGATCCGTCAGCATAAACTACGCAAGCTGAACCCCCCAGATGAGAGCGGCCCTGGCTGCATGAACTGTAAATGTGTGGTATCGTGACTATGGTGAGTTGAGGAAGCAGGAGATGGGGTGCCATGGGGATACACTGGAAGCAGGGCAGGAGGTGACTGCAGATGCACTCGTCTGCAAACAAATGCAGCAGAAACCATTTTGGCAGCAGGTATTTTCAATGAAACACCTTTTTGGTTGAAATAGCAACAGTCAAAATTCCCACTTTCCTAAGGATGTGTGGGAAGGGAAAGGGGGTTTTATTTTTCCCTCTCATTTTGTGCAAAAAATATATAGAGCTGAATTTTTTTTAAAAGAGCATGTTTTGCAGTGCTTTCCCCAGAAAAGCTTCTTCCCATGTTGCCGCTCTGAAAGAGAAGTTAAGCTGGTGTTGAAGGTGTACGGCTCACTGCGTGCTCACCAGAGTGGCTCTAGAAGAGTTCACATGAAGAGCTGGGTGGGTGCATTGCCTGCTAATGCAATGCTCATGTAAATTGCCTCATTCTAAAGTTTTAGAGCAGACCTGTCTCACTGTGAAAGTCCTGTGTTCCTCAGAAGAGTTTTCCCCGTTAGATATTTCCCTTGGGATATTTGGAACTGATGCAATGTTGAGAATTAGCCATAAGGGGGCTATTTTGGTTCTATAAATTGTGTGTGCTGGAGCCAGAAACAGTGTTTTTCAGATTGTTTATGTTCACTTGCCTGTTTTTCTTCTTTTTCTTGCCTTGTTATTATTTTGTATGATGAGTTTATTTAAATCATTGCAATCCTGCTGGTTAGCAATCAGGGAGAGCTCCTATTGTTGTCCCTGCATATGCTGGCTGATCTTCAGCCAAGGGCCTGGGAATATCTGTCTGCATAACCCTTTCCATGGCAGATGTGTGGAGGGGAGGGGCAGTTGGGGATTAGGTCTACATCTAAGGACATCTGGGACTGGGACATGGGAGAAAAACCTGCATGAACAGTGCCCTTAATATCTTTTGGGGAGTCTCCCAAGCACCTTGACTGGCCCTTCACCCCTTTCAACAACTGCTGAAGTCCTAAAGAGAAGTGCATTATATCCAGAGATCGTGTTAAGAGGGTCTCCTGAAGGTGGAATTGGGTAGCTGGTTTCCTCCGTTGCTTTTCTAGCCGAAGGCCATGAGCCTAACAGAGCTCTTCTTCCTGTCCCCCACCCCCCAGGAAAAAAACCCAAAAACAAAATCCAAAAAAACGCTGGCAAGGTTTGCTTCCTGTGAGCAGAAACCCACCCGAGCACCCCACCCCTCCACTCCCAGCCGAGGCACGTGAGGTCATCTGGGGGACGAGCCGAATGCTATGCCCAGCACACTTATCACTGCTAAGGGAGATTTTCCAGATGTTTGGGTCCTCCAGATGTTCAGGAGCGTGTCCTCCGGATGGGGATGTGAGCTCAAGGCTCGTTTCCTGTTCTGGCTCACAGCTGACGGCATGGGCTTGGCAGACATTGCTGCTCTCTAACACCGACTGCCAGGGGTCTAGTCCTTGTCACAGCCCCGTGGCAGTGCTGCTGTGGGCAACAAGGGGTGGGAAGGACTCTCTTGGAAACACTCCTCTCTGTTAAGAGAGCATGCCCTGTGAGTTGCCCATGTGTTTTTCTGCTCTGGCAGAAACTGGAAACCAGACATCCCAGCTCACTCTAGCTGCAGTGGCTGAGAGCAGAGAGGGAGGAACATCAAAGCACAAAAAGAGAAATGAGGCAAAGACATACTGGGATTTGGGGAGGAAAAGGGTGGGTGTGTGGCCAAGGAAATTTGGCTGCATTTGCCCTGGATTCACTTTGTGGTTCCTATCGTCCCTGGAGGAGGGGGGAAGATCTTGCTAAACAGTACCCCTTCCCACAAGGAGATTTGGACACAGGCAGAAGGTCTGGTGAGGTGCCCAAGGCTTACCCATCACTCCACAGACTCCAAAGCTTATTTTCCTTCATCAGGTGTGCAGATGCTTTGCTGAGCCAGGCCCAGACCTTTAAGGCCTATGTAGCCTTTTGCTTTTGCTCCGTGGGCACTAGCAGGGTCATCCCAAAATGTGAGGGGTGAGTAATGGAAAGAGCCCTGCTGGTTCTGATGGTGAATGGGTGCTAATGAATGTCCTCTTCTGGTTGCAGCTGACTGGACCATGTCTTGGAGAGGTTCCCACTGTGCAGTGCGCAAGGACAGAGGTGAAGCGAAGGAAGAAGCAAACGGATTCAGAGGAGGAGTATGGGGGAGGGGGAGAGGAGGAGGAAGAGGACAGGGGGAGCATGAGCCCCTCCAAGGACTATCTCGCACTTCACCCAAGCCTGCGGCAAACAACATGTTTTCTTTTTTTTAACCCAATCCCCTCATCCCTTGGCCTCTTCCCACCCCGGCAACTGTACAAAGCCACAGATTGAATCACAGTAAATTATTCATTGATGGTCTCGACAAACCATCTTGATGGCTGTGTCCTCCTTCCAGAGGGTGCTGCTGCTGGTGCTCCTGAAGGATTGCTGGTGGGGTTGCAGGGAAGGAGTGCTGATACTTGCTCTCCACAGAAAAAGGTCACGCTGTAGATCATGAAGGGGATTGGGGTAGGAAAGACAAGGTGTCTTTCAGAGGAAAACAGGTTGTCTTTGTCTCCAGAAAGTTGTTGTCATGGTGCTGTCTCCTCCAGCCCACCTGAAACTCTGCTGGCTCCCAAGTTTTGGTAGGGTGGAAGAATGCAACCAGTCCAAGCCTGTCCTTGGCGCTCCCTTGAGTGCCTTGCTTTCAGCCTAGTTCTTGTGGGACTTTTTTATGGCCTCAGATGCAATGCCTGGAAGGGAAGAAGCATTGGGGAGGAGATCCGGGAGCTGAGTTCACCTCAGCTGGTGCCAGTTTGTTGCTTCTGTGACTTTTTTCCAGGCAGGTCTTTCTGGCACAAGTCCTCCATAAAGTGTTGTGCTCCAGAGGTAAAATAGGCCTTTTTGTTCCCCTCCAGCATGTAGCTAGTGCTAACACCTCTATAGTACACACACCTCAGGCTGCTCCAATCTGTTAGCAGTGCGTAAAAGTATACAAATCCTCATCTGCCTGTGCGTGGCTTTGTTACTGGTGAGCATGCTGAGAAGGGCTTTGCTGCATTGCAGACGGCTGTCCAGCCACTCCGGAGCTAAGACTAATGCATTCAGGCTTCCAGTCTTGGATTTAGAGTGGGTAAGAGTGTTTTGGATAAGGGCTGATCTGTTGGGAACCCTGTCTTTGCTCAGCTCTGCTCCTTGGGGATTTTTGCCTGAGGTCTGACCCATGTGCTTTTCAGTTGCAGACCCAAGATGAGGCATTACACTCAATGCTGCAGATGGCTCCGTACTTGCTGCCTTTCCCTCTGCCAAGCTACTGCACAGGCTAATTTAGCTGGCATCCAGAATTAAGAGCATCAAAGGGAGAAGGTGATCCAGCCGAGTGTGGCAGGGAGCTGTTCTGCGTGGGCTAGCCCAGGCCTGAAGAGGTGCTGGGTTTGGCAGCCAAGGCCGCTCAGGGTTGGGAGTGGCAAGGGTGGCGTGTGAGTCACATGCTTCACGTGGCAAAACCGGTACAGAAACCCTGGTCACCCCCAGCACAAAGCCACAGCCCACCCAGGGCTTCCCAGCATCCACGCGAACAGCCTCCCGTCCCGTTCCTCATCCTCCGTCACACCAGGCAGCAGCAGAATTAAAGCAGTAGAATTCAACTACCATACTGCTTGGAGGTGCTTCCTTTCCTTTGGACCTGGGCAAGAGAGGACTTGTGCTAATGGCTTGCTTTCTGTATGTGCGTGCCTGCTCCCGAACTGCTGTGGGGCACAGCCCCCACCCTGGCTGCAGCTGCCTGGCACCCTGTTCCCATAGCAGAACAGCTGGAGTGGGAGAAGTTGCCCAAGGGAAAAGCTGCCCTGCCTATCTCTGGGTGTGCTGTTTGCAGCAGCGCCTGTCCCAGTGCTTGAGGAGTGCTAGAGATGCTGAGTCTGGTATTACATGGTGGGACTGGACCAGACGCTTCCAGAAAAACTCTCAACCCAAGTTGTTTCAAGTGTGAAGCCTGGAAAAATGGGGGGGTTCTTAAGTTGGTGGCTTGTGTGCAACTACCCATGGGACAGAGGGCAGGGATTCTTTGTCCTATATGACTAAAAGCCATAACGGTTAATGAGGTGGGTTGACACGGGGACCATTGCTTGGTGGTGGTGCTGCACAAGGTGGTGCTCTTTATCTCCAGTAGAACTTACCCCATCCTTCACCAGCCCTTGTTGAAGGATGGGATAGCTGTATCTGGAGGCCTGCAGGTGAGAAGTAACACACTGTCTGGGGCTCTCTCAAGGACTGGACTCTGGATGGCTCTAACCACTGAGAGTATGCTCTAATTTCTGTTTGGGAACCAGATGCCACAGTCAGGGACTGGGAGCTGTGATCAAGCAATCTGGGGAGCTCCTGGGAGCACGAGAGATGAGGGGTCTTCACAGGGCAGGCACCAGCTGCAGTTGCAAGAAACTGGCACATCTTGGTGAGGGTGTGCTAGAGCATCACTGTCCAGAATGCAAACTACTTCAACAGCTTGGTCAGGAGCAGAAAGCTGAAGTGGGAGCATCTCCCTTTCAGAGAGGTTTCTGTACTCCTCAGGGTAAGGTTTTCCATCTTGCTCAGGAAAGCTCCATGTCTGGTCAAGTCACATGTGTTATTGTAGCCTGTTTGAGCACCTTCTAGTTGCAATACAGTGTTGTTTCCTTGGACCACTCTTCATGGCTGTTCTACCAAGGGGTGCTGAAAATGAGCTGTTCCATCCATGGATCAGCATTCAATGTCTGTGTCAGCAGCACACCATCAGGTACCAGACAGGCTTTTCTTTCCAGTGGAAGAGTCCAGTTGAAACTTCACAGCTTACTTCTGTTGTACCTTTCAAGTGGTTTCAGATACTGACAGTCTCTTTTAGTGTGGCTGGTTATAGTCCTGTTTTATGTATCGCTAAAGCAGACATAGATGTGCTAGGAAATACTGGGCTTCTGCAAATGACCTAAGACTTCTTCAGGAGCCAAGGTACACCTTCACCTTGGTGCAGCTGATAGGACAGTGACATGACAGGACAGCATTTCAGCAATCCAGTGGTCAGGTAGGAAATGGAACTGGAGACAGCAAGCATCTGAGGCATGACCAATCTCATGCCTTTTGTGGACTGCACCCAGCAGAAGCAGGGCAACAGGACCCTTTCTTAAACAGTGCTGGTCAATAACATGACCATCTCAGGAGCTGGTTAGCTTTTTGAGGTAACCAGATCACAAGAAACCCTGACTCAGGTTCAGGTCCGTGTTCAAAGTCAGAGGTAGTTTAACAGCAAAAAGGTGTTAAAGGCTTAACACCACAGCTCTTCTCCGGACATCATGTATTAGTTGTGTATTAATGTAGTACTCCATCCTTGTTCCAGGAGGAGAATCATGACAGATCTTCAATAAGATAAATCAGCTGTGATCTGATCTAATTTTTGGTGTTGGCAGAAAACAGATTGTATCACTTCTCTCAGGTGCAGCTGTTACTCTGGATTTGGCTTTTTTTACTTCCTGCCTTGGTGCTGGTAATTTGCGTACAGGACAGCAACTTGCTGGCCATGACAGACAGAAAGTCAGTGCTTGCTAGCTGAATTTCTCATGTCTGAAAGTAACGTCAGGATGACAGCTTTGATGGAGTGAACATAGGTCTGGAGAAGGAATTATGGGGTTTGGAGTTGATTTTCCCCCCAGTTTTTTAAGGCACATTTGTTTTAGAAGTACCTGGACAGGGAGATGCGGTTTTCAGACACTGCAGTCATTGCCCTTACGACAAGGAGTTTGTTGCCTGTCTCAGCTCTGCTTCTGTGGCACAAGCTAAGCTGAGCAGAATGTACAGTTATTCTGAAGGGCTGGTCCTGTTGCATAGCTGGAAGCTGCAAGAGCCCACAGAGGAAAGCTTTTTGCTATAATTGAGCACATCAGCTCAGGTTTGGCTATTGTGATCTCTTCAGCTAGTCATGGCAAGGCTGAAATAAAGTTGGTGCCATGCTCCAGCAAGTGTGAACACCACTTCCGAGAAGGCTTCAGTCAGCATCCTACTGATTATCTGTTGGGACTGCATCTCCAGTGGAAGAGAGCCACCCTTGAACCTGTACTTAAATGACAGAATAGCTGACGAGGTCTGGTCTAGTCTGGTCAGGTCCAGATGTCTCAGTATGTATAATATATGCTTCTCTCTCACATCATTCAAGAGCCCCACACCCTATTACAGAGAGTTTGGGGCTCTAGAGACATCACAGCTGAGTCAGCTGACAGAGTTGCTTACAAGTCTTTAAAGATGCTGATTAAATGCTGGAACAGATCTCACGCCTTTTGGTCTCTGAGAGCTTCCCCAGCAGTATTTTCCTAGGCCAGCAGAGGTGGTGACGCCAAAGCAGATGAGTGCATGGTGCTTGCTGAAGGCTTTGGCAAGCACCTGGCTTGAGTTTTCAGGAGCTGGCCTCATCCTCCTCACCTGCAGTCTGGTTGGGTAAAGAGGAGCAGACCAGGTTTCCCTTCTGGACTACAGTCACTGCTGCAGACCTTTCCAGCCTAAGTGATACTTCCGTATCACTTCTTGCCTCCACCAGGAGCCATAAAGGTAAGCAAAGTGACCCAAGAACCAGCTTCCTCAAGCACCTGATTGCCTGAGGTTATCTAAGCCTGTGTGCAGGCTCAGATATCCCAGGACCTGGGCTCTGATATGGACCCAGGCTGAGTGGCCTCCAGGGCACCAGAGCGGCCCAGGCTCTTAATGGGATGGTTGGAAGCAGGGGCTTGTGGTATTGCACCCCATCTATCCACAGGTACCTCCAAGGGACCTCAAACCAGTTTTATACTAAGATGGAATTTTTTTAGTTTACCTTTCTCTGTGTCTTAGGAGGAGCCTGTTTTACTGTGTGGAAGAATATGGCTAAATAAGCCAGGCTTCAGTGACTCTAATTCCTGAGATTCTTGTCCTTGTGTGTGCCTTCAAAGCCATCTCTGTCACCATCTTGTACTCTTTCGTAACTGCTGCCAGTGAATGAGGATGCTTGTGCGATGGGACCACCACCTGCGTCTCCCAGTGGGATAGCGGGATAGCATTTCAGCTCTGGTTTCCTTGTTTCCTGCACTGTCCCAGTGCCCACGTTCTTCTAGGTGAAGACGATGCTGGTCTATGTCCTGTGGGCTTCCTCATCTGCTGAGGTTGTAGGATTTGGGAAGGGGTCAGACTTGCCTCTTTGAACAGCCGGGCTGTTCTTTTCTCTGTGTGCTGCTTTGTAGATGGTGATGTGCTGTAGAAAGGGGGTGACATTGCTCAGAGGACCTCCAGCAACTGGTGTGAACTGGGACATGCAGATGGCGCTGGCCCCATGTGCAGCTCCTTTCCCCTTAGGGGAACTGCCTCTGCCAAACTGGCTGGGGTACAAAGCTGCCAGGTGCAGCACACCGATCTCTCTCCCCCCCCCCCCACATCCTGGGACCAGAGCCTAAACCAGTACAAAGCCTTGCTCCCTCCCTCAGCTTGGCTCTGCTCCAGGCTCCACTTAGCATCAATTATTCAGTGCCGACTGGCTGAAGCCTTGTGGAGGCACACAACGGGGGTTGATGAGCTTTCCATGTCATGGGTGGCAGGTAGGGAGGGTGAAGAGTACAGCTGTGCCTTGGCAAACACCCAGCGAGCAAGAGGGACAGAAGGGGCCACCCACTTGTCCCAGCTCTTGGCGCTGCTGGTTTGGCTGCTCCTGAGCTAGGAAGGACAGGAGCCATACGGAGCTGCCAGGGCACCAGAGCTGAGCACAGCTTGGGGAGTTTGCAGTTCTGCCTTGCGGTGGTTTCTGGGCAGGGACCAACCCTGGGAGCTGGAGAGCTGGTGTAGAGTTGTCTGAAAGCCATAAGGAGAGCAGTGGCTCCACTAAGGAAAGGATAGGGAGTACTGGCAAATACCGAGTGCAGAGGGAGAGGCAGTGGGAATACCAGTCCCTGGGTGAAAAGGGTGTTAGAATTTAAGCAGCAGCCTCAATTACCTTCTACAGAGTTCACTGGTCCCAGTGCTGTTCAGCAAGTGGGTATTGGTAACCTTGGGCTTTGGGACTGTCCTGCTTTATCCACTGCAAGCAGCACCCAGACCCTGGGAGGGCATGGGAGAGGGCAGGGGATGCTGCTTGACTTGATGCAGGGCCTGTCTGCCCTCCCATCCCCTTGGGGACAGGAGTACTTCCTGTGCTGACACCTCCCTGCAGCAGGGAGCATGCCATGACCTGGTGCTCCAGGCACCAGCTGGAGGCCTGGCATTTAACCTAAGCGGGATATCAGGCAAGGCTTATGTTTACTCTGAGGTCTCACTTCTTGGGTAAGGGAGGGAGGTCCTAGGCTTACCTGGTGAGCAGGCTCCAGGGGTGGTCTCTCCCTGGGGAGGACTCTCTGTAGTGGGTGCTAGGCATCCCAAAACCCTTCCTGGAACCCCCATTAAGCACTGATTCAAGGCTGAGTACTGCTGTGGCTCTTGCATTAGCTGGAAGGATGCTGTCAAGAGGAGATGGTGGAGCCATGCCTGTCCCTGGTTCTCCCAGGGGCAGGGCGAGAGTACCCTGCCACAGCCAGGTCACAACTGGGCACATGCACTGTGGGGATCAAGGATATCTGTCAGCAGTATCTTACTCCAATTTTTTTTAACTAACCAGTGAACCAAGGCTGTTTAATAGAGGAACACATCCCTCAAACTGAGCATAGCTCACCTTCCCTAGGGGAAACTCTGCCCTTCTGGACACTTCTGCTCCCTCTTTGGCAGAAATGCTGTTCCACCAGTGAGATAAATGCCATATCTAAGCCCTGCAATGCCTGTCACATAGGCAACCATGGCGGATGTTCAAACCTGGTCCCACCTTGCAGCATACTCCCCACTGCCTGAAAGCCATCTGGGGCTGTTGGCCAGGAAGTAACACAAAACAGCTTGTGGGTGATGAGGTTTGCTTGACTCCAGCCCATGGATGTCTCACACATGCTCACAGTGGCCCATCCTTGGGCTGGCATCCTGTGTGAAATGGCATGTGAGACATGCCACGATCTGCATCCTCACAGCAATCCTGCTCCACTGTGATGTTTACTAGTGCAGGTTTGAGTTTTTTTTTTTTAGGGTTGCAGACCAGCTTTAAACATTTAATATAAATGAGCTAACTTAAAGACACTGGAGAGCAACACAGGAGCATTTTTTGTTCCTGTTTGACCTCTTATTTACATGAGGCACAGCAGTGATAGAAGCAGGAATACCAGCCTATAGTACCCAGCGGGTGACACACAAGGATGCCAATTTTCTGCATTGCTCTTAAATCCTAGCACAGTATTTAGCTAATGCTGGCCCCTCCGATTGCTGTTGGTTTCTGTGGTGTTCTGGCAGAGACAGATGCTCTTGCTTTTACTATAAACACATTTTTTAAGACCAAATGGCAGCTTTCTCTTAAGGAAGACAGAATACTGCTCATGTTTAACACCCCAAAGCCAACAGTACCATGGTCATTTAAGCACAGGAAGCACTGGCCATGAAATCAGGAGCGTGTCAGAGGTATTGCTCATACACAACTTTTAAAAATTCATCTTCAGCTGTGAGTGGCCCCGCCCTACACTCCCAGTGACTGGCGTAAAGGTGACTCAGTCCTGACTCAAGAGCACTGAGTCGCACCCACCCTCCCACCTGCTGTGCAAGGAGCTGTGTCCACCCGTTCCCTGTCCTGTCCAACCTTCCTAGCACTGCCTCAGGGCAGGAAAACAAACTCCAAACACAAAATCTTGGCCAAAAGAGAAGCTGCAGCAGGGCTGCATGTCACAAGGGATGCGCAGGGGCTGCAGGTAGGATACAGCCCTTTGCTCAGATGGGAGAGGACAGCAGTATGTGGGATGGAGCATTTTTCTTTCCACTGCTGCTGGGGATGCCTGGATTTAACTACAGGACAAAAGCAGGAAGAAAAGCAGAGATGAAGCAGGAGGGACCCACTGCAGCTGAAGCATACCCAGAGAACCAAGCTAAAAGTCAGGAGAAGGCAACCAGTCTTCCTGCAGCTTCTGTCACTGTAAGAAACCTCATGGAGTCTGATTTTATGCTAAACTTCTTCAACCATTATTATTATTACAACCATGTAAAACACAGCATCAAATACTTTGGACAGTTTGAATCAGCGTAAAAAGGAATGATCAACTTTTTTTACCCAAAAGAACTTCCTTTAAAAAAAAAAAAACACACAGAAAAAAGCAAAAAAAAAAGGGAGGGGAAAAAACACCAAAAAACCAAAAACCACAGACATAAAAATGGGGTTTTTTAAGTAATAATTATAATACATTAGAAAGAGTCACAGAGGAAGCGTTCCACGCTGTAAACAAGATAGCAATTAAAAGCAGATGGTAGCCAGGCTCTCAAAAGTGCACAGCCAAGAAACCCTGACCTCAACCACTGTCCTGTGCTGGAGCTGGTCCCAGCGCTGGACTCTGTGGTTCCTGCTGCCCACCGGTGCTGCAGCCACTCAAAGTGCTCAATCACAAACAAACACCAAAAAAGAGAACAAACCAACCCCCTAAAAAAACAAACCCACAACCCTGGTC
Source organism: Campylorhamphus procurvoides (assembly GCA_013396655.1). NCBI lineage: Eukaryota > Metazoa > Chordata > Aves > Passeriformes > Dendrocolaptidae > Campylorhamphus > Campylorhamphus procurvoides. The sequence goes on from WBMV01007226.1 coordinate 472,279, forward strand.
TTTACATTTACATGGAAGACAGTGAGGTGAGAGTTGTCTCAGGGCTGAGAGGGCAAAGATGGGGAGAGCTGCTTTCCCGAATTTGCTCACAGTGAGTGGCTTTTGCCAAGAGGCTGAGACTGCTTTAAGAGGCTGGACAGGGGTGCAAGTGGCTTAGGCCAGTTAATTTGCCCTGCAGAGCTGCCACCCTCACCCCTTCCTATTCCCAGCGAAAAGAGCTGAGGCTGGGCCAGGTCCTGCCCATTCCGGCTGCCACAGACCTGCCAAGGCTGCACCTTTGTCTACAGCAAGAGGCGGAGGAGGAGGCAGGATCACTCATCTTGTAGATCATGCTTTGCTGTGCTGAAGGGAGAGCATCACACCACGGAAAACAATGCCCACTGCTGGCCCAGCCGGGGCAAAGGGCCTCTTCCCAAACCTACCAGCTTTCAGGGCCTGCAGGCTGGAGAAGAGCTGCTTAAGTGGCACAGTGAGAAGCTCAGAGACCTGCCCAGCAAGAAGCACACTGGTGGAAATGGGGACCCTGTGTTTGCCTGGTCCAGAGGTCACTGAAATCAGCTGGTGGTTTCCCCCAGGCCTGGAGGTGACTGAGGACCTTGCTGCTCATTCCTATTAGGGCTTGGAGGGGAGGAACCACACTCACACCCCCTCAAAATTCATGTTGAACATCACGCACCAAACGCCATGCAATGAATACTGTGCATTTGACAGCTCTCCAAAATTACAGCAAACCACCTTTTTAAATGTTAATACTGCAAAACATCCCAGACACAGTGGGTGAAGAGCCCGGGTGCACAAGCAACATGATGTGCAAAGGTTGTGTGCCTGAAATGAAGGAAAATGTGCCAAAATGAGGGGAAAGAGATCTCAGCTCTTGCATGCGTGAGCCAAATGCTCGGATGCATTAGCAGGAGTCCTATATGGGCTTCGAGGAAGAGCCCCAGGCTACACAGAAGCCAAGCCAAGATGTGACCAACAGCTCTCAGGTGCTTCTCGTTGCTTCCCCGTCAGCTCCAGTGGCCAGTGGGCTGCTAGCAATAGGCAACGGATGTCTATCCTGAAATACTGCTCAGGTATTTTAACACACAAGTAAGTTTAACTATGCACAGTTACGGAAAAACATACTCTAAATTAAAAACATCTCAAGCACCATTGTCCTAAAAAGGACCAGTGGTGTCTCAAAACACAAATACTGAACATTCACAGAGCACTTTTCCTCAAACAGCAATGCTTGACTCCTCACAACACCCCTGCGAGGTAGCTAATAGGGTTATCCCTGCTTTGCAGAGGGAGAGGATGGCCAAGGCTGGAGGCTCAGCAGAAGATGGGGTCTGGGACAGAGCAGGGGTTGCAACAGAAGCTGAGGGTGCTGTGGTCTGGCTGGCCATGTCCAAACAAAGATCCAGTGCTCCCTTCAACACTCTTCCTGCTAAAAACACAAACCACCACACATACACAAGGCAAAATAAACCCTGATAAATCATAGAATATGCTGAGTTGGAAGGGACCCATCAAGATCATCTAGTCCAACTCCTGGACCCTACAAAGTAATTTAGTGGAAGTTTTGAGCGGGGCTGTCAGGTAGGCTTCAGATCAGATTATGCTATTGAAGCAGCCTGTGAGATAAAAAAAAAATAGTTTTCTAAGTCTCCTTAGAACTTAAAGGAGCTTTTGCTCAGGGTCTCTGTTGAAGGGATGGGAATCCCATCCCCAGTCCCACCTATAGTGGCACCTGTAGCCACTCCTTCTGAACAACAGGGTCAAAAATCTCATCTAGAGTGGTTTATTTCCTGCTTCTTCCACTGATCTACCTTCCTGATGAAGTCCCTTCACCTCTAGGGGCAAAGCAGATGCTGAAACAGTATTTTGGACCAGCTCTTTCCATGGGATGAGTGTCCCAAGGTCCTTACACATCTCCAGCCAATGGCTTGGACTGTGCAGCAGCAACACTCTGGGACGGGGAGGAGATGGACAAGCCACTAGGACTTGGTGCATGAAGGGCAACCAGGCATGTGGGCACCCATCATGCCCAAGTTTCCTTCCTTGGTTGTTAATTTCTGTGTGGTCTAAATGAGAAGAGCTGAGATCAGGCTCTGGACAATGTGCTCCCTTTCCCCAACTCCTATGCCATTTTCACCCTGACAGTTAACTTGCTCGAAGTAAAAGTGGACTTCAGCTTGTGCACCATGATTAGATGCCATTGCACCTCCAGCAGCTTGCTAGTGCTGACAGGCTTCCCCCGCCAGCAATCCCTTTTCCTGTTTGGGCAACAAAAACGCAGCGAGCCTGCTCGCTGCACTGGACCTGCAAGGGAAAGGCCAGCAAAGGCCACTTAGCCCAAGAAACCAGGCCCAACCTTCATCACTGTTCTTGACATCTTGAGAACATGGGAAAGAACCACCCTGCTGGCAGTTCCCCACTGGAGTAACACCAAGCAGGAGCCGGGTACAGCCGGGCACTGCTTTGTGGAATTGCATAGAGGGAACAGCAGGCCAGGATGCCATGGCCCTGGCTGGAAATCCTGCTGCCTACAGCCATGGGTCTGGGAAATGAAATAAAGGTCTATTGCTACAAAGGCCTTTGAAAGCAATGCTATGGCTGCATCAATGGGGCATTTTAAAGAAAGCATTTCAGACTCCTATGTCTTGGGCCTGCTTCCTTGGCCATGGATACCCACGGCAGGCAGGGGCAGAAAAAAACACGCAACACATTCACCAGCTCTGCCTCTTCCCCCAAGCAATAAGACTCGGGGAGCTTTGAGCAACAAAAAATGAAAGCACTTTCCCATTTGTCCATAGGAAAGATGCAAATTCAATTTGTTGGTGTCTCCTGATGCCGGTGGCCACTGCTTCATCTCCTCGCTGGGCGCTCGTACCAAAGCACAGCTTGGCATGTGATGGCTGCTGTGCTGTCACCCCGACACAGCCCTGCTAAAGGATGGGGATCCTGTAAATGGGGCAAGGGTGCTGCTCCAGAACCCACTTCCTCTCCCTCGCCTCCCCCATCCCCACTAAAATGTCACTGATTTGGGCAGCGTTGCCAAAGGAGAAGAGCCTGAAAGGAAACTGTTCTCTGAGCGGGATTTGGCAACCTTCGGTGGTAATTTTGGTTTGGGGCTCAGGGGGGGCCGTGGGGCTTTCAGTGCATCTAATGGTTTCTGGAGGCTTTTCTGGATGTTTGCCTCCTCCGGGTCTGGTGTAAGAGGTGCTGGCATGGAGGTGGCAGGCAGGGGGTGTCCTGTCTCCGACAGAGGCAATGCCACCTGCTTTCTGTTCAAGAAGTCCTGCTCAGTTGCATGGGCCAGGTGGAGGGGAGTGATGGTTTTGATAACGATGTAGGGGCTGTTCCCCTCCACCGCAGGGGATGGTGCCCTCTGGAAGGGGCAGCCCATGCCCAGCCCTGCTGCCTCTGGTTCAGTGCTGGATAAGATGGGCACACTGCCTCCCGCCAGCCTGTGAGCAGGCAGGGCGCCCAGGTCCTTGGGCCAGTGCACAGTGCCTGTGGCGCTCTCCAGCCCATTCTGCAGGCTGGTGAGCTCTCCTGTGGATGCAGCTTTGGATGCCGAGCGCTTCAAGTCCATTTTGTCTGGCAGCACCGCTCTGCAGTGCTTCTGGTCCGCTGCCTCCCTGCGCCCACTCTCGGGGGAGCCACCGTGCTGTGATGTGCAAGAGAGCCGCCGGCAGCCGCCCAGCAGAGGATCAGGGGGTGCATCGAGTGCTGCATCTCTGCATGGGGAAGATGCTTCTTCTTCTGGCAGAGCAGCAGGATTTGGCTGCCACACTGCATGGTCTGTAGTGGAAAGTTCAGCGGTGCCTGAGTCAGGAGGAGTGGGTCTGTTTTGGAGAGAGGAGTCTAAGGAGCTATGCTCAGCTGGGGCATGGAGGGAGACTCCATGGCCCTCCATTGCACAGCCAGGAGCAAGAGGCTGCTCTGGAGGCAGGGCTGTAGGCAGGAGGTGATGATGGGCCTGTGTCTCGCTTGCCTTCAGAAGAGATGATGGCTGCCCATCCACATTCGGCTGCACCTGGCCCTCCTCTTCCAGTGGCTCCCCATCAGGAGGAGGCAGGTTTATTGCTTCAGCTGCTTCACTGCCCTGGAGGGTGGGAATTCTCTCTTCCACCACTGTCATTCCTTCTGGTCCCCCAGGAACAGTGTGGGGATTGGGCTCCCTATCTGGGGTGTGCTCACCCACCCGGCCATTCTGGCTGTTGGCTGCTGGGTTGTCCTTCACAGGTACTGGGTTGAGGGAGAGCTCCAGGCCCAGGGGTTTCCTTGGAAACTCTTCAGGCTTTGCTGCATTAGAAGCAGAGAAAACAAAATAAAACCCAAACTGTGCATCAGTTCATTTCTGCCATGAATGTGAGGAAGGTAGATGCTCCACCCAACAGGCGCCAGGCCTTCTGGGCTGCTCCAGCTCCCAGCCACACCAGCAGGATGCTCTGGTCCCTGCTGGGCCACACACCTTCCCCTCTATCTACCTACCTGGTGGGGGAAGATCAAATTTCATCTTCCGCAGTTCAGTCATAGACACCTGCAGTTGCTCGATGACTGCATCGTCCTCATACTGCAGGGAAGCAGCAATTTTCTCCTGCAGAAATTCACGTAAATCTTCCAGTGTCATCTTCAGCAAGCGCTCTGGGGAATAGGAGAAAGGAGTAATGATAGTGGCACAGCTAAATTGCAGGGTAGCACGAGCGTGGGTTGCACTGCTTTGGTTTTATCTGGGATTCTATTGCTGTTCCCACTCTGCACTGACACAATCTGAATGTTTTTGCCTCTCTCCCACCTTTCCACTGTTGCTCAGGATTGTCAATACATGTACATATCCGTGCCACCTCTGAGCAGTAGCTCCACAATGGCAGGACAACAGCAGGGCTGGGAGCTGTGCTGATTTTGGGCCATGTCTGGAAGTTCTCACCAATACCTCTAGGAGGAGGAAAAGCTCCATGAGTCAGGCCCTGAGTGTCAAGCTGAACAGCCACTGCTGGCAGCTGCCACCACTAGCCAGAGATGCCAGCCTGCACCAGCCAGCAGTGCAGGCAGAGGTGCTGGCCTTCGCCAGGGTTGTAGGCAGGGGTGGGATACAGGCTGGAATGGGTTGCAGGGAGGGACGCCAATCCACACCACACATTCCTCAGGGAGGAGAGATTTCACAGCCAGGCTGAAACATCTGCCTGTCTGCCAGTTTCCAATTTTTTGCAGACAAACAGGATACTTCAAGGTTTATTTCTGGATAGCCTGTTCTTCATTTAACTGAAGGAAGAGCGGCTGTTTGCAGAAGCCAACACACAGAGTCCCAAAAATCCCACTGGCCTAAAGGTTGCCAGCATGGACTATGGACAAGGTCAACAGAGTGACAGAGCAAGGCTGTGATATTAGAGGAGGAGAGGGGTTCAAAGGCCCAAAGATCTCAAGGTAGAAACATCACTGCTGTAATGTTATGCAAGAAAAACACATTTTGATAATTTTAGAAGTATATTAATAGATTTGCTTCTCCCTCTACAGATTTTTCGGCTGACCCACCACCTAGAGCAAACAGATGCTGCAAAGATGTAGCAAAGAAAGATGCTGCAAAATATGACAATTGCTGTCTGTATTGCCCCTAAAAGCCTGTTGATAGAATACGAGGGGCAGAGTATGCAAAAAGAGTGATGTCTGTATGTACTGAGTGCAGCATGTCATGCCCTCCATCATCTCATTTCCTCCCCAGAGCATCAACTTGGGTCTGTGCCTTTTGTGGCCAGTGCAGGGCCTGGATCAGGCTGGAAGTGGCCAGCAAGGCTTTCTGGGTTGGCAGCATGAGGGTGGCCCACCACAGTGCCACCACAGCCATACAGGACACAGTCTGCTGGGACCTTACTTTTGTGCAGTTTGAGGATGGTGTAAGCCATGGCCGTCAGTACACGCTCTCCTTCCAGGATGTAGATATCCCACAGCCGCAAGGTGAGGGTGAAGGGGGTCTGTTTCAAATACACAAACAAATACACAAATGGGATTATGATACAGAGGTTGGTGCCATCACTACATCCCCTTGCACCAAAACACACAAGAGAGCTAGGCTTTGGAAGTCAGGAATTCATCTACAACACAAAAATATATTTTATCGTCTATGGTTTTGCCTTAAAGCTAACAACCTTTGGTCGCTGGGAAAGTACTTAAAACCCATCCATGAATGCAGAGAAAGGAGAAGCTTTGCTCACAGGCATGCTAGCACATACATTCCACTACCCTGGAGGGAGGGCCATCATCTTTCAGCCTTAGGAGCACACAAAACAACTCCTGTACCCACACAGATTGCCCAGAAGGGTTATTTATGGGACAGGTCCGGAAGTCCAACAATGCCTCACTAAACGTTAAAAAAATCACTCACTGGTGTCCAGAGAAGTAGTTTCCTTATATATAGACTTATTTCTGCCTGCTAGAAACACCTCTCAAAAGGTTTTCATTTGCATCCACTCCCAATCTGACAAATAGGAGTGAAATGATACTCAAAATGATGGAGCAGCCTATACCTCCCAGCAAAGATCTAAGGCATTTCAGTAACACAGAAATTAATACTAGTCCTACTGTGACATCTAATTTCAAATTTAGGATGCTGCACTTACTCTCCAGACTTTGGCACAACTGACCATTGCGGCTCTTTTACCACATGCTGCCGCAGACTTTGCATTTTATACAGCTTTCAGAGGCAGACTGCAAAGCACTGAGTTCCCTCTGGAGGGGAAGAGGTCATCCACTGTTTTACAGGAGACAGGGCAGCAAAAAATTGAGACTGGGGCAAACAAATGTCCTAAACATTAGCAAGTCTTGACTCTGCATTCAAGTGTGCAAGCACAATGCTGCCCTTAAAAAGAGTAGTCTTGGCTCAGCAGTGGCAAATTAGCTCTGGACAAATCAAGGTAATTTTCTCACGCTTGCATGTTTCCAGTCCCAGCCCTCTCCTTTGCCTGCAGCTGCTACACTGCTATTTGTTGAGGTTTGTGCCCCTAGCTCTTCTTCTCCCTGTGCTGTTTCCAGAGTCAAAGTGAGGTTAATTGCCTTTGCAGCAGTGCCAGTGGGCAAGAGAAAGATCTCTCCCAACTTTGAAGCTTATACAGCTGCTGCTGCTAAGCCATCTCCCAGCAACTGCTTGAGATGAGGCAGCAGAATTGGTTTTCATCAGTGACACGAAGTTATTTTTAGCTTCCCCTTATTAATTTTTTTGTCTTATGAGAGTGTGCATAATATCCCACCTTATAAAATATTAACACCTTCTTCAAAGTACGATATTTACAAAAAATCCCTGGCAGATTAACCATGCATGCAAACAGCAGAGCAGCAAAGAACCCCCAGAGCATCCTCACCCGGTCAATGAAACACTGCAGGAACCACTTGGTCGTGTAAATCCCTGTAGTCATCTGCTCCTTGTCCTGGGGGGAGATGGAAAGAGAGATGGGCATTTCACCAGGCTGGCTGCTCAAGGTTCAAACAGCTCATAAGGCTTTCGGCGAGGCTGGTTGGTTGAGTTATTAATGCTGGAGTGTGGGTGCAGGATCTGACTGTGATTTGTCTCCCAGCAGAGCCCCTGCTTTAAATACCAGCGTTGAAGCCCTGCTTTGGTCCCTTGCCCAGTCTTTGAACCTGATCCTTGATGTGGACAGACTTCAGGCACAACTTTGGACAGGGATTTCTAGGAAAAGGTTTTCTGACCTAGTACCTATTCCAGGGATGTACAAAAACCTTCCAGGAATCCAAACCACTCACTCCTTGCAGACTACCATTTTTGTTTCCATAGCAATTCCCACTAGTAAGCCTCTAGGACCACCGAAGCACCATCAAGCTAGCTTTGCAAGCACCACCTCGTTTGCATGGCATGGCTGCTGCAGGAGCAGGACAGCTTGACAGGGTAAGAAAAACTCTTAAAAACCTCACCATCATCACCCTGGCCTAATGGTGCTGGGATGCACAGAGCTCTGCACGTGCACAGAATTGATGTAATTGCTGCTGTGAAGCTAACAAACCAGTGGGGATGGGAAGAGAAAGAAGCCCATGGAATTAATGGTGGGCTCAGGCCTTTACTTTTGTCTGGTGCTGAGCACCTGCAAGCCTGGAGAGCCTTCAGGAGCAGGAGGTGAAGCAGCTTTCAGAGTGATTCCCATCATCCCTCCCCTGCCTGTGACTATAATTAAGTGAAAACCTGTCCTGGCTCTGTTTCACTTTTACAGGCAGGTCTGGCTCGTATGCAGCATGAAGCAAGAGCTGTTGCAGATGATGGCAATATAAACAGCTTTTCCTGGAGCTGCGGGGCCACCAATCCCCTTGGGAGCATAGCAAACTCCAGAAGTCTGGCCACTGAATGCCAACTGTCTACACCAAATGCAAGGGTGGACAAGGCAAAAAAAAAAAAAAAGGGAGCAGGTGTTGCAAACAGTCGCCTAAGATGTCAGACTGCAGTTGCTGCGTCCTGCAGACACACCTCCAGCCACCAAACAGGCCTGTAGCATCTGCTAGAGAGAAAAACAACTGGACATGCCCAAGCAACAAAACACACAGCATTTAAACCTTATGTGTCTCCTGCCTTTTAACAACAGCAAAGCACTTGGGCCTAATAATTACTGAATCAAGACTCCAAAAAGTTCAGCATTAGCTTTTGGGCTTTGCAGCTGGGGTAAGAACACAGCTCAGCCTCATTGCTGTATACAACAGCTCCTTCTGCTGCAGGCTCTGTAAGCCTTTCTGCCTGGCTTTCCTAAGGAAGACTTTAGATTTTAGTGGCCCATCCACTAATGATGACGAGCAAGCAAATGATAACCATTTGCTTCTGCAAGACTGGGGCAGTCCATTTATTAAATGCCTGCCTCTTTGTGGCTGAAGCAGTCCTACATGGTTAGAAATATGTTCAGTTGTGCATCTGTTTGGCAGAACATTATACTAGCTGCTTTGGCATTAAAATGTGGTATTATTATAGGAAGACTGAGAGCAAAGAGATACCATGTGCTTCTTCAGCTTGGGAAACAGTTTGCTTAAAATCTGTTCATGATGAGCTTGAAACCTCTGCAGCTTTGGGAACCCAGGAATGAAAAAACCTTAACAAGAAAAGATGAGAGAAATAAAAAATAATCAGAGAAGCTCTGGAGCAGTGACAGGGACAGCCTGATTTCCTAGAAACTCATCTCTTGCATTGCCTGCTGAAGTCAGCTTGACCACAGGGAGCCCAGCTACCTCCTTTCACCTCCCTCCCAGTCCATCCGTCACTTCATCTACATGGGCAATGGGACCCTCAGATCTTTATTTTCTGGGCCTTTCTCACCCAGCCCCATGGAGCAGACCCACACACCTCCCCAGCCCACGTGCCTGAGACTTGGCTTGGCCAAGACCTCTCTGAACACAGCTCAGTGCTTACCAAGGTTCAGAGAAAAGCTGAAGATGTTTGAACACCACAAGCTTGTTCAGTGGCCTGTAATCTTGATTTATATCACATTTAAGACTATCCAGAGTTATCAAGCCATAAGGCTGAGCCCTCTGCCCATAAAATAACCCTCTGTGCACAGACTACTGCTAACCACAAGTAAGATGAAAGGATCTTTAATGTGTTTGAAGTAAAATAATACAGCACATTTAATGGAATTACATCCACATTTAGTGGATGCTCTTGGATGTACTTCTGTGAGACTTCCTATAAACTCATAACCTTGAGTTAATTGATTGCCAAGGGCAAGGCACTCTAGAGGGAGGATAGCACCTCTGTGGAAGTGTTAATTACTGAGCACTAAAGCTCAGGGTTGATAAAACACGTTTTTTTCTGATAAGAACTTGTCTGCCTCCGAGAATGAAGTTCAGTTCTGTAGTCAGGTGGCACGTATAGTTAAGCATTACCCACTTTAATTAAACAAGTACATGAGGGAAAACAAGGCCCTCCCAACCAGCCTAAACAGCCTTCCCTCCCACTGCCACACACCCACCCACATCTCACCCCAGCCTTACCATGCATTGCATGGCGCTGATTGGTCAGCAGCTGTGCCAGTGCCCAAAATGCATCCTCTTCATTTAAGTACATCAGGAGGATGGCTGCAATCTGGCTCATCCCTTGGCAGTAGCTCACTTCCTGCAACAGTCAAGAGGGACACAGGTGCTGCCATGCTGTCAGAGCCTACCATAAAGCTAAAACTGTGGCAACGGGTCAGGCTGCCTATGCTTCCCTCTCCTCTTTCAAGGTTTGTCCTGTTTCAAAGGCTTTACCATTTATGTCCAAATTCACTGCTCCCAAATGTCTAGAGCATCTACCATGTCACTGACTCACAGAGTAAACTGGTTTGGAAGGGACCTTCACAGATCATCTTGCCCAAAGCCCCTGCCATGGACAGGGACACCTTCCACCAGATCAGGTTGCTAAAAGCCCCATCCAACCAGCCCTTGAACATTGTCAGGGATGGGGCATTCACAGCTGCTCTGGGCAATCCCTTCCAGTGCATCACCACACTCATTGTGAAAAATGTCTTCTTTATGTCCAATCTAAACATACCTCTTTCAGTTTAAAAGTGTTGCCCCTTGTCCTGTCACTACAGGTCCTAGTAAAAACTATTTCCATTTTTTTTATAAGCCCCTTTTCTATACTGAAAGGCTGCCGTGAGGTCTCTCCAGAGCCTTCTCTTCTGCAGGCTGAACAATCCCAACTCTCACCCATTCTTAACATGAGAGGAGTTCTAGCCCTCTGACCATTTTTGGGTCCTTCCTCCAGACCTGCTCTAGCAGGGCCTCCAGCAGGAGGTGAGGGGCTTGAAGGCAATGTCACCCCACCATGCCCCTCTCCCCTGCTTGAGCCTGGCAGGTGAGGGACAGGAAGTGAACATAAGTGCCTGCAGGTACTTCAAGAAATAGGGGATGGGATGACAAACAGCATGTGGCTCTAATGCTGTTTTGGATGCCTTCAGCCACATGAGCACTGAAGCAATGAAACAATAAATAAATGTGGTAAGCATTTATCTGGTGTGAAGGAGGCTTCTTGACTAACCACCTGAGCATCTTCTGTGCCTTGTGGGGTAACTGTCCCCTCCTGGAGATAGAGGCAGGGGGTTCAGCTAATTTAGGCTTATTCTGCCTGTGTCCTTCAGCTAAAAATGACTGGTTTGCTGTAATAAGTCAGTGTTTTCAACAAGGATGCCATTTGGTGTAAGACAAGAAGTCAGAAACATGACAGACTGCCAGACCAGTGTTGCTGGAAAGCTCAAGGGCAGTCCCTTGCTCTTTGCTGACACTCTCCCAAACTGAACCTGCCAGATGTCACTTACCAAGTGACAAAATGAACAAAGGAATGAAACAACTGTGCAAAGACTCTTCTCTTGTGCTGCCTGAGAGTCTTGCAGCTGCCTGTACAAGCCAGTATTAGGACTTAAAATTGGAACTATCACTGGCTAAATAGGTGTGTGTCTATTTTATATATTAAAAATACGTATTTTGTGTATATATATAAACATACTTGTTGACATATATATGCATATATAAAGTGCTTTTAAAAAATCTTCATTCATATATATATTTATATAAAGCACAATGCTGTTCCATGTTGACTGGACTTACGGTGTTATAAACTGAGTAAGCCGACAGGACGTGGAAGAGTGCCTGTTGCCTGGGGAGAGAGAAGGATATTAAAACACCTGAACCCAAAGTCTTCAGCTTTGTGAGCACACCAACGTGTATGCAGAGAGAGCAAAGACTGAAAACACCCAGCCAGCTGGTACTTCAGCCTTTTGCACAGAGCAGGGCTCACAGAACCAGAACTCACCTTCCTCAGAGACTGCATAGTGGCTCATCCAAGTGATAAAGCCACTTCGTCAAACCTCTCCAGCCCTTCCTGTTGTGGAGATCCCTTGCCACCCAGATCCTGATGGGCCCACCCCATCACCCCAGCCATCCCAAACGAATCCCTCTGCAACTGTGATCCTAATACCTTGGGGGAAAAGGCACTGCAACACGCTGGTGCTTGGCTCAAGAACTGGGGCTGAATGTGGTCCAGTGTGAACCTTTCTGAAGGGAGAATCCACAGCCCAACATCTGTGGGTTGTACCATGTGACGATGGTTTGAGGAGCAGGCAGAGATGGCTTTGCTCTCCTGTGAGCTGCTCTGAGCCAGGGTGCCAGTGGCCACCCCAATCCAGGGGACTTCTGGCCACCCCATCCAGCTCATCCCTCACATATCCACTGGCACCAGTGCCTGCACAGCCACGTGAAGCTCCTGTACTCACTTCACTCCATAGCGATCCCGAAACATGATGTGGTTCCGGAAGGTGCGGTTAACGTCCAAATCTATCTGCTTGATTTCCGATGAAAAGCTCTTTGCTTGTTCTTTCATTTGCTGCAAGGGAGAGGGGCAGACAAGAGGCAGGAGTCAGACACCATCTCAGCCCACACTTCTCCCCACACAGTGAGAAGGCAGGCTTCTTAGAGGAGGAGTGGCAGCTTGTGAGCTGCACAGAGCTGTCCAGAGCAGGGGACACTGCTGTCTTTCAGTAAGCAATGACCTGCAGCCCAGAGGTGAACCCCCAACCCCCTGTCTGGGCTTCTGGCCCAGGGAGAAGGGGATGACTCCGCATGCACATGCTATGCAAGCAGCAGCTGCCAACCCAGGCTTTGCTCATCTTCTAATGCAGATCCTGAGTTTTCAGAAACTAAAACACAATTAAATTCTCCTCTGACTTGTTTTGATTTCTTTGGCTGGATGGCTATCATAAAGCATTGAGAGATCTGTTGGTGCTTAAGGAATCATGCACTTCCTTAAGGAACCAACATGCAGGTGTACACACTGAAGCCCTGAGCTCTTCAGAGGCTCAGTCATTGGAAAGTCCAAACTGTTACGACAGATCACTATGAAGTGATCTCTAAATACTACTTGCCCTGCAGAAGAGAATCATCTTAAGTTTAAGGATTTCCATTAGAAAAGCAGTTCTGGGATACTCCCTGGTGCAAATTTTAAGGAACTGGAGAAGTCCAGACCAGAAACTAAACCCAAAGCCAAGAATTCCCACATTCCCTCCATGCTGGCTAATCATTTAAGGCAGCATCACACAGATAAAGGACTGAAGTTCCCTGCAAAAAACCCGAAAATTCAAATGAAAGTGAAGACCATTTCAACCAATTGTGCCCCCAGAGTTCCAAGCTGATAATGCTCCATGGACAAATCCCACTGCAGTCCTATTCGTAACCATTGTTCAACCCTGTGCTGCAGGCAAGGACCATTATGGTACAGCCAAGCATCTCATCTCACAGCCTTTAGATACCACCAGTGATCATGTTCTCCTCCTTTAATATTTACAGGATTAATTGCATGAAGAAAATACATCTTGTGATTGTCTTCAGGCAGACTGAGATCCACTGGCAGGTTAGAGGCAGTGGAGATGAGCTGCAAGCCCACCCTGCCTTGAGCCTGGGATCAGGGCCCCTCCTGGGCTCACATAGGAGATAGAAAATAGCACATCTGCTCCAGCATCTGCCATCCCATGAATGCTTGTCAAGCCTGATACCAGGTGACGCCAGGCTGCTGCTGACCTCCCGAGGGCTTCACATCAGCTCTGGGGAACATCAAAAGGTCACTAGCACTGCCAACACTTAAGGCAGTCACAGCATCTTGGGAATATAAATCCCAGCCTTGAAGGCAGCTGTACGGAGGAGCAACAGTACAAGGGCTATTTTGAATTATCGCCTGCACAAGACAGGGGAGGATAAAAGTGCTAAGAGTGAAGGTCTGATGAACATAATTTCCCTGCTGTAAATACTGTGCTCTCTGCATTTTAAGGCTCCTTGCCCTCTATAAAGCAGGCAGATTACCTGAGGGGACTTTCATATGCACCGCATTCAGTTCAGTTCCAATTTACCTGCTAAAGACCCTCTTGTTTTCCCTGCCAGAACAACAAAGAAATCTCTCAAAGACTATAAATACCCCTACTTTGGTTTGTTTTGAATCACTGTACCTGAATAGCAGGCAGGTTGAACAGCACTTTGTTACATTCAGGCACCCAGGAGACTTTAGTAATTGTGCAGATGTTAAACAAGACACCCAGGATGGGTTATTCTCCTTTTGTCCCTTGTTTAAGTAACCTGCAAGTTTCACAGTTGCTCTGCTGAGCTCATTAGAGCTGTGAGCCCTGCAACCTGGTGGCAGAGGCCGGAAAGTCTGAGGTCCTGTCGCAGAGACCATGTACAAAGCAGTGGGTAAAAGCCAGGATACCTCTGCTCTGCCCCATGGCCAGGATGTTTCTCTTGCTGCCTTCTCAGCTCCTCTCGAGCCCTCTGGTTGTGGCTAATAAACCCGAGGAAACACAGAGCATCAGACCCACATCAAAACCAAGCAAGGCACGTCCCACGGTAGCCTCCAGGCTTTTGTGCCACGGCTCATGCCCCGGGAAGAAATGGGGTGGCCTTGGGACGAGCCCCTACAGGACACAAGTCTGAGGCTGAGTCCCTTCTTGAAAGCAAAACCCCTCATCCAGGACCTGCACTGAGCCTCTTCTGGAGGAAATCAGGAGAGAGTTAATTACTGACGGCAGGTGGCACCAAAGAAGAGGCAGATTAAGATGAGCTTGTAGAGGGTTTGCATCCAGCAAAGCCTATTAGCCTGAAGCTCCTGTTTATCGCAGACCCCTCTGGAGCACAGATAAACTCCTTTCGACTTTCATTTGCTTGGATTGCCTCACTGCCTGTGCAACACAGCTTCGAGGGAGGGAGCACACAACTTTAATCTGCATGCTGGGGGAGCTTCCTTATCTCTGTTAACTGTGGCGAGCCCAGCCCGCCTTGCCGAGGCCCCTGAGTGTACCCACATCCCAGCAGCATCTCGCCAGTAACATCTACGCTTGACTAAATATAATGAGCGTTATCATCATCCCGCTTAATAGGCAGGGACTTTTAGAAACACCTGCTGGAAGGAGCATTCAATCTCCTGCCTCTGAAAAATAACTGTCTCCACAAAACCCTAATCCTCGCCCTAGTACATGGTGCAAGCTAAATCACTAAACACAAGTTTGGAAAATCAGTTAATTATCAATCAAGGGCTTCCACGCTGCCTATGGAAAGAAGTCAACACGCCTGAAATAAAAATAACAAATACAACAAACCCTGTCACTTGGGTTCTTGTTCAATGCATGCTACAGGAACTGCTTATTTAATGCCAAGGAATCCAATCCTAAAGCATGCAGGGCTCTGGTAGAAGCAACGAAAGCCAAGCTTTTCTCCTACTTGCAGAGAAAAGAAGCAATTTTTAACAGAAAAGTAATTTTTATTTGATTTTAATAATGATTTTTAATCGAAGCTTTCAAGATAGTTATAAAAATATGGAAGATAAAAGAATCCACTTCAATCCAAGTTCTTTCAACGCTGCCAGTTAACTTCCAGCTGCACATCTAAGTGGTAAGCCAGGACCCTGTGCTCAGAAATGAACCACCAGCTGCTTGCAAGACCTGCCCTCACCTCATCCTTATTGTTGGGTTGTTTAGGGCTTCTTACCTTGCTACACACTTCAAAAAGCCCCAGGTGAAATTTTCAAGCACACACAGAGGTTTGGGGTATCCCCATCCAGCACCTACCTGCTCCAGGGTATTCATGCCTAGTCCATATCACTCCAGGGAGCTCAGGGAACTGTGAGCAGCACCTCTGCTAAGCTTCCGCTCACTCATCCCTGCATCTCTCCCTAAAGATGCAGTAAAACTGACAGCAACTTTGCTTGCAACTTCCAGCACAACAAATGGAAGCAGCATATTACAGAAAGCAGCCAGCTAACATAATGAAAGACGCCAGCTTGATATACATCCATGGATAAAGAGTTTATATCACTTGTGTCTTCAATCCCCACTGAAAACACACAGGGTATAAAATGCCTTTCCTTCTCATAGGTCACAGCAGTTCACAAACAGGATCAAGCCCTACCACTGCATGTTGTACGGCACTCAGCATGCTGCTGCCTTGTGAGGGAGCGTGCAAGGGCTGTGCAATCCCCCTGCCTGTTGTAACACCCCATAGGAACCCCCACTTCTCTGCTGCCCATGCAGGTGGAAATGCAGACACCTGTATGCACCACAGGTCCAACCTGCCCCAACTGATAAAGCCCCACCAAACCAGCTTTCCCAATACCTTACTCCCGTTGTCTTTGCCAGGAAAAGGACGTACCTCATATTTTCCTAAGTTCTCCTTCTTCATCTTCTCAACATCCAGCAGAAGTGACCAGACCTGGCCTCGCACTTGGAGCGGGATCCCTTTGTAGACTCGCCGGCACATCTGCAGGGAGGGAAATGTGTGCATGGTTAGCTTGTCCTGCTGGTGGCAGAAAAGATTTTCTCCATGGTTTGCTGTGGCAGATCCCCAGCCATCTGAGCAGACACCCCCACTGGTCACTTCATCTGCCTGCACTGGTGCAGAGAGGCCATCTCTGCTCTCATCCAGTGGATGAGCCGAGTACCTGCATCCATCCAAGACAACTACTCAGTCAAAATCATAGAATCATTGAACAGTTTGAGTTGGAAGGGACCTTACAGATGATCTACTTCCAATCACCTTCCACTATACCAGGCCGCTCACGGTCCCATCCAATCTGACCTTGAACACTTCCAGGGATGGGGAATTCACTGGACAACAACTTCTCTGGACAACATGTGCCAGTGCCTCACCACCTGCACAGTAAAGAATTTCTTCCTAACATCTGATCTAAACCTTCCCTCTTTTAGTTTAAAACTGTTCCCTCTTGCCCTATTACTATGTGTCCCACATAAAAAGTTTCTCTCCCTTTGTTTCATAAGCTCCCTTAAAGTACTGAAAGGTCACTATGAGTTCTCTCTGAAGCCCTCTCTTCTTCAGGCTGAGCAACCCCATCTATCTTCACCTGTCTTCATAGGAGAGGTCTTTGTCAGGAAGCATTGCTCCTGAGCTTGGAGGAGGTGACCCCTGAATATTAGCCAGCTTCCTTGGACTTCCTTCCAGGGCTTTATCCCATAGTACCCTTACCAAGCAGATCCTTGAAGAGGACAAAGTCTGTTCTCCTGAAGTCCAGGGTAGTGAGCTCATGCATTTGCCTTGCTGCCCTAAGGATTATGAACTCCACCACTTCATGGTTGCTGCAGCCAAGGCTGCCCTTGAGCTTCACATTCCCCACCAGTCCCTTCTTGCTGGTGAAAACAAGGGCCAACATAACACCTTCTCCTCACTGGCTCTTCTGTCACTTGGACAAGGAACTTATCATCAATGCATTCTTCCTGTATTGCTTATGCCCTGCTGTGCTGTCCCTGCAGCATATATTGGGGTGGCTGAAGTCCCTCATGGGAACCAGAGCTGGTGAACATGAGGCTGCTCCTATCTGCTTATTCAGTGCCTCATCTGTTCAGTCTTCCTTGTTGAGTGCCCTGTATCAGACTCCCACTAAAACATCACTTTTCCCTTGTCTCCCTTTAATTCTGACCCACAAGCTCTCTGTTTGTTCCTCATCCCTTCCCAGGCAGAGCTCCATGCACTCCTCATTGACAGAGATGGTGACACCCACTACTCATCTCCCCTGCCTGTCCTTCCTAAAGAGCCTGCATCCTTCCATTCCAACACTCCAGTCACAGAAGCCACCCCACCATGTCTCCATGATGCCAGTAAGAACATAGCCCTGCAGACATGCACACATTCTGTGCTTGCCCTTGGATTTATCTTCAAAGACCAGATGCAGCATCCTTGGCTTTGAAGCCTTTGATTTGACCTGGGACTGCTGTTCTCATCTGGGTCCTCAAGGACTGACAGAAAAAATACATTTCCCTTTGGAGAGGAGAGCCCTTACCATGAGAGCCACACTGATAGGTCTGCAGCAGCTTCACATCTTGACAAGTGGCAAAGCAGATTCCAGGCAACACCAAGAGCTTTCCCCTGAACATGCAGGACACTCCTCAGGCAGAGGGGAATTGGGGACAAATGTGCATATGTTCACTTCATCTCACAGATGCCTCTTCCCTTTTATTTGTCATAAAGCCCTCTCTCTAAAGAAACCATCAAATTTCAATTGCAAACAGAAAGAAAAAGAGCTTTTGTTCCATTGCTGACTTCTTCCATTAAAAGAAAATGCTTCATAAAAAAGAAAAAAGCTCAATTTCTGAATTTTCCATCCTTTCATTCATCCCACCCATGAAATGCCTGGCAGCTGCAGTGCAAAACCAACTTCAGCATTCCTCCAGGCTCCTGAGGACCCTTGGGTACACTGAAGGACCTGAAGCATGTGCTCAAGCTGCAGCCATGGAGGGTATGTGTGCTATGACGTGGTGCTCCCTCAGAACCAGGCAATTCCTTGGGAGGGGATAGAGGTGCTGGATTTCCAGTCATGGGAATGAGCTTGGAGCTGAGCAGGGCAGTGCCCAACCAGCAATCAGCTGAAGCTACTGTCACGGCCTGGTACAAATGCATCTGACCACCTTCAAAATCCCTCTTTTTTTTCCACAGGGTGTTCTGCCTCATGCAATCCAGGCTGATGCAAGAAAAGGGCTGCAATTCATGGGGAAGCATCAGAATCCTAGTAGAAAGTTTTCTGCATGTGGGCCTGCTGCTTTGCCTTTGCATCTCTTACACCAAGCTGAACATTTGCTCCCGTTACCATTCCTTTCTGACCCACCTTCCACCACCAGCTTTTTTACTTCCAACTTGAGCTTTTAATGCCAGCCTCTCACAAAGATATAAAGACCATAACTATGGCATAGCACTGGCTCACAGCCCCTGTGAGCACAGACCCACACCCCTCGTTTCAGTACCATCTGCACTGTGCCTATCCACTGCAAAACCCAGCAACAATGGCTCTTGTTCCAAAGAGTCAGGACAAGACAAGATGAGGCAAGACAGGACGTGCGGTTCAGGCAGACAGACTAGGGGACAGCAAAGAATTACCACCACTATCCCAGCCAAAATAAATATATAAACCAGGTCTGTAATAAGTGTCAAGATCACCATGTAGTACTAAGAGAACTAGGTGTGTGCAAGAATGCTTTTCCATCCCATTATGATAAATATTTCAGTATTTCTACTGACACAGGAAGTGTCAGTGTAATGTATCCTGATCCTGCAAGGTAATTCACATTCAACATTTAAAACCCCATTCTCTGCGCTTCCCAAAATCTTGCTCTGCCCAAGTGTTGCTTAGCATCAGCTTTGAAGGTCCAATGTATAGCCAGGAACAAATCCTGCAGAAATCCTTTACCAGATCCTGCCCTCCCCTTTGTATGCACCAAGTAAGAGCTGCCCCCTAAAAAGCAACCTTAGTAAAGACATGCCCATGGAAGGCCACTATTCTGTTCAACAGCATCCTGCATTTTAAGAGAGACATCACTAATTCACCATCTGCACAACCAGGGGAGTTGCTTCTGCTCGTCCAGGCTCACATGGGGAGGTGCTCCTGAGGACAGCAAACCTTCACATGATGCAGGACAGCCTCACTCCCACAGCTGAAAGGCCCAGTTCCCTAGTTAAACCAGGACGAAAGATGTACGGTGCATCAAGAGACACAAAGCAACATGATTAGATGAACCACACCCCCAAAGTAGTACTGGCAGAGCACCCACAAAAGCCTGGCTTCTGCAAGCATTCATGCCCTCATGAAGGAAAAGCTGAGGTGGGATCAAGAAGCTAGAGTATGAACCAATTCTGATAAAAACACCAACTCAGGAAACATTATTTATTTCCAATGGATTAGGGGAGATTGACTGACAGCTTTCCAGGTAGTTGGTGCTCAGCTCCGTGGGAAGAAAATAAATTTTGTTTTGAATTCCCAGAGCTGGTATTGTTATACTTTGATGAGTACAACCCTCAGTGGCATATAGTAAATGTCTCTAATGATTTTCTTTGCACAAATGTGGAAGGAACAGAGGAGTTACAAAACATGCTGAGATGGAACTGAACTGAAATGCCTTTCTGTTATTTATCCATGGGCTTTCCTCCTCCCACCGCCTCCAGACATGAAAGTGATAAAACCTCAGAGCTCTGAGTCACACAGAGGAAAAATGAGCAACTTTTCTGCACTGTGAAACTTGGAAGGAAAAAAGCAGCACTTACTCTGGGATGAAGTGACAGAGGTAAGGCATCAGGAGATGACAATTCTCATTTCATGTGAGAATCCAAAACAACCCTCAAGGTCACTACCTTCCATCTCTTACCGACTGCTCAGCCCTTAAGATGGGAAGAGAGTCCCCAGATCACATCCCATACAGACCGACAGACTGACCAACACATGGCAGGAAGAATGGACATCATCCCACTTCACAAACGGAGGTGCGGGTGGTCAGAGCAGTAGTTCAAGACAACGGTGTACAAAGGCACTATCAGCCAAGGACTGAACCCACAGCATTTAAAACTTGCTCCAGGTTTTGCCATAAGATCATATTCCCTCTCTAGGCTTTAGCATATACAGGTCATGGCACAGAGGCCATCGCCACCCCATCCCTATATCTCCCTGTCCCGTGATTTTCTTTGTGTTAGATGGAATGGGCAGGACTACAGAAGTACAGACCTGAGCTCCACCTTCCTGCATCAGAAATCTCCTCTGAGAAGTATCAAGCAAGTGCTCCATATCTTTAATTAGAGGGGTGGAGTCACTGCCTTTAAAGACAGAATGTCTTCTTGCAGTAGTTAAGACACCGCCGTTAAAAAGCATTTAGAAGTGCGTTGGTTTTTAAACCAGAATACACACGTTGCAGTTCACCTTCACACTTTGGAGTCTGTCACTGTTACCTTCTCAGCCATGTGCATGGCTCATCAGGAAGAACCTTGCAGGAGCAATGTCCAAATTTTGGGGGATACTTCCTTTAAGCCTCCATATACTCAGCATATGTCTCCAACATCCTGAAGTGGAGTGCAGCCTCCCTTCCTCAATTCCTTTAGGGTTCAAAGAGTGATCTTCTGGAGAGGAAGGACTTCTTCACATCCTCCACTAATGATATTCCAGGGAAACTGGGCTTTGAAGATCTTCACCTGGAGTGGCAGGTGAAGCCTCTGCCACCACCATGACCACCACCCGACCGAAGAAGAGGATTTCTTATTTTGTACCACGAAGCTGGGTAATTGCATGAAGCCAACTGACTGATGATGTGGCTGTGCAAGACACTTGGCAGACTGGACATGGCTGCACATAGCTCTTTGGCCACAGAGATAATGCTTACTCCCAACTCTGCTGTTGTGCTTGCAGCTGGAATCTATGCAGCTATACCAGATGAGGTGCCAGCAGGCCTGCAGGGGCTCCATCAGCAAAGCAGAGGCAAACTTAAATCCTAAAGCTGATGGGTTGTGGATAGGCATTTACATTTATTACCTGCACTTCCTTTGGAGGAGAGAAAAATGCAACCCACTTTTCCAAAATGGAAGAGAAAAAGGCAGGCAAAGCCACCCTGTAGCTCCCAGATGCAAACTCCTTTCTTTCCCATGGCATTTGCATGCAGGAAACCTGACTTCAGCCAACCCTGACATGACAAATGTCAGCTGGCTCTCCCTGGCTTTAGCAGACTATTTGGTCCTGGGAGTGTGTGTCAGTCCATACAGATCCCCAATTCATCCTAAACCGCTTTGCTGGCATGCACTGGATTAAGCACCCTGCACTCCCCTGACCTTAGCAGAGACAAGGCTACCCCCATGCACAAAGGCAGGCTTTGCCTAAAAACCAGACATCTCTGACCAAAGATATCCCCCTTCTAAAGGTCCCATCCCACATGGACAGCAACAAGACACAGCTTACAAATGATGCCGAGGTCACATCCTCTTCCTACGACTGATACTTCTGGCTGAAATCCATCTATTACAGGGCTAGGATGGATAAATTATCCTACTGTTGGAGTGCACACAGCACAGCCATTTTTCTCTGCAAAACTGTGCTGCCTGAACTGTTATATTTTTACATGCACCAACAATTTCCTAACCTTCCCAAGCAGAGTCAGGTTGGGATTTTAAACTTGGGTTTAAATCAGCAGTGAAGAGGACACAGACCACCCAACTCTCCCTGTGCTGAAGCCCAAATTACACAATTTAGCACTTTTTTGCAAGTTTGACATAGCTTAACTCTGCAAAACTGTGGTCCTTCATGGACTCCTTTAGTTTTGTACCTTTTCCCTTATGGAAGTATGGCCAGAAAAAGTAGTTGCATCATTCTAACCCCACCCATGTGAAGAATTGTACGGGTGTCACTTTTTGCTGATGTGGCTACTGAAATTAAATCATATTGCTACAAAATGTGTCTAGAACAGAGATGGAGACAGATTTGAAGTGCTAGTGAACACAGGGAGCCTCAGGGCATCACTTTAATTAAGATAATCCTATTTGTTGCTCATCCTGAAACAGGTTATGCTAGAAATTATTTAAGGCATAGTCAGGCCGCTCTGGGCTAGGAACTGTAAAAGGTCCTCCTCTTTTCTTTACCCTTTCAAGACCCAGACTGCAATCAGCAGCATGCAGGGATGCACTCTGGCTGCAGGTGGAGGAACAGAAAGCCAAACCTGCTGCTTTCTGGCAATGGCTCATGCCAGGGATCTGAAAAAGCTGTTTTCTTGCCCACTAATGCGGGTCAGCGCCCTGGATGGGTACACAACCCCTCTCCTCCTGCTGACATTTCACAACACATGCTGAGCCAACAACCTAAGCCCCAATCAGGTACTAAGATGCTGCAAAACATGACGGCCTGCTTGATAAGTCCCTATCTGACAAGCACTCAATATGATCAGATGTCTGTCAGGCTCCAGCATATGAACTGGAACTCAAAATATTGGTCCTGAAGTCCAGAAAGTTCCAGCCTGAAAAATAAGATGGGTTTCTATATCATTCAAGCAATCACAGTCAGGGCAAGTTCTCTGTGAAACTGCTTGCAGTTCCTGCAACAAGATTATTTTCCCCTCTAATAAAGCACAGCATATCAACATGAACATCAGAGGGAAGGTTCTGTCTCCAGTAAGAGCAATTTTTCAAAGATGACATCCTAGTCACTGTTAAAATAACATGGAGCTGCTGTCTTGTGAGACTCTGGTTTCTATCATGTCAGTGAAGTGGCGAAGACAAACCTGAAGAAAACGTGCAATGCAGATGTGGCAGCCTGAGTGCTCAGAGGGGGAACAAAACCAACCCACTCTGCTTGAGAAAAATCAGATCAAGGGCTTGTCACATTTACTTTAGTTAGAAAAGAAAATGTAGCAATCTCAAAGGCATGACTGTGATCTCAGCATAAGGTCCTTGAAATGTCACAGCTGAACTGCACCCAGCTGTGGCAGCAGGAATATCTGAGGAGCTTTCAAACTCCTGACATGAGAGCATGGCATTGCACATCCAGGTGAATGACACATCATAAGTTTACTATGTTTTTTAGAGCACTTCTTTTGTGCCTCTCACGGTGTTTGCATTTAATGCTGCGTGGCTGCTATAGACCTTCCTGCCTGCACTTGACTTGGCACAGGGCAGCAGGGTGTTAGGCTGAAAGGGACTGAAACCAAAGCTCCTTTCTACTCCCCAGGGTCACCAGACTGCTCCTTCTCTGCCTGGGGCCAAAGCACTGCTTCTCTGTCTGCTGGGAGAGGGGACGGCCATTTCCAGTCCCGGAGCACGAAGACAATGCCATCTCTGTACCCAAGAGTCATCTACCATTTACAGCCTGTTATAAATAACATCCTTTATTCTACTACAAGAGCTCTGTGATTTTCTGACCCAAAGACCCTCAAAACCCACTTGCCAGTCTAATCCTTTACCATCCAGCAGACTTGAGTGATGTCAGCTGCAGTGTGCCTAACACACACTAATTATCAAGGTAAATCCAAAACAGATGGGGATCGCTACTGCTCCACACCTCTCATGCCAGATTCTGCCTGTCCCCACCAGCTGATCCAAGGAAGTTAAGGTGTGCCGAAAACCCACCCCAAACATCATCCAGGACCTGAAGAAATTCCCTGCACTCTGCTGGAATTCGGTGGTTTACCCACAAGGCTGCTAACCAATTAGTGCTAAGTTCTAATTAGAAAAACCAAGCCACAGGAGAGTTTCCAATTTTGCCTACGGAGCAGCACTGATGAACAAAATAATTAGAATCACTCTGGAGTAAACAGAAAGATTAAAAAACCACAGCCCATCTCCTCCCCATCCCTGCTGTAATGAAGATTTTGTCTCTGGGCTTTTTTCAAAAAAGGATGAGACTACAGCTGGCCTTCAGCTGGGTGAACCGGACATCCCTCCTGATGGTTGGGCAAGGAGGATGCTCTGCTTGATGCTGTTCCTACAGTTATGCAGATATTCTCTTTTGAGATGTTTCTTTCTGCATAACCCTTTTAACCAAGCTCAAATTACTCCCAAGGACTTTCAGCAGGAACTAGAAGCAATCCAGACAAACAACTCACTCCTCCTGCTAAACATGAAGGCTGTCTCCATCCTTGATTTCCACAGAAGAGTGTACACAAATCTAACACCTAAGTGGCTTTTCACAGGAACAGCTAGGAGCAAAATACAAATTCCAGGTGATGTTGTAGACAAATAATTCATCCTCCAAGGAGAATTACAAGGAACATCAACCAGACCGGATCAGTCACATCTCCCACATCATTTCCAGGAGGTGGAGACACAGAAGATACCTGTGGCGTGCATTGCCCTCTGCTCTTACAGGGCAGGGACCCAACTGGGCACACAAACTTTTCTGCTGTGTTCCCAACTTGCACAGGGAAACAGAAGAGCAAACACATAAGCAGCATTTAGGAACCATTTTTTAAACTATGTAAGTCAGAAAAGGACTTTTCCCTTGACTAGTAATCCAGCAATTTCAAGGAAAGGTTTAAAATATAGGTTAAAGACCAATTAGTAGAATCAGGCAATGTTCCAGAGATCTCAGGTTTCTCTATCAACTTTTCGAAAGCCTGACTCATCATAAGGATGCATCACACCCACCCTCCTGGACACATGCTCTTTCTTTACCTCCTTACCTTGTCACTGTTCCTGTATTTGCCCCATTTCTTCAGCATCTTAAGCCACTTGTCCACACGTTCAATTTCCTGCTGTTTTTGCTGGTGCAGGGGAGAAGAAGAGAAGACATTTAATAAAAAGAAGCCCCACAAGATACTTCCTGAAAACACAAAATTTCTTTCTCTTAGGTTTAAAGTTCTATGCAAGGACTTCACATTAGAGATGGGAATAATCCACAGGTATTTGCAGAAACTCGTAATTTCAACCCATGGTAATTAAAAGCAGCATTGGTAAAAATGACAAGACACAGGCTTAACAAAGAGAAAGCATTTCCAAGATAAGTATTCCTTAACAATAAAAATCTTCACAGATTCAGCCAGCCTTAAATTTGCTATATCAGATCAGCAGACACATGACACTACAGAGTCCCTGTTAGCAGAATCCTATGGGAGGACATGCTCCCATCTCAGGGGAGATGAGGATGAAGATGACTTCTTTTCCCTGCATGTGCAGTCCCCTTTTCAAGCTACAGCTGTGGAGCACTGTGCTAAAGCAGAGGGAAAAGCCCAAAATTACTTTAAAAGGTGCTTTGTCAGTGCAGCATGGCAGAAAGGAGACGTCTGAACCAGAAAAATAAAAACTCTAATAGCCAAGCATTGTGCAGAGTTCCCATCTCTGCGTGAGCAGCAGTGACCAGTGGGTGCTGGCTGCCTGCTTCGCTCTCACTTGCACACCTCTTTCCTCAAAACACGTTCCCTCCCCAGATAGTGTGATAAGGATGCCACATCTGTGATGACAGAGCTGGCAGCTCTCACCTTCTCCTCCAAGGCGGTGCGGGTTGGCAGCTCCTGCTCACTGGAAAAGCAAGGGGTCACTGGTTACTCTGTGGGCAACAAAGGGTGCAGAGGAGCATGGGGTGCTGCAGCTTGGGGACCACCTCAGAAATCAGAGTGGACACGTCTTGAGGACTTCAGACCTTTCCTAAGAGCTGTCCCCAATGCAGAAGAGGCAAAGGAAGCACCATCCAAGACCCCACCACCCAACAGGAGCTCCTGGGGGGGTAATCAAGCACTGGCCATAACTGGAAATCCTGGGCATACAGCTCCTCTTCAAAACACACATGGTCAGCAATTAACAGGGCAGGGAAGCGGAATTTCTGGACATCAATTGCTTCAAATTCCACTCCTACACACAGAACACCTAGTATTATAACTTCGGTTCAGATTTGGAATAAAAATAGTTCTTTTGAGCATTCTTCCCAGGCACAGGGTGCCCATCTAATTCATCTGCACCTTGCTTAGGATGGGGATTTCCTAAGAAAACCAAAGATGATCAGATGTATTGTCTCGTCTCTTCCTATACCTTCCTGAATCATTAGGTGCAAATGCAAGAGCCTCGCCCTCTGTGACAGACCATGGTCCCTAACAGAGGCACAGCAGCACCAGACTGCACCTTCTAATGCCAGGCTTGTGAGGGGAAACCATTTCTGAGCCTTGCCTTGCAGCAGATTCAAAGCAACAGAGTGTTTGAACATGCATAGTTGAGGAAGGACGCCCATCTAGTCTTTCCTCCAGCATTTGGGACTGATCAAGTCAAGCCACAGAGTAGCTTATAGGAAGGATGCTGGGCCTGTCATGCTCAGTGCAGAAGGGTGATCCACACACACACGCATACAGGTCAGAGAGGACAGGAGAGGGCAGGAGGACTTACTGCAGGAATCCAAACCGGTCTGTAACTTTATATAGTGTGAAATCAGCATCTTCCCAGTGGTCAATTGGAGCTCCTTCCTGTCTGCCCTGAAAGCAGAAAGGACACCCATGAGCCAGTCCTAGCATCAGGAATGCCCCAGTGACTGCATCCCACCTCCAAGCCCCACATCCCTCTCTCCCCACATGCTAAAAGGCACAGAGCCAGAAAAGTAAAACCTGTGCTAAAGAGACAAATATAACACAGACAAGAGAAAAAACAAGTTCAGCCTATCCAGCATTCCATGTGTGCTCTGCTACAGGCTGGGAGGGGCTCTACATCAGAGAAACCAGTGCTGTCAGGCATAAGCTGTCCTGGTGTTAAGGGAACACTGAAGCACTAGAAGCCCAGCACCCTTTTGTTAACTGTGCTGAGCACACATGGGATCCTCAAGAAACTCCAGGGATGTAGTCAGAGGGGATGGGCAGGAGGGAGGAGGCAGGGAGAGCTGGCAATAAGCCTGATGACATGAGGGTTATTGGGACAATGCCTGCAGGGAAGCAGAAGTTCTTATTTGAAGCATTTTTATCTACTAAATAGCTTCAGCCTTAGCTAGCATGCTGGGGAGAGACACGAGGCTGGTACCTTCTCATACTTGGCAACAATCTCTGCTTTTTCCTGGGCTATTAAAGACTCTATATCCTTCTTCATATCAGAAGCTGTAAGGAAAAACAAAAAGGGAGGAGGAGAAAGGAGATATGTAAATATGTGCACAGCACGGGAAATATTTTAGAAAAGTGCTAATACAAAACACATTTGCTGACAACTTCAGCTTCCATCCATATCACATAGCTAGAATTAGGCTGAGGTTGAAAAGCTGCTGTACAAAGCATTTTTGGAGCTCGCCTGCACACAGCAGGACTGCCAGCTCCCCACTCCCTGCATGGGGACACAGCCAAACCTGAGCAAGGGAGAGGCTAAAGGCAGGCCACCACAGCCCATGTTATCTACACCTTTGGGCCATTGCAGCTCTCTAATGGATATCAGGAGCCATCCTGACGTCCCTTCAGGAGGAACATGAAAGATTCTAGTCATAGGACAGGCTACCCCAGCTTCCAGCTGAATCTGCATCTCAGCAGTGGTGCTTGCCCTCGAACAAGCCAGAACAGCCAAAAGCATCAGACTTGAGATCATCTGAAGGATGGGATTATTCCCTGAGGGGAAAAAAACTTGGGGGAGATATGATAAGCAAAAGCACCAGCACTCTCCATGGCTCAGCACCCTTCTCTGCACCTTCAGATGTCTGCGAGAGATTATTTATCTCATCTTAACAACTCCTCAATGCAACCTGCTCATTGCCACCATGTCTTTCAGGTATGGATGGCAACCACCACTACTAGTTGCTAGCAGTGTGATAGAAATATTATACCACATGCAATATAATCAGAGTACCAGGACAGCTCTTCTGTGACCCATTATCAGCCAACAGCACAGCCATGGCACAGCTTGGCACTCATCCATACAGACAATAGAAAAAAGCAAAATTTTCAAATTCATGACAGGAATGGGTGCATCTTTCCGCATTATTGACTCCACAATCAAAACAGAGCAAGGATAAAAATATTACAGTGTATTTTGGTTTTTATTTTTCCAAGCTGAAGCTCCTTACTACAAATGTGAATTTTCCTCAATACATTTTAATCACAGATTAATTTGTCAAAGTAGAAATGTCTGAATAACTACCTCATGGTGTCACCTAATAAATCTGCATCTCCTCATATCTCCTGTGAAGTTTAACTCAAAGGTAATTTCACTCCCCCACTTCTGACATCGCTTTTTTTCGTTGTTATGAGGCAAAAAAATTCAAATGTTGTCCTCTATGTGCTGCTAAAAATACAAATATTCTGCAGGCTACAGGGAAAAATAAAACATATGTCAAATGAAATGGGAAATTTTTCAAAACATGTACAAAGTGAAAGCTATGATGAACATCTCTAGCCACACTCTGTAATAGAGTAACCAATGGAAGAGCAACTTTGCAACATGGGCGGGTTTACACAGCACGAGACAGCAGCAAGAACACATATATTTTGGCATCCACCTCTGCAGAAGACTCTCTGCAGCCAGAAACACCAGACTGGTGCAAACGAGCCAGTTTTGCATCTCATGCCTGGAATATGCACATTTGTTTTCTCTTTCTACCATAACAGTACAAAAGCCCAAAATTAGGAAAAACCTTGAAAGCAGAGAAAATGTTTGGTGGCAGTGGGAAGGATGGAGATAGCAAGTGGCTGCTCCTGCCCAGCCTCTGATCACAATACTGTGCTTTGTGGAATACAGAGACAGTGCTGTGCTCCACTAGGTGACTTCCAAAGTACTTGAGGGGGAGCAGAATATAGCTTAGCTCTGTAACAGCCTATACTGAATATGGATGTTTTTCTTATTTAATTCTGCACGTACTTGAACTCCAGAGTAGTTTGACACCATGAAGTTATATAGCATTTGCTTGAGGGAAATGACACCTTAGGTACATAGAAACTACTGAGACATTTTATTTTCTGAAGGTTTGAGGAAACACATAATTTCTTTTCCTTTATATAGACAGGCTTCCTACAAATAGGAACAGGCTGTACCTGCCACGCTTCTCCACATAGCTATATATGACTGCATACTTTCCTTTTTTTTAGTAACACCACTCAAATCAAGCCTGCCAATACTGTATTTTCCTAGCAAACAGATCTTTCTTCCATGACAAACAGGAATGGTAAGAAAATGTGAACAATGCGACCATGATATTACATAAATTTATGGGGATATAAGCAACAGAAAGCCCCAAGCCATGCACGCTTAAATTCAACTGGGAAACAAAGTTAACAAGTAGTTCCTTTTAAAAAGAGTGAGCTGAAAACACCCACAATCTGTCATCTCACACTAAAACTTGCAGCATCCAGTTTACAATTTAAGGAAGTAAAAATTAATCCTAGCAACAGTAAGCCTAAAGATGCTTAATGAAAACGCATGTTACTGCCTACCTGCATTGAACATTATCTAGCCATCAGCAGACCTGAAATAAAATACCCAAGTTCTGGATGACAGCAACTTTCCTGAAATTAATTCACCAGCTGGGATTTCAAGTATTGGCAGTGGGAAGAAGGCGCCTGCACCAAAAATCTTGGTGTATGTTCTCCATAAATTAAATTTACCATTATAACCTTCACCCAAAGGCCAGTATTTTTCCAGTCACATCTGCCGAGCTCCCATTGCCCCTTGTGAGGTGATATCCACTGGGACTAGCCCAGCTGGGAGCAAGGGCTCTGCACATCAGTCAGCCAGGCCATTGTTGCAACTCTGCTCACTGCCCAGAAGAAGAACCAAACATTTCCCATGGCCCAGCGACAGTGCTCCTTGTGACACAGCCCAGGACACACACATCCCCTGTCACCCCCAGTAATGACAAAATGTCTCATGGTCATAAACCCACTAGCAATTGCCCTGCCAGTACTCGCACCAAGTGTCATTTGGCAGAAGGGCTTTTGAAAATGAAAATATCAGTAACATCTTTCTTTAGAAAGCATGGCATAGCAGCATGTTCCCAGTCTCTGGCTGAATTTGAGGGTATTCTGGAATCCAATTTTTAAATGTTTTGTACTGCAGAACAGTATTTACAAACGAGCCACTTGAGATTAAGACTGTCTGTTTTGGTTATTTGACAGAAGGTCATTGAGAAAGAAGAAATGGTTTGAGGTGGACGTGTGTTCACATTCTAAACGCACCCATTGAATTTTAAATAGAGACTGCTGTTAGGAGAAGAAAAAAGCATATTTTGACACACTGTACTTCACCATCAGTCTGGCCTCTATCAGACTGAAGCTACTGATGTGGAATAAAGTAAAAGAGGTACGTACTTACTACAAACACATCCACCTCTGCTGAAACTCAAAAACTCATTGTTCCTGTTTCATGTTCTGTTTTAAAAACACATTTTAACACAGCATTTTATGTGTTTAGCCATCTATGTTATAGGTCTACCATTTTTCATTTAGGAAACAGTTTTAAAGGAAAAGCTTATGCATCTATGCAAGTGGAAATGCTTATACAACATCTGCTAAGAGGAGAGACTCTCTCTTACAAGTCACACATGCAGTCTGCACCACCTCCCAGCAAAGCACTTGCTCTCATTTGCAAAGCCACTACCAGTTGTAACATGACTCATGCACTTGCACACCATGGAATAAACCTGGCCACGCAAAGTGGTGCAAATGGCTAAAAAAACCCACATGTTTTTTTTAAGTGAATGAAACACATCACAACACCCTTCAAACCACACAGAATTCTGTCTTGGAGCAAACTGCCCACCCTGGTCGCCTGGTATAATTTACGGGGCACAGTCAGCAGCTGCAAGCTGAGGGGAGCTGTCACCAGAGGCTCCTCTCCCACATGCTTAAAACCTTTAAGCAGCAAAGCCATGTGGTTACACCATTGCACATACCTACCAAGCCCAGCCAAAATGAGCACGGCTTTGGGACCGCTTCAACTGCATCACCATGGCCCAAGGAAACCTTGAAGCTTCCCAAGACATCCAGGAGGGGCTGGGGGCTGCTGCAGGTGGGTGCCAGCATGCATGGCTATGTACCCAAGAGGTGATGAGACGAGGAGGAAGTGATAGCCACACGTTGCTGCCTGCAGACAGAGCTTCTGCTTTGTGAGAACCAGCCCGCACACAGAAGTCAAGCTGCTCCTGAAGTCTTGCTACAAGACTGGCCAGCATCCACATCTCTGGTGTTGCCACTGCTGCAGTATTTTTTTTACTAGAAACCCAATTTCTGTTCCAAAATGGACAACACACTCTTATGTGCTTACACTGAGGACTTCTGCTGATCCCCATCTGCAGCTCCTCCCATTAACAAATCTAGGCTGCAAACATCCTGGCCAGGCACCAGCTTCAAAACAACACATCACTGGACTGTGCATCACCAACCTTGGCCCAAATCTGCAGATGCTTAAAACCCTGCTACTGGAAAGGAAAGCAAGACCTGCATTCGCAAAGTGAATTACAGCTTCAGGAATGAAATTACTATCAAACAGGATGAACCAAGACACAGGACATCCTGTTTGCATGTTTATTTCCTTGACTACAATCCCAGAGCACACAAGCAAGCTTTTTTGTTTGTTTGAAGAGCATAAGGAGCACCAGCTGAACTGCAGGGAGGTTTATGTTTCAACTGTCTTGGGGTCTTTGAAAATGACTGCACATAGATCACTTTAGATGAATTGCAGATGTGTTATGGAAAATTCAGATGAGCTCCTGTCCTAGTAAACTTGCATTGTATCTAAAACTGCACAGGATGCAGTGCTGGATAAAAATATAGTCACCTCCTAGAGCAGAGGTACTGGGAACACCCAAGGGAGAACCACTCACTTTGACACTATCAGCTATATTTCAACAAGCCAGAGCATTCAGCATCATTGCAGATGAGATCCTGCTGATTTATTAGCATGTATACCCACAGCATAAAAAGGTTCTCAGGGCAATTCTCATCTGCTCCAGAGACAGTTTGTGAGTTTGTAGAAGACAGGATGAAAAGGCAGTCCAGCTCCAAGCAATGTACTCTTACCTGAGCCTTGTATCAGGTGCTGAGATGCATCAGCTCAGCTGGAGTCATCCACTCTCCTGCAGGCATCTACCTGGAAGGAGCCAGCTGTCTCTGTCACGGGGTGGCAAGGACCCCCAGCTGCCACAGCCCACCGGTCAAATGCCCTTTGGCTCACTCTTGCTGGCCCAGCTCAGGGCAGGTGACTCTCCTCCACCCTCCACTTCTCTGGCACGTGAGAGCTCACCGCAGGTGGCTGGCAGAAAAGGCAAAGCAGGAGGCAATCCCCATGTGCACTCTCTTGTCGCCCAGGCTCACTGCAGAGGAAACAAGAAGCTGGTAAGCTTTACAGTTCTGGCACAATGAAGGCCCAGTCCTCTACCAGCACAGGGGTCTTTCCACTCAGGAAAAGGCAGGTTCCACTGGAGCAGGCAGCAAGGCGGCATCTCAGTCTGGTAGGAAAGGAACAGGCTGTAACATCAGGGGACCCAATGCAGAAGGTAAATTATGCTTGCCTACACTGCACACATGAACAAACTGGTGTGGTTTTGCTGGCCATTTTTTGGCCTGGTTGAGTGCTGGGGGAAAGAGGGACTTCCCGTGCAGGTCTGAGAAACCAGCACACCTTTGTACCTCCAGGCACATTGTACTGGCCATTCAACAAACAGAATATGTCCCCTGCCCGAGGCAAATGCATGATATTACACCCAACTTCAGCTGCTCTAAGAGCACATTGCCACCAAGAAGGGCAGTGGAGGATCCAGGCCATTTCTGATGACTTTGGTCAGGTTAAGACCATTAAAACAACATCACTGACTCACCCCGCAGAAGAGCTAGCACAAGGTGTGCCACTTGAGCCACTTCTCAGCACTTGCAGTTCCTACCTGATATATCCAAGCATGTAACACAGTTCAAAGGACACCAGAGCCCAACCTACAGCTAGTGTTTATAAAAAAACCCAAAGTTTTAGTTCTCACTTTCAGCAACTCAGAGAAGCAAGGCACTGGTTTCACCAAGACATCACCCCAAAGCATGATGCTCTGTTTGAAGCCAGCGAGCACTGGAAGTGGAAGAACAGCTCTCTTTCACTGTGAGCAGTCACTTCAACAATGCCACCTTTACTCCAATACGCCACATAAGCACTTGTGAATGGAGCTATCCCCATATTCCTGGGCTGTCCTGTGCTCATTTTCCCCACTGTCACCCTTCCAGTAGCCAGACACAACTTGGAGACCCCAAAGTGTGAAAGACCTGGCATCCTTTCAGAGGTGACAACCTTTATAAACAAATAACCCACAATGCAGATTACATTTTATGTAAGTTATCACTGAGTAGGTTATAATGTTGTTTACACACAATATAATGCAGATTATACACATTTCTCCCTATTCTTCCAATTTACACCGAGTTTTTACACTACAATGGCAAGCTGTGGTTACAATGATAATACCACTTTGCCCCTAGGCTCTGGCAATATGAAGAAACCCAAATACATTAGTCAAGCCTTCTAGATACAGAAATAACTAAAAGAACATGTATGACTGCAATTACATGCTATCCAACCCCCTCAACACCAATGTGACAGCAGCACTGACAGTAAATAAAACCTCAACCCCCTCTTGTGAAATACTCTTCTTGTGCTCCTGGTACTTACATCTCGCTCTCGTTTTCACACACATCTTTGGTGCTGTGCCTTGGCGCTCAGGTTAAGATCCTCTGCCCAGGGATGGACATGGGAGGAGAGAAGCAAGAGGGCTGATAAAGGGATTTGCTCTCCTCCCTGCTTACGCTCAGTAAGCCCAGCCTTGGTGCTTCTGCACAATTCAGCTGTTGCGATGTCAGAAGATGCAGTTTTAGACTACGCTAAACCCTCCGAGCAGTGAGTCTATAAGCAATTCTTTCTCAGCTTCTATTTTTAGACCTCACAGGGAAAAAAAGAGCATCCAAATATTTTTTAAGCTCTCTTTAACATGAACTCATCTTCTACAGACAATAGCAAAAAAAAAAACATACCAAAAAAAACCCAAAGAGAAGACTGCACAAAAACACCAAGATGCATGAATTACTTTTTAAAGCATCATTACTTAAAAGATTTTTCATTTAAAAAAAAAGAAGTAAACTGAAGAATGCAAAAGTCCACAAGCTGCCTTGGGAATTGAAGATTAATTTTCTCTCTGCATTCTCTCCTTCTTTCATTGCAGTGTCTATAAAAAGGCCAAAAAAAGGCCAGAGGGAAAACAAAAAAATCCTCTTTTTTAGGGTGACGCACTGACCTGGAAAGGATCTATATAAACACAGTGCTTAGGAACTGGCTTATTCTGTTTGCTTAAGACTGTAAGAGCAATTTACTTCTCTTTAACCATAAACTAAAGGATGCTGCAAGGATGGCCATTCTCCACTTGGACATGCATTCCTCTTAAAATACTGTATTTTATTCATTTTGGTAAATGTAGCAACACCATGGGACACGCTACTCTTCCTTTTTCCCATTCCCCATTGTCATTCTTGCCTCCAGCTATACTTGCCAATTTTGGGTAAACTGAGGCTGGCTCCTTTTGCTATTTAAAACTTTTCCTAGTTTTGGCTTGCCAGGCACTATCAGCTAGAGGCCACCCACACCTAACACGTGCTTGAAGCAGCAGGGTGAGGATACACATCCTGTGGAGCAAACGATGGTCCCTAGCCAAACCCCAAAGAACAAGGATGCAAACATAAGCTATGATGCTGCTGGCAGCCTATGCTCTCTTTGGCACAGACAGGCAGCACCTTTCTAAAACACATACAAATAACAAATGTACCATTATATAAAGTCACTGGGGCAGCCGATGAAATAAAGGAGTAGGAAGTTAAAAATCCACTAATAAGATGCAGCTTGTCCGTGAAAAACTTGTCTAAAATAACTATTGAGGGGAATGACTTATAAGTTATAGATACCTAAGCTGAGTTACAGTGAGACCAATGGTGACCATGTGGGTCTTGCACTGCTTGCCAGAGCCCCCTGCTGCATCCCATTTTTAGGAGGGGAGGCAGCTGCAGCCATTAGCCTGATCCAGACTAATGCCCAGCCCCTAGGAAAGTATGTATTTTCAATTACATTCTCTGAGTACCACCCTCATTCCTTCAATCATTTTAATGAATATAACCAGCTCATACTGCCTCCAAATACAGAACTCTTGCAGTATTTGGCAGCCTCTGCAGAGGACACTCCCTGACCATTTTGCTGGCATTTGCATTACCTTCCAATAGCATCTCTGGGTATTAATGGGTGAACGGGTGAACTTTTGTTAACTTCTTTTCTTCTACCAAAGCCCCATGCAAGCAAATCCAGCATAGAAAACTTCAGGGAAATAAGAGGTATTTGATTCAATACTGGAAAGCACTGAGAAAATGTCTTCCAAACTTTTTTACAGCCTTGAACTATATGCAAGACAGCATTCGGATACACAACTTTTCTAAGGAGCATGAAAGCAATCTAACTACAATATAACCTTTCCCTTCCCCATTGCTTGCTGATAATCCCTAAAATCACTCCTACAGATTTTTTTTTTGTGAAATACCAATATTGTATTAAACAAGAAAACACAATCACAGAATCATGGATTGGAAGGGACTTTACACATCATCTAGTTCCAAACCCCCTGCCATGGGCAGGGATGCCATTCACTAGAACAGGTTGCTCAGGGCCCCAACCTGGCTTTGAACACTTTCAGGGATGGGGTACCCAGAACTTCTCTAAGCAACCTGTTCCAGTGTCTCACCACCTCCTGAGTAAAGAATTTCTTTCTAAGATTTAATCTCTCCTCTTTTAGTTTGAAAACATTCCCCCTTGTCCTATCACTCTGTGTCTTTGCAAAGAGTCACTCTCCCTCCATTTTTATAAGCCCCCTTTAAGTACTGGAAGGTGCTTTAAGGTCTCCCTGGAACCTGCTCTTTTCCAGGCTGAACAACTCCAGGTCTCTAAGCCTGTCATCATAGGAAAGGTGCTCCAGCCCTCTCGTCATCTTGGTGACTCCCTCCTTCAACAGGTCCACATCTTCCTTACGGAAGACCCCAGACCCGGACACAGCACTCCAGGTGGAGTCTCACCAGAGCAGAGAAGAGGGGGAGAATCCCCTCCATGAATCTGCTGCCCACACTGATGCAGCCCAGGATGCGTTTGGCCTTCTGGTCTCCAAGCACTTTTCATTCACCAGCACACCTAAGTCCTTCTACATAGTTGTGCTCTCAAGGAGTGCTTCTTCCACTCTGCTCATGTCCGTGATTGCCCTGACCCAGGTGCAGCACTGTGTAGTTGGATTTGTTGACCTTCATGAGGTTCTTGTGGGTCCACTTCTCAAGTTTGTCCACATCCCTCTGGATGGCATCCCATCTTTCTGCTGTCAAGTGCACCACTCTGCTTTGTGTCACCTGCTAACTGACTGATGGTGCACTTGATCCCACTGTCTGTCTAAGTGGTAAAGATACTGAAGAGGATTGGCCCAAGACAGAGCCCTGAGGGACACCATTTGTCACTGGCCTTCACATGGACACAAAACTATTGACCACAACACCCTGGTTTCATCCTGCCAGCCAGTTTCTTATCTACCCAACAGTCCATCCTTCAAATCCATCCCTCTCCAATTTAAAGATAAGGATGTCATGTAAGATTGTGTCAAAGGCCTTAAAGAACTCTAGGTAGATGACATTGGTTGGTCTTCCCTTGTCAACCATTGCTGTCACTCCACCATAGACGGCCACCAGGTTGGTCATGCACAATGTGTGCACATAGAAGCCGTGTTGGCTGTCTCAGACCACCTCCTTGTCTTGCATGTGCCTTAATATTGCTTCCATGAGGATCTGTTCCATGATCTTTCCAGCCACAGAGGTGAGGCTCACCCGTCTGTAGTTCCCAGGGTCCTCCTTTCTACTCTTCTTAAAAATGACAGTGATGTTTCCCTTTTTTCCAGGGACTTTGCCTGATGACCATGACTTTTCAAATATGATAGACAGTGGCTTGCCAACCACATCAGCCAGTTCCCCATGGATCCTGAAATGTATCTCATCAGGCCCCATAGACTTGAATGTATTGATTTTCATCAGATGATCTCAAACTTGCTCTTTGCTTATGGTAGGAGGGACTTCACTCCCCCAAATCCCCACCTGGAGGTTCAGGGACTTGAGAGATGTGGGAAGGCTGACTGCCAGTGAAGACTGAGGTGAAGGAATTGTTGAGTACCTCAGCCTCCTTCATATCTGTTTTTACCAGTTCTCCCTTCTCATGATGGTTGTCTTCCCTTTGAGGAAACTTTTCACACTAGAAGTCCTCCCCTCTTCTCTAAGTGGAAAACATGTTTATAAAATCCACACAGAGGTGAAGACTTAAGGCAGAGGTAATACTTCAGTTTATGAAACAGCAATGGTTGTGTAGAACACCCTGTTAAAAGCAGCTTGCCAGCTTAGGAGTCAATATAAAAATAACTCAAGGATTCTTGGGTTCTTTTAATAGTGTTGAAATCAACACCTGTATCATTTGGTCAGGGCTCCAAAATACATCTTACAATTCACAGTGTATTTGGCTGTTACCAGTATACTGTGGTCAGTGTAAGACTAGACCTGATGCTGGGGTTGAAAGACAGACACACAACTTCCCATCCAGAGACAATTAAACGTTACCAATGTTTTGGAGTAAGCCGTATTACTGCAGTAACAGTTTCTGTACTTAAGTTACAAGCTCAATGAATTGATGCTCAGGGGATTTGTGGCAACAGAGCCAGGTGGGTTGGTGCTGGATGCTGGTAGGAGCTAAGTGTGGAAGGAGATGCAAACCTCCCAGTTACTGGCAAAACCCTAACACTGGTAGCCGGCAGCAGGTGAGGTGCCATGCCAGGCAGTGACAAGGGGCAAGCAGCATCAGCTCCCTGCCATCAACAGCAGCCAAACCAGTGCTCCTGAAACTGTGGCCTGACCCACTCCCCGCCAGCCACAACCCCATTCAAGCATGGCACACATCTCCCTGTGACTGCAGCCAGGAGTGTCCCATCCTAGCGCTGTGCCTTGCAGATCCCCCGTGCAGTGGTGCAAACTGCTGGTGCCTCTGCATGTGAGCTTGGGGGATAAAATGAGTCTTACCTCCTCCTTCACCAGCCCCATGTTCACCCCAAAGACCCAACAACAACTTTTTGCTTGCAAGCACACTCTCAGCACTTGGGAAATTTCCTAAATAGCTAAACACCACTCTGCAGGTTTGACGAGGATTACTGACATCACCATGCTGCCATCCCACAGGCTTTACCATGATGGCAGTGCTTTCCCTCAGCTCCCATCAGGGAGACAGCAGAGTGCTGCCCCATTTCATGGCACGTACCACTATGTAACAGTGCATACCACCAGCAACCCTAGGACACCTCAAATGAGTGTGAACCATTCCGGTTTGCCAGCTGAGTGTCTTCCTCTCCCCTGGTTTGGATACCACTTGCAATGTTGTGATCATTGTGGGGAGGCATGACTCCAGCTTTGTTTGTGGGGGAAGAACACTATGCCTGAGCACAATCTGGCTCAATCCTCATTTAACCCCACGAGGGACTCAAAGGTGGAAGGGCAGCACAATGAATGGCCTAAGCCAGCCCCATGTTTGGAGTTCAGCTCCATGTGGTGCATGGAAAACCCCAAGCAGGTCTAATGTGGACCTGAACGTGCAGGTGGCTGCCACCATGGAGCCCAGGACCCAAGGGGATGTGCAACTGAGAGCCAGGTGACACAGGCAGACATCAAACCAGATGTCATCTTTGTATTTTTAGATTTTCAGAGGCATTCAGAACCTTTGATCAGGCACGCTTGAGAAAACAGTAGAAGGAACTTCAGAAAACCCTGTGCTCAGAACCACAGTGGATCTATTACCTACATTTACTGTTTTGCATGCCCTCAGCATTTCTGATGTGAATAATGGACAGCAATGGAAGTGGGATAACGGCAAGTCAAAGGGGGACCACAGCAGACTCTGGTCTATTAATAGAAACATTTGAGAAGGGTTTTTCCACTGAAAGCTGGAGCTTGCTCAGAGAAAGTGACAGAACTAAAAAACTCACAAAACTTCTTCTTTGATGAGATGAAAAGCAGAGGAAGAAGTTTAAGTACATGAGCACTTGTGGCAGTGATATAAAGACAAGCATTTGGTACAATACAGAGCCATGTAAGGCTATCCAGAAAAGCAACAGGAGATGCTGCTCTCTTCAGGAAACAAACAAACAAACACAACTTAAGTGTCACCTGCATTTCAAGAAGCAGTCTTAGCTGAAGACATGTTCAATTAAAACAAACAAAAAAACCCAAACTATTTTGAACTCCAAAAATACATTTATCTTAAAAAACATTCACCCAACAAAGCAACAAGACGACAGTTCACTTAAAACAGTTCACTTATAAACGCAAAATTTCAGTTAACTGCTACAACAAGCATTTGCAAGCAGGATGATGATTTCCTCAGCAGCTTGGGAAATGAATTGAAATCTCCTGAAATCTCTTCCAAGATCAAAACCTGGGAGAGCTGAATGCATCTTAGTAAAGGACTGCGGAACTCTGCACTGTGCAAGAAAGCTTGGAGAAGGGAAGTTGCCAATAAAACAGCATTTGAGGGCAGCAGAGTGCCTTTTGATAGGAAAGGCACCTTGTTTTCCTAACATAAGAAGTGGGTCCAACACAAAGAACAAGATCTCTGCTTGAGCTGGAACATGCCTGCACACCTTCAGGTAAGACTTCAAAATGGAATAGTAATGGCAGAAGAGCCATTTGCATTGGGTTTTTTTCAAAACATCAAGTCCTTCAGTAGGAAGAACTTTCCACAGAACAGAGATCAGAGCTGGTTCACTTTTTACCATCAATGTTAGCTGAGCAGAGAAGGGCCTCTGTGAGTCCTCCCTTTAATTTAAAGCACAGTTGCTTCAGTCTTATCCTAAGTACAAACGAAGGAGTTCATTTCTCCAGTTCCCATGAAAGCCTAGACCTGGATTCCCATCTTGGCTCACTGGTCAGAGACTTTCCTTTAGTATCTGCTTCACACAGGTGCACAGCTGCAGCAAAACAAAAGCTGTGCCTTTCCCACCCACTCCAAACAACCTCTCCACACGGATATCTCCCCCCTAGAACACACGAGATGAGTGTGTGCACTAAATCTCTTTTGCAGCAGTAAAGCCAGTGCTGCACTAGAGCTCTTACATGTTTCTCCCACTTCCTTCTATTGACTGAAAACAAAAGCTTGTACTATTGCTCACCGTTATCAGAAAATATTTACTTTTCCAGATTGTTTCTGGTCTCCTTGTTTCAGAAAGGTTATCAGTAGAGTAACAGGCTCACTCCCAACAACAAGCAGCAGGGGGTGATTGAGACAGAGGCCACCCAGGAAACCCAGCCCAGACTCAGGCACAGGCTGGTCCTGCCCTTCCCATCCCTGCTGGGCATTGTGCATTCCAGCACCCCCTCCATCACCATCCATCAGCTCATGCAGAGGAGATGATGTTCCAGCAGCACAGTTTGAAGAGAAGAGGACAATTCTGCACCACTGACTTTGCTTCAAGTGTCTGTCCCTGTTTTTCAGCTGCAAACCATCTCCCGAAGATACTCTGTCCACTCTGAGTATCTACTGTATCATACTCTAAGTATGACAGTGTGAGAATTTGCTCATCTCACCATACGCTGCACTTCCTTCCTGACAGGTCCCTTACCACCCACCATGTTTCATCCCCAAATCACCCAGCCAAAGCTTCCACTCTTGCTGCTGCTGTTCCTTTATTCAGCCACCAAAGGAAACACTGTCACACCAGGCACTAAGCCCATGGCATTTCTGCTAATGAGTGACGATAAGGAATTAAACACAAGTGTCACATGAAAGCAGGGGACCAAACTTACAGTTCCCAAAAAAGTACTACTTAGTCACTTTTTATTTTTAATTTAACCTTCTTTTAAGCAGCCAGGGTATCAAATGTCAAGTCCTAAAACTAAGAAGGGCACCAAAAGTCTATTCAGGATATGAAATGTTCAACTACAGCAACCCAAGCTGATACCTTGCAGACTCCTGATTCAAATCTACCCACGACAGCTATTGCCAAGCCCGAACAGCTTTCATACACAGGCAAGGGTTCCCTGGAATGGAAGCACTACCCAGATAACCACTTTATCCCCAAAATCGATACAACAGAAAATGTAGACTCACAGACAACAGGCTCCTGCAGGAGTTCAGCATCAGTCCTGCACTATCTCCTCATCACAGTAGGTCTCATTTGGAAAGGTCAGGTCTTAACTCTGACCATCACTTTGGCATAAGGCTCTCCTGAAGACAGATTTCAAAAATAGGAGCTTCAAAATAAGTAAGTCTTGGTCCAAAAATAAGGGGTGGGGGTGAGAGGAAAAGATCACTTTGAGAAGTTTCTAATGTTGAATGATCCATCACCTCTTTCAAGCAAAATCCTTGTTTACTGTGGCAGGTCCTGCCCAGCCTGGCCAGCAGGGCTCATTTGGGCTTGGTTTTTTGGGTAGCAGCAACTCCTGTTTTTTTGTTTGGGTTTGTTTTTTGGTTTTGGGTTTTTTTTAACTCAAAGCTGGGCCAGTTACCACATACAGTGTCAACACCTTCAGTAAGCTGGGCTGGCATTTCTGACAGTGCCTGTGGTCATTAAAAAGGCACCACAGCATGAAAGAACTTGCTGGAAAGCAAAACAGCCTCAGCTCAGGGAATGTTTCTTTCATTTCATTTATTGCCAATTTGCAGAAACCCCTGATCACTGACCTGGGTTCCAGAGGAAAAAAAAATATAGAAACAAGTAAACAAAATCTTAAACACTTTCCTTGTCCCTTCCCCAGGCTCAGCCTCAGCCAGACATCTCTCCAGCCCTGGCATCAGGTTCAACTTCCCTGACGCCCTCCATAATGGAGCAGCACACAAGAGGTGCAGCACAGACCTTTGGCCTGTCCTTACTCCTGCTGACTTGCTGTCATGTGGCATGTGTTTATGATTTACATTCAGCTTTCCTCCCACAATGCCATCAGAGGCAAGCTTGGGGAAACAGCTAACTGTGCTGTTCACTTTGGAAAGCCAGACCATCTCCACAGGTAACTACCAAGAGACAGACAGCATCAGTGATCCAACCTGAAAACGCTCCTCTTCTTCTGTTTTTCACACCACCTCTCTTTGAGCTTTTTCACAGCCCCTTTGAGGTACACAAAAGCCTAGGACCATCTTCTTGGACTCTCAGGATCTTTGCTGACTTTTCAGTCCATCAACAACTGACAAGAAGAAGCCCAGCATACTGTGGGCTGATGATGACCTTCAGGTTTCACACAGGAATTCACTGGCTCTCTTATTTCAGAGACAATACTTGCAAGTATATCCCAAGTCTCCAGACAGTCAGCCACAGACCAAACTACAAAGACCTGAAATTTAAACTGCCATTCCTTAAACCTGCCCTCCCATGAGATTCCTGGATAGCATCTTCATCAGCACATCATTCCTCTGTGCAAGCTTTCCTCTTTCAACCATAAAACCTTGTCCAAGTTCACTTTTTTGATCCCATTTTCAACTGCTTTTAGGAAGCAGGCAGTGGCAAACTCACAGCGGCTCACAGGGCAGAGGAAAGCTGAAGCACAAGCCACTCCTCTGAACCAGGAAAAGTCCCTCACAACATGCACCCAACATTGCACCCTGTTAGGTGCCAAAATCCAAGAGAAAACAGTTTTCGATAGTTCTCCTGCCTGTGGGATGCTCCTCCCTCTTCTCCTCCCCTATCTTTGCCTGAAAAATCCTCTGGAACTACGAAAACGCTAAAGAAAGTATTAAAGAAATGTATTATTAGCAGAAGGTCACAAAACAACAACTTGAGAATAGCTGCAGCTAAAAATACCCAATCCCCACACCCCTTCTTTAGAGAAAACATTATCAGATGTCACTTCCCAGTGGTAAAAACATATTTGTTTGTTTTTTAATTAAGGTTATATTTTGAACACTGGATTTTTTTTGCCAGGAAACACAACAAATGACCTTAGGTAAAGACCTTGTTTGCTCCCTCAAAAATTCTACTTCTTTGTGTCACTTTATGGCAAGATACTGTCAGAAACTGGCACCCACAAAGAGTATTTTCTTCTAGCACCCCCTAACTCTGCAGACCAACTTTCTAAAGAGAACAAAGTATTTTGGCCACCCATACCAAGCTGCAGAGTATTTGTGCAATATAGATTTATTTTTACTTTTTAGTACTTCAGAGTATTGAGATGGTGAATGTGGGAGGGAGAAAACACCAACAAGTAGAGCAGCAGTGCAGGGCAAGTATCAGTACAGGGAAACTGCCTCCCATCTGACCCAAATCCTAGGCAGGACTGGAAAAATGGAGAGACTGAAGTGGTTAGTGCTGCTGAAAATCTTCCAGCTCTAAAGGGCAATGGCAATGATGTACAACAACCTTATGGCTTCCTTCAACAGCAGGATGAGTAGAATTAAGGAATTCAGTGAAATGCCCCCACCCAGCAGACTTTTGTACCTTTTCATTGATTAAATAAGCTCTGGTTTATTGATCATATAGAAAAATATGCAGGAATACCACAGACAGGTAAGGAAATGTCTATGATAACATTTTAACAAACTGAGCACATACAAGGGGAAGCTTAGCACAACACAATATGCTTTCTTCTTCAAAGATGTAAATGAAATTCAGGAATCACTGCTCCAAAAGGTCCAGAAACCTTGTCCAGGTCATACTCACTACTTTGCAACCCTTAACAAATATGCACCTTTCCCCCATTCAGAAACACACAAACCAATAAGCTTTTAAGAAATCACACACAAAATAATTTTGATGGTCCATTACTTCAGTGGTCAACTCTTGCCCTGCTGCCCTCCCCAGATGTCTCCTTCCCTCCACCATAAAGCAAGCAGTACATCTCATACATGCCCAGTCCCACTTCTTTATGACTGTCCATGAAGGCCTCCAGTTCACCTGTGTCCCTGTCAAAGTTATTTGAAACTGATTTTGTGCAAAATTTAGTAGCATCAAAGATATTGAGTGTGCAAGCCTTCTGCTTCCCTGAGAAGTCAGGGTGAATGCCCACCAAAAAGCACTCCAAAGGACTAACCTGAAAGTGATGAGCAGGAAGACAACCAGACCACTACAGCTACATTATACCACTAAAAAGTTTGCTAAAGGAGATGCACCAGTGTGTACTGGGGGCCTCCCTGCACTCTCCCCATAGGAGGAGGATTGGAGCAATTCTGAAGGACAGAACCACAGGGGTGTACTGGAAAAGCGGCAGGGCTCAGCTTCAGAGTCACCACCTCCTTCCGTCCGCTCAGCCTGGCGGAACTTGGAAGACATACTCACATGATGTCATTACTGGGTTGATGTCTAAATAAAGGAAGCTTTTTATAGAATTTCTCATTGACAAACTTATTCCGGTAAACCCTGATAGCCAAGATGTCAAGCAGAAGGGAAGGAAAAGGGAAAACAATAACAGTAGCCTTGCTGGGGCCTGGGCAGGTGGGTAGCGTCTCATGAAAGAAACCTAAACAAACCCAAATTTACTCCTTAAAGCTGCTTGTTGGATAAAAAGCATGGGTAAGAGCAGTGCACAATGTAAGGGAAATGTGCTTTTATACCATCTGCCACAAGGACACACAGCCTATTTCTGCATCAGGTAGGAGAGAGAAGGATGAAGGCGAGGAGGACAGAGAGAGAAAAACTTTGCTTAAAGAGAGTAAATAAAACGTACTTCCACGTCAGAGGGGTTTTCCAGCTT
This sequence comes from Campylorhamphus procurvoides, assembly GCA_013396655.1. Classification (NCBI taxonomy): domain Eukaryota; kingdom Metazoa; phylum Chordata; class Aves; order Passeriformes; family Dendrocolaptidae; genus Campylorhamphus; species Campylorhamphus procurvoides. Next base: position 517,197 of record WBMV01007226.1, read on the forward strand.
CACATTATTCATGTGGCAATTACTGCAACTCCTAAAAGCAAACTGGGGGTATCGGCGTATTCAGAAGGCTCTTGGCTGCAAACGCCTTAAGCTCAAACCATCAGCAAACACAATTCGCTGAAGTTACAAAAAAAAAACCCAAACAAAAAAACCCAATCAAAAAAACCCCAAACTTAACGAAAGGAAAGCAAAGGTCGAGGTCACGTGTGCCTGCACGTCACCCTCTTCTTTTTAACTCTTCTTCGTAACCCTTCACCACTTCCCCAGCACTACGGAGCAGTTCCCTTTCCTCCCTCTGTTGCTCGGTGTGCATCTTCAGTCGGGCACCCACATGGAGAGCAGTTGCAATAGCCTGGTGACTCATGCTGCAGTAATGTGGGTGGGAACTGCTCCCATGCCCAGCTTCTAAGGACACAGCCTTTTATGGTATTTTTAGAGTGGAAGCTGTTGTGGTTTGTAGCACTTTGCCTTTTATCTTTCAAGAGCCTCCTAGAAAAGAGCTCGTGCTCCCCAGGAGTTTCGGGATGTAACAGTGAGGAGCCCAGGCAGGTGATGAGCCAAGCCAACCCCAGGCTCTCTGGGCTTCCATGGCCAGCCACACTTAAGGGATGCTCAAGGACATCACCAGATGTGTGTGGTGGCTGGTCACAGTCAATCCACAGGCTCTTCCTTCCATGCAGCAGGTTCTTGTGTGGCTGCACCACCCCACAACCTCCAAAGCAGATGTAAGAGCAGAGCACATGTTACCTGTTTTGCGGACACTTTAACTACTGCAGCCAAACTTTCTAAGGAGTCATTCCCTGTGTCCCTTGAGTCTTAACACCCCATGGCAGTACACTAACAACCTCATTCTGGCAAGTCACCAGACATACTGTTCCTACCCTAGATGGGCTGCCAGAGTCCCATCTGTCTTCCCTCAGTTAACTTCAGGCTACATCTCTCAAGCAAGTAGAAAATTACCTCTGTAAGGTTTATAACCCATACAAATTTAGATTAAATGGGGCAAGAGGTCATTAGGAGAAAGCAAGCAGCGACATTGCACTGAAACCAGGTTAAAAGCATCAGGGAGAAGGGCAGTGGCAGGAAAGCCACTCTCTGGGCTTGCGAACCAACAGCATGTGGGCCTCAACCTTGGCCAAGATAACGAAGTAGGCACAGCTCTGCTCTTTTAAAGCTGAGGATCACACGTGAGATTAAAAGAGTATCCCAAAATATTACCCCATAGGGCTTGAAACAGGACTCTGGTTGCAGATATACAGTGGACTGTTTTACACGACAGGCACCCATTCTTTGCACTTGAAGCATTATCTGTTGTAGAAGAGAAAAGTATGAGAGTTTCTGCCTCCCCAGTCACAACTCCAACCAGCAGTTGATGTTTGTTGTTTTTAAGTTGTTAAATTCAAGAGGAAATTAAATTACAACCTGCATACGCCTAGGAAGTCTAGGAGAAAGGCTAGCAGGATGAAGGAAAAAGTAGTAATCAATCGTCCTGATGCAAAGCCACTGACATTAAAGGTATTTTATAATTCCTTCTGAAATCCCAGTGAATTCTGGAAGGAGTACGCTTTCCAGTCAGGACAGAGAGCCCTGTAGACAGATTTCACCAAGTGGGAAGCAGCAGTGGGAAGCTGTTCTGGAGCAACTTCTCAGGTACAAGAGACACAGTGGAGGGGAAGTCTGGGGGAGGTCTGTGTGGGCAAGCACTGCACAGCCCACAGCATACCGTGGAGACGAGCCAACAGCAACTGACCGAGAGATGAAAATCCCCCCAGCCATAATGCAAGTTAAAGGTGACTTGATGCACTGCCCTGGGCACAGCAACGCCCAGCATCTGCCAAACCAGGCACCAGAGGCAGACAAGACCAAGATGGAGTTTTTTGCTCCCCGAGCAAATGAAATACATCTCCAAGTTTAGGGAGTCTTCCTGCTATGAGATAAGAGATCAAGATTACAAAATTAGTTTAAAAAAATATCACGTGAAAGGTTCCATCCTGTTCAAGGGAATACAATGTGTTTCCTGCGGTCTTGCCCTAAAGACCACAACATCACACCCGATTACTATCCCATCTTACTCCTAAGTCCTGCAGAGCCAGCTTGACCATACTGGGAGCAAAATGAGCTGTGCTTTGCCTCATTTCTTGTTAAACAACTACAGTTACTTAAAGTTACTTAATTTTCATTATACTTTACTTGGACCAATCCTATGAAATTTTAAATTAAAAAGTCAGGAAGGAAAAACAAACGGAACAGAATAATTAGCCTAAAGCTCCTCTAGTCAGAAAAGGGACATATCCAAGCCTGAACTCAGGTTCGCATCTTTCACACCAGACAGACCTCTCTGTATGAAGCCTTTAGTTATCAAAACCTGCCATCTGCACTCCTGAGAAAAGCCAGGAAAATAAGGAAATGCCAGTTTGCCCCTACATGCTCAACTCTGGAATTGCTGCAGGCAACTTGGTGCTTCTCTGACTTTGGTGTGCTGGCAGACCCCAGGGACCCTGCCCCATTAGACCATCCACGTGCCCTCACCTCCAGCTCTGCAGTACACCTGCATTTAACATAATTTTGGTACTTTTACCCACGACAGAGAACCTTTCCCAGCCAGCAGGTTCTCTGTAAATCTAAAAGCATTGGATGCAGATTCCTACAGAGCATCAACTTCCTCTAAGCTGTCAGACGGTGCCAGCACAGCCTGGACTTGGATGCATTTGTGCTTGGATGCATTCAGGTTTTGCACCTGATGGTATCTTCCAAGAAGCAAATCCAGACAGTCTCTTCAAGTGTTTGCACCTCTCCTTCCCCAGTGAGTGTTCCAGGAACCATCCTGCTGTACACCATGAGAGCTGGAGTCCAGCTCCCTTGGAGCAGACCAGACTGTAGCTTGCTGGGACAGCTGCAGGAAGGGATAGGTGCCTTTCTCCCCCTTTCATGGGGAAAGGGCTCCCTTTAAAAAGCATCCTATGGAGCTTGTGAGGGAGATGCGCCTCTCCAGAGGAAGAGGCACAGGCTTAAGGCATTGGCTAGCTGGAGACTGCAACCCTGGCTCCACTGAAATGAATGTGAATGCTGCTAATGAATTTACAATGAAACTCATATTTCCACTGGTCTTCATACAAGACCCATCTGAACTAGAATCTAGTGTTTGCCAGAAAGGCTGAGCTTTTCTGAGCTCCAGTTCCTTATGAGTTTTCTGTGCTTATCTTTCTACTTTACCCTCACAAGTTTGCAGATGGGTTTAAGCCCACAGCAGCTTCTGCTCTGGACCCTTCTCAAAGTAGTTTGCATCATCAAGGTTGAGCTTGCCCTAATGACTACAGAAACCCTTGCGAGGAACGAAAAGATAATCTGAGAAATTACATCCTTCACAGGATCTGCAGATGGTGTATTTCTCTCAGCAAAACCAAAATCATTCAAAAGATAGAAAGAAGCTTCCAGGAGAGAGAAGCAGACATTGCCAACACAGCCAGGTGAAAACGAGGCGGCAACAGACCATGACATAAGGTGGACAGATCATCCACTGTTTTACAGAGAGAAAGCGAAAAAAAACCAAAAGGAGAATCATCCCACTGTGTAAAGACTTCATGATCTATTATTTTCATCAGTCCTTTGCAGGGTCACAGCCTTCACCTAAGGATCTGCTTGGCTGGAACCAGTCTGAAAATTATATAGTAACAGGAGGCTTTAAAAGCCTTGCCAGAAAACACAATAAAATAAATAAAAATCAGCTGGGCAAGTTCTGTCCGATATCTCATTTTTTCCCCATTCAATACATTGCCACACGGAAAGATTATGTCATGAATCAAACCATTCTGGCAGCATACATCTAGCCAGGAAGGGCAGGATGCATCACTCAGGCAGCACATGGGGAACACCCTCCAAAAGGCTCTGTTTACCCAGCAGGAGCCACTGCAATCCCAACACAAAGCCTGTAAGTACATTTAAGGCTCCCAAGTAATCTGAAACATGTCCATTCTCTACTCCCACTCCGTAAATACAATCCAAATTGGGTCATCTCCTAACAATGAATGAATGACACTCACTTAAGCCTCCTCTGCACTGCTGACATAATCTAGGTCCTTTCATTCTCCTTGTACTGCAAGTACTAAAGATGCTTTTGTACATCCTCTGAAGTACTTCATTTAAAAAACCATGGTAACTAGGGCATTGCATTCAGCTGCTCTCGGTAAAAAAAACATTCCCCTTGCCTCTCAATAGGCTCTTAGGAAGCCTGGGACAGAAAAACATCACCTAATTCAAACTCAGTTTCACCAGGATGTCTGGATTTGGGTGATGGGAATGGGATGCACATGACTACTGGGTACCACTTGGATCTGGAGCGTGGAAAAACATTGGCAATAGGATGACATGTGGAGAAAGAGCCATTACCTGTGTCCTGCAGCTAAGCAGCACCCAAAAATCCCATCTGAAGCCACTGAATGTGACAGTACAACTGTAGCATTCCATAGGTAAAACATATTTTCTTTTAAAATTACTGAGTGCTCCTAAATATCTTAAGTTTTTTTAGGAGACAACAGGATTACTCAGTTTCAGTACTTTAGCATGACAAGGACTAGAGGAACCAAGAAGCAAGTTTTGCTGTTATTTTTGCATAGCAGTAAAAGTTTAAGGGGTTTTGGTGTTGTTTTGGTTTTTTACTTGCTCATTCCTCGTGCCTCAGAACTGTGACACTTCCCTGCATGGCAGCTTCTGAAGTTTGTCTGCTGGCACCAGTGTTCTTCTTCCTGAAATGGAAACATTCAGGAGTGTGGGCACAGAGATCAGATGGAAAGAACACGGCAGCTCCCACTAAAAAAGCCATTAACTGGGGGAAAAAAAAAGGGTATTTGTCTAAAATGGAAGGTCCATTATTTGTATTTTCAAAAAGAAAAACATTCATTAAAAGAAAAAAAACCAAAACACATGCACCGCCAATAGAAAGTCTAACAACTTTAACATGACCTAACTGTTTCACTATCCCTTATATACAGTTTTACCAGACATTTTTCCAAATCCCACTACATACTGTTATGGAGCCACATTCCAAGATTAAAGGTTTTAAAAATAGAAGGCTGTAACTACAATGTCTGCAAAAGTACCTTAGGAAAAAAAAAACACCTTCAAGTCCTCTCCTGTTATGGAGGCCATTCTCCAAATGATGCATAGAAAAGCACTTCGAGCCTGTCAGTAGGAAGCACTGGATTCACAACAGCATTGCTGTAGAGGACTTCATAACAAAATTCATACCTGTCTGAAAGAGGTGCAAGCCTGGGAGAAGACAGGCAGTTTTAAAGATTTAAAGAACAGATTCTTACATAGGGAAACTGAGGCATGTAATGATTAGTCAATTCCTCAAACAGCAGAAAATTTATTTCTTCAGGCTAACGTCTTGTCATCTTTGCTAACACAGGCTGTCAGGGTGAGAGACGTGAGGGGGTGAACTGAGGACAAGCTCAGCAGTTATCCTCAAATTCCTGACTCTGCTCCTGACATCATCCACTGTGTAACTTTTCATGAGGAAAACAGGAGAAAGCTTATCAATGAAAACAAGACAACAATCTGGGGAAATGCTCCAACCAGATGGGTCAGCCCAGCTCGTGGGGAACCTGGAACCATAAAACCAGGTATCAGCACTCCTCCTGGCCATCTTGGGAGACACGCAAAGACTGAAGGTGTTCACAGGCTGAACTACTGTGCCCTTATTTCTAAGTGGAAGCTTATAATAATAAAAAGAATACTAAACTTGTGGAAGCAGTAAAGAATAAAAGGTAAAATAACAAGGGGTTTGCAGGAGATGCCCTGATTTTCATATTGTAACATGTGCAACAAAATGGTAGGTTTTTATACTCAGCATTTAGTATTGTTTTGTTACAATTTTTCTTGAGACCTTAAGAGCACTCTCCTCCATACGAACCTTACAGGGTGGGGAAAAAAAAGTAGGAAAAGCTACCATTCCTGGTATTGCTCTAACAGGCCTCTTCCCATTTACGCTTCTGAAGGAAGAAATTTATTATGGGAATTAATGAAGAGAAATAACTCTGGAGCCTGCTGCTCCATGCCACCTCTCTGGGTATGAGTACAGCAGCTCCTGGCTGTGCTCCCTCATCTCTGCCATGGATGAGGCGACTGGGAAGAGTCTGCTCACAGTCAAGTTTATGAATGTTTCAAAAATTGCCTCCTCCTTCGAGCAGCTGCCTAAAAGCTTACCCAAACCTGGGCCTTCTGCCACATCATCCGGCTGCTCTAACTGATGAGCTTCTCTGTTTGTAAACCCAAGCCCTGACAGACACTCTCTGGCATGCAGGTACATAATGTGCTCACACAACCACAGATGCTCCCTGCTCCCAACCTGCCACACAAAGCTTCTCCATCCCCTGCACTATGCACCTTGTGGGGACCCTGGACTTCAGCTCAACAAAGGCTGCCACTTCACAGGATCTACTCCCGCAGGAAAGCAGAGGATCAGGAGTAAGTTCTCCAACGGCATTTCACGCTGCTTTGCAAAGACAGACTGTGCCGAGTTTCATCTCACAGTAGGAAAGATACATGGGCACACCAAGACCCACAGAATTTAGCTCCCAGGACCACTACTGCCAATGACACTGTGGCAAGACACCTTGTTTAATGCATAATGTCTGTCACCTTTGGTCCATGCCCTCCTCCTCTGTTCAGGGGAAGGACATGTCCATGGCATACCTCAACATGAACAGCAGAATTTTGGTGTTGTGGTGCCACAAGTTTCTTCAGGAATACAACCGACCAAAGAAAGCTACTTGCACTTGGTGCAAGCAACAGAGAAGTCTGTGGTTCTTCGTTGTGGCACAGGGAAAAACACCAATCAAACACCTTTTGGAGAGCAAATGACACCTGCCTGGTTTTGCTGTTCCTAAAGGAAAATCAGTCATGTTGTGGTCCCAGGTGAAGAACAAATCCTGCACACAGAGTGGATACAAGTCTCACAGGAAAATATGACAGGTACTGTGGGGCAACCCAAAAAGCAAAAGGAGAGGAAATGTCCTGCCAAACTATCAGCACTCAATCAAGCCGGGCAACCATCAGTTAGTCATCTTAGTGTTTGCAAGCCCTTGCCACGGACAAGCCCTTCTCAATCTCATCTAGCACCAGCCACCAGAAGATGCAGAGGGAGTTTTAAGGAAATCCCATTAGAAAAAGAAACTAAGACACCCAGGAAAAGCTTCACCAAAACTAGTCACCACACAGTTTCTACTCTATTGCTGTTAATGGATCTCCAATCCTCTTAATATGGACGAGCACAGAGAAAACACAAGGCTAAGCAGAGAAGTAGAGATCTGCAGGTTTAACTTTTAGCCTGTTCCCTTCATCTGTCACTCTGAATAAGAGTCCTCACCAATCATGGTAACTGGCAAAGCTTCCCCTTTGCCTCCCAAATCCATACCAAGCAATACATCTATATGCACAAATCACACATCCATAGACTTTCAAATAAAAATCTTTGCTGAAAGGAGTTCAGAAAAACCCACAGACAACACAGACCTGTCCTCCACACACACAACAGGAAATTAAGCTGCTATGAAGTGTACTATCTATTGTGGAACATGATGATCAACTCACTGGATGCCCCATTATTTCCATCAGGCCATCTCAAGCAGTAGTGCTCTTGTATAGGAATCTGTGAGTTGGGCTTTGGACGTGTTGGATTTTTTTATGTGTATGGATATCAACTCTGGAAAAATTGAGGAAACAGGGCTGCTTTTTATCTTATCACAGTATTTGGAACACTGAAATGCATTAATTTGTGGCTTTCAGTACTTTAAGTGAATAAATGGAGAGAGCAGCCAACTTTTGTATTTGTCTAGATGAATTGCTACTATCATGCCATTAGCAGACATCACTCTCACTTTGTTTTTGGCTCAAAAGACAGTGAGAAGGGACGCCCAGTTACAGAATGGAAACACTGATAAATTGCCTAATGTTTCAGCAAGAGAATAAATGCAAGATATGCAACAAAAATGCCTGCTGAGATGTTGGGTCACATGGGCATTCTTCTAAATTCCTTCTCTTTGGTATGTTCAAAAACTCTTCCAGCAAGAAAGTCAACGCAATGAAGCACAGAATGCTTTTTTCAAGTCTGCCACTACTCTGTTTTCCCTGCAACTAGGTGGTCAGTTCTAATCCTCTTCAAGGCATCCAGAAAATATTTGACTAAATGCAGACTCCGGACTAGCACAGCCAAGGCAGAAAGTATATTGTCATGAAATATTAAGCTGTGGACATCAAAAAAAAGGCATCTATTTACCAAGGCAAGAAAGAAAACAACCTGCAGGAGCCACTGGTGTCATGCAAAACACGTAAGGAGCAAAGAACAACTGTTCACAGTGAAAGACCATGAGACAGCAGACGAAAAAAGTCAACCAGAAGGAGGAAATGCTTCTTCCAAGTGACCTACAATTGTGCTGTGGCATATTCTGCTACTCAGAGCGAGTCAGAGAGAGTGTCTGTAAAGTAACATGCAAACTGCAGGAGAACAAGACTGTTACAACTGTTAAATCCAGGAACTCATTCTCCTTTCCTGAGGATCCACTCTGGTTGTCCCCAGGGGCGGGGATACTGGCTGAGTTGGACCTTGGCTGGTGCCAACATGGCAGGTCTTCCATTCTCCAGCAACCACACATGGGCAATGTAACGAAGCTGGGAGAGGTTTGGGCCCCAGCATTTATGGCCTTTGACCTGCACCTTAAGAGACCATCTCTGCCAGGGCTCTGAAATATGAGCAGACCAACAAGGGATCACAGATGCTTTCAACTGTCTTTGCAGAGAATAACCATCACCTGGCTCTTTCCTGAGCAAAGGATTTGGAGGGGAAACACTGTTTTCTCTGGTGCAGAGCCTCAAGCAGTGAAACACTCCTGTGATCCTCCACAGTGTGTCACTCTGAAACAGAAACTGCAAGCGTTTTAAAAGACAAGAACAAGTGCAGCAACCCTTCATCAACCAAAAGGCACCTCAAACTTCAGGACTGAGATTCCCAATGAGCGGCACAAAATTCTTCTTGCATCTACAACTATCAGCCCACTACAAAACGCACCCGCTCCCACGATTAATGGGCAACAAACTTTACAGAGGAAATCTGAGGGCAAGAGGCATCTCCATCAGCTTGGACATCCCTGCCACACCGACCATTGCAACAAGCAGATGCTGCAACAAGCAGATTGTGCGTACAAAACCCTTGCGCAACCCGATAGGACAAACTCCCAGGAAGACACATCAGGATCACCTCTCCACACCAAAGCATTTCCACACACTGCAAAAACTTGCAAAGCCATTAATTGGTGGATGACACTGGAAGGCTGTGAAAACCAGTACACTGGAGCTGTATGAAGGCAGTGCTGTGCCATACTACTGAACAGAGCAGGTTTTAAGCCACTTTACTCCTGTACTTTTCCTCGATCAGTTGAAGGACCAGGGCACAGTTTTCAAGCTGTTCCTCTCTGTCACTAAGTATCCAAATCAAAAAACCTGGCACAAACCTACCTGCCAGGGTGGCTTTGGGTGTGTTTTTCCTCCAAAACACAGACATCTCTCATTAGCAGCAGAAACGTTCATTGCAGGGAGGAAGCTGATCCACTCCACTTTAAGGCTGCTCTGCGAGAAGATGCATGAATGCAGGCCAGGTCCAGGAAACAGGTTAATGCGTCACTCAGAGGACATCTCCATCTCCCTTCAACCAGGAGTAGATCCAACACCGGTAACACAGAACAGGTATCGCAACAATCTTCTCCTTGTGGTAACCAACCCTCTAGAACAAATTAGCAGCAACAAAATCTGACAGAGGTTTCTTCTGAAGGTTTTTAGCCACTTCTGCCTTGAGAGGGGAAATCATAAGGGCTTTATGCAGATCACACAACTTGTCCTCCAAGCCACAGCAGTTCGTCAGCATTTTGCCTTGATGTCAAAAACTGCATGTGCACATAAAAGGAAGTATTTGCTCTCTGCTGTAGCTATTTTCCAACCTGGCTGACAAAATCCTCCTGTTTCTTCACACTCCTCCTGTGCTTCCTATTCTAGGCAGCTTCTTCAAGTGTTCGTGTGTGCTATGAGCAATTAATGATATACTCTCACACGAGGTTACTCACTTCTGAGTACAAGGAGCCAAGATTTTAAGGTACTAGAATGTTAGGTTACAAAAATTTTATGAGGATGCTCTCAGCAGTTGCTGATCAAATAGAAGACTGAGCTCTGTGGACACTGCAGACAGTAACAATGAGAGTGATGATCACTATTAATATCTGTGCGTCAGGAACCCCACACTCCACAGAGAGGTGCAAATAACTGTCATGGCACTAGCCAGCCCTGGGGCTGGCAGGGACCACCGTGCAAAGAGGTATGGAACCCTTTGCTATTGGAAAGGTGCACACAGAAACATGTTATGTTTCAGGGCAAATAAATCCCTCCAGTGAGAAGGTTAAAACCAGGACGCCCCATCAATGGGGTCTGTGCATTCACGGTCCCCCAGCTGTGAGAAAATGCGAGCTGACAGCAGTGCCAATACAAGTAGTCTGTCCTCTCTCCCATTCACTAGGTTTATGTGCCGACGATGCCGCCTGTGGGGACATCATACTCACTCTTTATATCTGGCATCCAGCTAAAACAACCTTTCCTCTTGCTTATTCTCCCCCTTCAAACCAGTTAGGCTTCTGGCAACTACAAGAGTAACCAGAACAAATAGTCCTCCCGATCCACTAACCTAAGCATGTCTGCCTTGTGCCAGACTTGTAAACAAAGCAACCCACCTCAGCCTGAAGCCAGGTGTCCTGCAGGCCAGGGCTCCTACCATGCCACCATGGAGAGATGTTTGTGCAGAGTGACCAAGTCCGTCAGCGCTGCCACACACCAGCGCCACACTGCTTTACCGTGCCAGCTGAAAATGGGAGGCCAGTGCTGGGGTGAGGTTTCCTTCCCACCAACAGTACTTCTCAGTGCATCAAAAACACAGCGGAATACAGAACCAGAGCTGCCCTAGAGAGGTTCATCTCAACTCTTCTAAACGGAGTAAGACCCGAGTCTTGGACTTCCTGCATCCTAGCTCAGCATTATCTGCCACTTTTCATGCCCCAGCCTGCTTTTGCCTAGGACTGCACCATAGAAACACCTGCATCACCACTATCAGACCATAAAATGCCAGCCATCTCCAAACTGCAGATTTCTGGCCAAAGCACCAGGGCTCTGGAACTCTCTGAAGACTTGTTTTTTCCTCCCTCACCTATATCAGTTCATCTGAATAGCAGATGCTTCCTTTGTTAGTTTTGGTTTCTGTTTTGTTCCGGGGTTTGCTTGCTTTTCTTATTTGAGTTGCTCTTAACAAAAAGCCTAGCTCCAGGCTGTGGCATGACCCATGCATTAGGCGGGCTGGTAGACTGCTCTTTTTTGATCTACTAATAACAGCTGGTTTTTTTCTCCTCGTTTCCAGGGAAGGTGAATAGCTCAGCCTCCAGGAAAAAGACACAGAAATTACATTTACCTCAAACCAGCAGAGTGTTTTAGTGCAGAGCTTGCAGAGCACGCACTGAGCTGGTGCCCTCCAGCATCTATTCTGCAGACAGAGCACACCGGGGACAAGCTTACCAAATGGAGAAGGCTGACAGCTCCTTGCCTCTTTGCTATGGAGGATGTCCCAAAAATTGTCACAAGAACATCCAATAAACCTCTGTCTCCCTGCCACTTTCATAAACTGTAATTCTAGATTTGGAAGGAAAACAATATGCAACTGAAATTAATCCCAAGACTTCTCTTTGTTAGGGTCACATTTCCACCAAAAAGGATGCGATTGCTCAATCTGGAGATCAATGCAGCTGTATAAAGTACTCAGTAAGCACAACCACTGTGATTTTTCAAGTTCAGTCCAATATCCAGCAAAATCCTTCATTAGATATACAAATAATTAAGTATAAAATGAATAGTTATGTCGACAAGTAAGGTTTTATGCAGGTAAAAATTCACACTATACATTTTGCAGGGTGTTACCAATCAATAAATCATATTTCACGTGTACAACTGCAACTATTAAGAAAGCAGTAGGCATCATATACCTGGTCTTATGGAAGGTGTACCTGCCCATCGCAGGGCAGTTGGACTTGATGTTCTTTAAGGTCTCGTCCAACCCAAACCACTCTCTATGATCTAGCTTCTAAATTATTAACACGAAGTCTGTTATCTCATGTATCATCCTTGTGGCTTTTGTAACCTTATAGGGATAGCAGGGGATTCCTTTATCACAAATACCAATACAAACACGGAAGGGAGAAGGTACAAAAGAGCAGAACTGCCTTGTACCTCTGCAGCATGCCAAATTGCAAGGACAGAAGGAAAGTGATGCTTGGTGCTGTTTTAGCAATACTCGTGTACTACTATCATTACCTCAACAGCATAATTAATGACTTATGGCAATTTTATAATAATAGGCTCTTTGAAAGGTGTGCCAGCTGCCAATTCTATACATACTATTTTGCATGATGAAGTGTGCCAAGCCTGATACTCTACTCAAACAATGGAAAAAAAACAGATTTTCGGGCAGATCCCCAGGACAAACACTCGCAAGCAGACAGAGGAGCTGGTTTTTCCAGAGACACAGTGAACCAGGTACGCTTACAGGCTTTTCCATACCAGACATACAAAGTCCCTCAACTCAGAGAAAGTTTAATTCAAAGGGTTTCCATCAGAGGAGTCTCTTTCAAAACATGCCTGCCAAATATCTAAGGCTAGAAAGCTCAAGCAAGATGTAGAGTCCACAGATTTTTTTTCCCTTTTCAGGTTTTTTTGGTTTGTTTTGGTTTGGTTTTTTTTCCCACAATTAACATACCAATAGCCTTGGCATCAGAATAGCTGTCTCAATGCTAACACTAAATGTACATCCAAGAGAGCTTAATAATTGAGGTAGAGGATAAACTAATTTAAACACAATCCAGCCTACCTGGAAGGTTCTTAATACACTAGGCAAAGAGTCTCAGAGAGAGACCACTGCAGCATGGAGACAACTACTGATCATCTTGCCTTGAAGGCCTGAAGGGGATCTGCAATTTTGGTGGCAAAAAGAGAAGAAAGTGGCATTTTCACTCAGAAATAATATTCAAACAACTGTCAAATACTAGTCCTTCTGAAAATTATATGTTTTTAATTAACCTCTAATTCTAACCAGGTTTCTCAAGGAGATGCATAATCAGCTTCTTACCTTGTTACACCTTTGGCATTTTTAAGCAATCATCACTACACCTATTTAAGGGATGCTGCAGTGCCAGGGTTAGGTCCTGCAATAACTTACTCCTTCATTTAACCTACACATAAAGCCTTCTGAAGGCTGAACACCAGTATTTTTGGCTGGTATCTGAGAACAGCCAAAAAAAACCCAGCTGCTTAGAGCAAACTTAAGCTAGATTAAAGAAGGAAAGAAAATGCATCTTTTCCTATAGAAATAAAAGTCATCACCATGCTTGAAGTATCACTCCAGGTCAATATAAGCAAACACTATATAATTTTGAAGAAAAATAATTAATATCCCTCCACCTATCCCCAAGGTTCTCAGAGGGGCTGATACAGCAAGGCATGACTTGAAAGGAGGAGAACAGCTGAGACAGGAGGACACAAGCTCCTCTGCTCTGAGACCAACCCATTACCAACAGCAAGCACACTTGATTGCTCTGCCACAAAACCTAACCAAGAAAAACCATCACCCCAAAAAACCCTGAACAGTTTTAACTGTGAGTAAAAACACATGAACTCAGATGGGATGCTCTGAGAAACATTCCTCTCTTGTGGTTTCTCTAACAGCATCATCGTTACGTCATTAAAGGGGAGAAACTAATTGGTTCTACCACTAGTTGCTTAATTCAAACACTTCTCCCTGGCCACTTAAATAGTCAGATGACACTGAGGCTGTTTTGACTAGAAAATGCACCACTGGTTTCTCACATGTGGATTTTATTGCAAAATTGTGCTGTTACACTGGAGGTAAAAAAAGCTTATTCAAAAGATAAAAGAGAAGAAGGACTCGACAAGATGTTAGTAATCTCTACATGTGCTCTGGTTCTCCCGCCTCCACCATTTTTGGTTTTACTTTTTTTCCCCCTATCCCAAGGGGCACATCCAACTTAGCTGGTCAGCTGCAACAAGTACTGGGATGGCATGTTCAAACAGTTAACACTCAGGAAACCTATCTCCTGAGCATCAAGGTCATGGTAATGAGCTGGTGGTTGAGACCATAGTAGTGACTTGCTGTGGTGGCTCACATCCTGTCCCTAAGCACTTTGCTCCTCACAGTCCTTCCACTGCTGGATCAGCGACTCCCAATACCCAGTAGGCCAGGAATTCCCCCTTGAAAGGATCAGTGACCATTAGCAGAGAGGAGAAGTCAGACACATCCCAGGAGATGCCACTGCTATGCCACAAGTACCATCTGCCTGAGCTCACGCAACCCAAAGCCTTTCATTGTTGTTCAGTACTCAAAGGGGAAAACCTAAAAATGCAAAAAACTCCACATTTCACATAAAAGACACTTAGTAAAAAAAAAGAACCAGAAAAACAACTGAGTGAAGAAATTCATTATTGCAGCTCATTTTAAATTAGAGAAAGAAACAAATCTTTGCACAGCCAGAAGATCATACTTTAAAGAAAATAAGGGAGGTTTGCAGGTGTACACCATGCTGACTACAGGGTTCAGCTTCTGAGTTCAGTGTAGGTAAAGGGATGCTTTGGTGCAAAGCTATGTCAAGCCTGGTAAACACATATGCATACAGATCCTATTAATAACCTGTTATTTCTGGAGGGAATTGGGGGAGCTTGAAAAAAAGCATTGGTCTGGAAGAGTAGAACAAATTTAACACATGGGATGCTATGTAGAAACCAGAAGCATCAGGGTTTATGAAATGTTTCCACGAAAGTCAACTCTCAAGGTTATGAAGTCCTGCTTAAAGGTGAACTTCACACAATCTTAACTGAAACCTGGCCAAGCAAAAGCTAAACAAGAATCACGCTTTCATAAACTCAAATGTAAGTGCTACAAAGGCCGCCTTCCTGCCTGGAGGTTTGAATATAAACCCTTCTGTAACAAGAAAAAAATATTTTCTGCAATGTGACCCAAAAAACTCCAGAAGCATTTAGGAGACTGTTTTAGTCAAAGCCAAAAGGGAGGGAAAAAGCCCATAAAAGTGGAAGGGAATGTGAACAATGCTAAGCTATTAATTCAAAAATGAAATCGGCTTCTGGGAGAGAAGGGGAAATGCCCACCACAATAGCTTTGGAAATCACTGCCCAAAATCCTCAAGAAAAGAGTAAAAAAAGGAAAACATACTTTCAGAAATCAATGATAAAAGTAACACAGAAGAATTACAGCAGTTGCACATTAGGAAACAAAGATCAAAAAGAAAACTGGCATTTTCAAGGCATTTATCCCCGCTCCCATACATCTGGTTTCTCCCCAGTTTAATCCAGAAGACTGGGGCAGGGGTCTTGGCAGCTGCCAGCACTCATGCCTCACAAGGATGCAGCCGGTGGTCCTCCCCACCCCAATGCTCCTACAGCTCCCACCTGGATGTGGGAGAAGCCCAGATGCCACGCCTGGACTGCTTGCACAGTGCCAGTGCAGAAAACAAGGAATGAAGGATTGATTGTGGATCCTTTAAAAAATCCTCTTTGATTTAGATACAACCTGCTAAATCCCTGGCAGACTATGCTTCTCTTGGTGTGGTCCTCACCACGCACGATGGAGGTTTGAAAACACATGGGGGCTGCTCCGCACTGTCACATGTGCTAGTTCCTGTGTTACCGGGGAAGCCTTTAGACAGCCTTATTTCCACTCAAAGCATGACCACTGAAGCCTGAGGAACAGTTATCCTAGATTTTTATTTTTTTGAAATGCCTACTTCAGGAATAATACACCTGGAAGTGCTAGCCACCTCCTTGTGCTGGCATTTACCCAGCCTCCCAAAACCTGCCACAGGCACTGCTACAGCAATTTTGAAGGGTCAGATGAATAAACAAAGATATGAAAAGCAAGCCATAATTCTAGAAACCCACCAGAAACCTCTTCCATTTCAGGTTCCCATTTTCACTTTCTCAGTCTCATCTTCCTGCACTCTGGTGTGGGAGCCTCCAGCATCCTCTCCAGGGCATGCAGAGAGTAAAGTCCGACCACAGCTGCACACCAGCCAGCTGTGACTTAACTCTGCTTCTTCTCTATGGTTAAAAGGCCAGCAGCAATGCAAGACCACTCCGGTTTTATGGGCTGCACCATCCACAGCATCCTGGATCCCAGCAAGGGATCCAAGCAAGAGGCTGTAACTTCATTTTCATGAATCACCAGCACAACAAACCCTTCCAACAGTGCTATTGTTCTCCCTCCCTACCTCTCTGTTACAATAGCTCAAAGACCTAAAAACACTTACTATTTATCAATCTAGCAATTCTGAGAGCTACTTAGGAGGAAAGAAATCTCAACCCTTATCAGATGAGACCAGCAAGATGCCAAAGCAGAGCACTGGCACTTGTCTGATAAAAGTGGTACTACTCAGACAGTCTCAAGCAAGGACCGAAACAGTCAAAACCACTCCTGATGAAAGCTGCATCTTTTCTCTGAGGAAAACAAGTGAACTACATGGAAACTCAGTCAAAAAGAAAAATAACAAAACACAATCCCTTGTGAACAGATAAAATGTGAGATAGCCCATCGCATTCCCAGCTTAGAGAGAAAAAGCAGAATATCTTTACTGCTCATTTCTTTCTAATTCTGCAATGTGTTTTTTTGGCAAGCCTGGGTTTCACCTGAGGGTAATGCAAAAAGGCACATAAAAAATCCCAACACAAATGACAACTGAAGAGCAGCCATCTGTGTGGGCATTTCTCTTTCCAAACAAAACTTAGAGCGAAAAGGGTTTTCCAATGAGCCAGCCAAGAAAAGGGAAACTTCATCAAGAGTCACAGTGGGATTTGCCTGGAGAGTATGCTTCATGCAAATACCAGGGCTAAAACCATTCCCCCCTGCCCACTACCAGCAGCCCTCACAGATGTCCATCTGTCCACTGTTCCTTATCTTCCCTTTTGAAAACGGCAGCAGAAGCTGTTGGGAAGCGCACAATACATGGCAAGTAATTAAAGAGCAATGCAGAGCACAACCACCTCCGGGGATAAGCAGTTTAGACAGTCACCAAATCCTGGCCCTCCATGAGGGCTGCATGAGACCTTTGCATGTGAAACCAAACAGACAGACACTGACATGGGCACTGTTGTGCTTCGCAGGCTGGGCAAGCACGAACTGTGGAATGATCACGGATCAGACCTGTGTGCTGCAACTGCTCACCTGCATCAAATAGAGATTTTAAAAGCAGCAATCTGAACCTTGCAAGTGTCAGCTCCGTTCTCTGCTGCAGCCAACCCAGAGACTGCTGGAATTCCCACTGTTGCAACCTCACATGCAGACCTGGGTTTCAACATTCAGCCACAGACACAGTGGCTCCTCATCTGCCTGAGTACCTGGGGCTGGAGGCTGCCAGCCAAGTGCAGCTCTCAGCCTGCTCAAAACCCCAGCACATTTGCACGGCAAAATCTCAAGCTAAAGCAGACAAAAAATGTTGAATTAGGCTGTTCAGCCTCCATCCAGCTCCTTCCAGATCAGCTCCTCTAACACCACTCGAGACAGGATATTGATTTGTACATTAGCAGTTTACATGTACCTTTGGTCCAACCCAGGAAAACTATTTCCACAGTATGTCTGCCAGCAGATTACAATGTAAGCCCATGTACTTTAAGCCTAGTTCAGCTATATCAGCAAAAATTCCGTGATAGAAAAAAGTGTTTTCCTACCAGAGTACTCAAAGCTCGAGGTGGACACCTCCTCCTCCAAGCACTCACCTGCTGTAGTGAAACCTCCTTGCTTTCATGAGAGGGTCAGAAGAAAAGCTGGCCCAGGGATGCCCTGAGATTCCTGCTCATTTTTTAACAAGCCACTGTAAAGGGAAATTGAGCTGAATATTCACATGCTTAAGGCCATTTAAAGCAGAGACTGGTTTTCCTTACATATCAGTGTTCTTCCAGTCTCTGAGGGCAACAGACAGAGAGGAAAAGAACTGCGTCTGGGGAGACAGCACTACTAAGACAGAAGTTCTCCTGAAATAATTAGCAATGTAAGGAAAAAAAAGTCCCACAAAAACCACCCACCCACAAACTTCCCCTAAGGAAAAGCTTCAAACTTATGAAGTGCCTACATCCACAGGCCATCAGGTGTATGGCAAGCATGGAGCCAACCACTGCAGCAATACTGGGAGACATAAGAGCTTTTGCATCCCACATGTTCATTGGATTTGCAAATAAGTTCGTAACTAGAAAGTCCCCAGGAACTAGGGAAAAGTGAGTAGCTAAAACAATCCTGATCTGGCAGCTGATACAGATGGTTTTTGAACAGGAAGATACTAACGTCTTATGAAAGCTTAAGCATCCTCCCCCATGGAGAGAAGAGCGTTGTTCTGGTACTTAGTTTTTCCTAGTCTTCTCAGGAAGCTTAGCAGGAAATGGCAGAGACCTCCCCTACTGCATAAATTCTTTCATCAGGTTAAATTAGATTAATTTCCCTGGGAAGATTACTGCTCTAGACAGTTGATGGGTGCTCCCACCTTGATTCTCATGGTGCTTCTACCTCAATGACTGAAACAGCATTCAGAATTTTGTTTCATCCCCAGTTCTGTCACAAAGATACAGCTTCATTACCTGCACACAACATATACCCACTCTGACTGAATGCAGAATATACCTAAATTCCTAGTGCTACTTCCTCTCTTTCCTCTGATTTCCAAACATTCAGAAGAAAAATGAACAATTTCTCCTTGTTTTCTTAATGGAACCATGACACAGTTGCTGTGCTATGAAAGGGGAAAAAAGAACAAAGACAAAGCAAACTGCAGGAGTCAACCTGCAGCAGCAAACAAATATTTACATGTCCATATGTAGAATCAACCCTCATTTTTTTCAGAGGAGTAAGTACCAAATGCTTTGAACACTCTGAACCTACTCTGGTGTCATTCTCAGATGCCTGGTCCTTGCAGTGCTAACAGCTAATGGTAACAAAGATGCCTCTGTCAAAGGAGTGGTGGAAATGTATAGGAATATGTGCAGGAAAAAGAATAAAATACCTCTGTACCGCTGAAGGGTAGCTGTTATGTGAGAAGCCGGTGCAAAATCCAGAATGGTTAGGAGCAGTTGGTGAAAGCAACGAGGCATATGAAGAGAGTTTGTCCCTGGAGCAGCAGCTGGGTAGGAGAGGCGGAGACAGCTGCAGGACTGCCCGAGGACATCCCATGTGCCACTCCATTCATTTCAGGGTATCTGACAAGGGTACTCAAATACAGGGATGACAGTTCCCTATCATCGAAAAGCTCAGCCCTCAGTGAGCCTCCAGTGGCCCAAACACGGGTGGAACAGGACAGCGCAACACACTGCATGGATGTAACTCTTCCCATGGATGCAGTTCAGGTGACTTTGCTAATTCACTGCTCAGGGTCAGGCCAAGAGGTTGGCCACACTGACCAGCTGCCTGCAAACAGCAGTTCCCACCCACTGTTGGTAAACCTCTGTGTCAGCCATCAGAAGGAAAAACAAGAGCAACCCAGGCTGAATTATCTACTGCAGCAAACGCAACGCTGTTCTTAACTTGCATTACCCAACCCTTATGCTCTCACAACAGTATCTTACACCATTTTTCAAGTCAGCATTTAGCTTTTTCACTAGCTAATATGACATTTCCTCTCCCTTCCCCCAGTCCAAGTATTTGGCAAAATCGTTTCTTCTGCAAATTGTGCTGCAAATGCTGAACTTTTGCCAGTTAGACAGGGAAAGTCTTGACTAAAAATAAACCATGTTTCAGAAAATAGATCCCTTCCCCATACAATGAAGTAGTGGATAATACATGCAAGCAGATCAGCCAGGACAACACAGCCTCCAGAGTTGCATAAGAGTCTCATCAAACCCAATGGAGAGCTGCAACTCCCGTGACTTGTTCCATCTTAACAACAAAATAGGGAAAAAAAGGAGAAGTAGGGTTGAGGGTGCTGGGATAAATCAACTTTCTACCTGTTTTGGCAGGAAGAGAAGCACCACCACCACTTGCCTGCATCCCCAGTGAACCAAGCTGCTCATAACCCATATGGGATGAAGAGGATGACACTGCATTCCCTATATGGTCACTACAAGAGGCAAAACCTTGTTACAGGAAATTTGCAGCAATTCAGGCATGAGAAGGGAACGACCTGGGCTTTTGCCACCTGAGTCACCAAGAGTCGGGGCACTGACTCACTGCTGGCTCCCTCCAACTCAGACACACCTGCAACAGCTTGCGAGCAAATGGAGGCACTCCTACCTTTGCTGTTCCCATTCCTACTATGGTTCTCCCTTTAAGAAGAGGCTTTTTATGCTAGAAAATCAATGGAAGAAAAGCAAAACACGAGGAGAAGGCTAACATGGGAATCACAGGCAGTGCTCTACTAACCAGATCTGCTTTATGCTCCAAAGTGGAAGGCCCATCTGCTTGCATGTGTGATAAACCCCGGGAAATACAGGAGAATTAGGTGGAAGCAGCTCCGCCCTGACTCCTACTCCTCCAGCATGTCTGTGGCACCACCCAAACAGTCCCAGATGAACCAGGTTTTCAGGAAAGGTCACTTTCCATAATGAATCCATTTCACTTTTTTAGCGATCAAGAAAGCCTTATGCAGCAAGTTATGGTTATGTCCTTATACAATCAAATGGGCCATTCAGGCAAGCTAAATGCAAGGCAATGCCATTTTGACATGAGATCAATCAGGGATGGACTTTTGCAGGAGGAGCTTCTTTTGCTCTGTAAACTCTTATGACAACCTGAAGGCTTGAGCTCAGCATGCCAGGTCAATCCCTCCTTGTCCATTGACACCCCCACAGCAGCATCCACCTACTCGTTTTTCAGACCTCCCCTAAGTGACCACTCCAGTTCCAGTGGTTGCACACACCTTTGATCAGCTGGGAACATAATTCCATTTAATAAAAAAGTAGATGGTAACCCAGCCCTATATTTTCCTCTCAATATAATGCAGGAATTGAAATTGAGGTGTAAGCAAACCTGCTCATAGCACAGCGAGGGGCATCACTGAAAGCATGTCTGGCATCTCAGGGACTACATCCAGCTCAGGCAATCCACTTTGCAACTGTCTGGCATTCTAAGAGTGCAGATTAGATTCTTCAGTTGAGCACTGATGCCTTAAAGCAATAACAACTCAAATAACTCTGGAAAAAGGATGCACAGGGCAGCGCAGCAGAGGCACTATTCCACTGCTCCTGATAGCAAGCAGTGGCAGAGCAGAGCAATAATTACCCAGGAGGAATAAGCTGCTACAGGCTGTTCTTGCCATACATTAAGAAAACAACAGCAGATTTGTCTGTGGTTGGATCCCAAGATGAACACAGCTCCCTCCCACCCTGCTCAGGACGCAGGCAGACACACGCCACGGGGGAGCTACCAAAGGCCAGCAGAGCAGGAGGGCGCAGCAGCCGCCAGCTCAGCCGGGATTCCCCGGCTGGTGCTCCGGGATGGAAAAGGCTGTGCCTGCAATAGCAAGGAGCAGGGCCTCCCAGGAGCTGCTCTGCAGACACGCTGTGTTGCCCAGGGCTCTCCTCAGAGGGCTGTCAGCAAGGCTAAATGCAAACCTTATCGACTGCATGGCTGTTTTCACAACATGTCTGGATGGGAAAAACAACTATTCACGTGGAGCAGGCTCCACCACAGTGTCCACTCCACACCCGTAAGGCAAACCCTGCACACGTTTCACTCTTAGACACATACAGACCCTCTTCCCCTCACCAGCAGCACAGCAAACATACCTGGTCAGAGCATTGGCTTCTCTTAAAGCACTGACAAGGAGCCAGGACACGATTCCCATTGGCATAAAGGAACTGGCAAATCCTGTAAGCATTAGAGAGAATAATAATTAGTGACATTAGTAAGAGCTGGCTGGTGAAAGGAAAGGATGCCAAAGCAATCTTCTGAGAACTGGAAGAATGCTGGATTCCTCCCCTGAACACACACCTGCCTAGCCCTGGCACCACAGTGGAGGTACATGGCATGGGGACTTCTCCAAAATCACAGAAGAAAGCCAGTTTAAAAGGCAAGATGATGAGTCCCAAACCAAGGCTGTTCATCCAGCAAAGCTTCCTCAACAGCCAATGAACTGAAGTTAACAGCTAAGTGGAGGGACAAAAAAAAGCCTGGTAAATGGTATGAAAGGGTTCACCAGTGCAACATCCCTACTGCTCTCCTTGAGATGTTCCTAAAGATTTGCACCAAAGCACTAGTTTACAGAGGAGGCAAATCCCACATGACATCACAACCAGGCTGCTTCCATTTTTTCATCATCACCATTATTATTGATTCATCATTACGGCTTCATAATACAGTTTTATATTTCCCACTGATTGCTATATAAAGCTTTTGTACTTTAGGCACACAAAAGACATCTAGGAGCACTGTGCAATAGTTGTGAAGGAAGTTGACTCTGAGGGCTGCAAAAACACTTCACTTTGGGCATGGGAAGTGTCTGCTGCAAAGAAGAGATATCAGAAATGTTTTACTAGAAACAATTCTAAGCCGCCATAACGAGATGTTTTTCTGAGGATACCACTGAAGCAAAGGTCACCACATCTAATATGATTTTACTTTTCCCATTCCATTCATGCAATGGTTTGGGGATAGCAAGGAACATGGTGGATGAGTGACCATCCTCAAACATGCTGTAACAGAGAGGATTTGGAAGCTGAGGAAGGTAAGGGAACAGGGAGGGACAATTTGTCTAGTCACAGCACCAGACCAGCAAGGGGAAGGTACAGAATCAGCCTGACAACGTCTCACGTATTTCCTGCCAACTGGACCTTATTATGAACTGTGAGAAAACTTACTCATGCAGCACATCAGTTTACCTTGGACTAAGAAAAACAGACTTGCTTGCTTTCCTTAAGTCTCTGTGGGTGACTCAGAGACCTCAGTCATTGCCAGCTGGTATTTAAAGAACTGAGAAAAAACTGTAATTTATTTGCATCCCCCCTCCCTCATTTTTCCTCTTCTCTTTTCCCATTATGGAAGGGCTGAAGGCATTTCTAAGGATGAAAACAATGCTTGAGACCACAGGACCACAGCACAGACCTTGGACTCCAGTCTCCATCACAAATTTTCCATCATCATTTATAATTGCTCTCCCTGTTGCTTTACATTACCACTCTAAATAACACAAGAGTTATTTATTCCTGTTGTATAGAAGACCCCAGGAGGGTCTTCTGTTCTTTTGAAGCCAATACACGAATACTGTTCAGCAGTTCTACAAAGACAGAAATAACACAACAAATCCAACCTGGCCAATAATTTTCAGCGGCAGCTTATGCATAAAAGTACAGAAAGACTTTTCTCCCCCAGCAAGGAAATTCATACCTTAGCTTCAGATGGCTTAAATATAAAGGGGTCTGCTTTAGCTTTGTAGGACTTCATCTGCACTGGCACTGACTGACACCTGCACCAGGGCTCAGAACATGGAGAAGATCAGCATGGCTGATGTGCAGACCTTTTCTCCCTTCCTCCTCTGGCTCCTTTTTCTTCTAACAACTTTCTCAATGTCAGTCCTAGTATTAGACTACACCGCAGAAACATCAGTGGCAAAGTTCAAAATTCCTCACCTCCCAGTACTGTCGAGCAAGTCAAAAAGAGTTGCTCATATCTTCCCTAAGTGCTGCTGGATTTATTCAAACTCATATGAAGGTAGCCTGGCCTGCCTTTCCAAAGCAACTGCAGCTCTCAGACAAAGCACTTTGTTCTGCAGCAGACAAATATACTGAATTGCCAGGGAATCAGACTGTCCAGCCTCTCCCTTGGTTCCCAAATTCCCTTCCTGCAGCACACAGCAGCATCACTTGTGCCAGGGCTACTCCTCCCTGGGACACAACCAGGCTCCAGGCAATGCAGAGCAAGGATGACACACTCCTGACAGTAAAGCTCCTCTGCTGCCTTCCCGCAGCTCCAACTTGTACACAAAAACATGCATTTCTTGGTGTCATCACCCCAGCAACCCCTCTCTGTCCTTGACCGACACATGATGACTGCAAAAACACAATAACATTTTATTTCATCTAATGCAGCAAATAAAAATTCACAAGTTTATAAACAAGTTACGAAGTAAGGGACCAGAGGACTAAGCAGTACCAGGTAACCAAAAGAGACAAGGAAGTATCTTCAGATCCAGAGTAAAGGGTGCAGGAAAAATGATGGGGCAGGGAAATACGAGGGTTTTGCATAGCAGGAGTGCCCAAAAGTCCCCCACACCACAAGCAGTAAAACAAGAAGGGTGGCACTGGCCAAAAGAGCAGGCACGTGACCCTGGAGGACCTGCCTGACTGTGCAGTTTTGCTAATGCTCCAATCACAAGCAGATACATTCACCATAAAAGAAACCCTACTTTGAAGCCTAAATTGGGGGATGTGATGTTTCCTGCCAGCTTTGAGAATAATAAAGTTTTCTCTTAGGAGCTTATGCTGATTTTCTCCCCTGCTGTGATGATCTTCCAGCATCAGCAATTTCAAGCTCAAACAAACAGCTCCGACCCCCCAGAACCAACATCAAGGCTGAGCATCTGCACTCCTTCTAGGAGGAAGATGCACAACCCTCTTCAACACAAGCACCTGCAATGAACTCCTCAGACACAGATACAGCACGCTGAGAGTGCTGCCACAGCCATTCCAGCTCCCCCACTCACCAGGCCCTGAGAAGTAATCGTCAAGGCATTAACATGCTTGCAACTAGCTCCTCATACAGTGGCTTT
This sequence comes from Campylorhamphus procurvoides, assembly GCA_013396655.1. Lineage (NCBI taxonomy): Eukaryota > Metazoa > Chordata > Aves > Passeriformes > Dendrocolaptidae > Campylorhamphus > Campylorhamphus procurvoides. The sequence goes on from WBMV01007226.1 coordinate 542,039, forward strand.
GCAGCCTGAGATGGGTCAGATAAAGGTTTACAGCAAGTCAGGCAAGAAGATAAACCTACCCCCAGCCTTATGGCTGGAGAACAGGACAGCAGAATTTGTCCCTCCCAGAAAGGCACTAACACATCAGACCCTGGTCTGCAGTATATTTAAGCAGAGAAATCATAGAAATGCAGAGTGATTTGTGTTGGAAGGGAACTTTTAAAGATCTAGTCCAACCCCCTGCCATGGGCAGGGACACCTACCACTAGACCAGATTGCTCAAATTCCATCCAACCTCTCCTCGAACACTTTCAAAGGCAGTGCATCCACAGCTTCTGAAGGTAGCCTGTTTCAGTGCATCACCACCCTCATCACAGAAAACTTCTCCCTTATATTCAATCTATTATTCTCCTTGATACGTTCAGCAGAAAGTTTAATTTAAAAGCTGTGCTCAAAGTCCTTCCAGAGGGAAACCTCCCCTGGGTTAACTGGGAAGCCAAACACTTTCAGCATGTAGACAAAGCCATCAGACAGCAGTATCTCTCAAAGGACTCTGCTAACATTGTAGCCTCCCAGAAATATTAACACACTTGGCAAACCTTACCACTGTTTTAAAGGAAAGGAAACTGGGGTAGAAGTAGGACATGCTCTACCAGGGGCTACATAGCTGCTCTTTAGCAAGCCACGCCTACTCCCACATGCTCATCAGTTTAACTGAACCAAAACTACCCTTTGTTGCCAAAACAGACAGTACTGACTTTTCTCTCCTCCGCCTCGCCCCATTCTACACATCCCTGTCATCTCCACACTTGTGGTAGCAACCATAGCTTGCCTGATCCAACTGGAAGCCATCCCAGAAAGAAGAAAATAAAAGGGGAAGGATTTCAGGCAGGAGAACAGCCAGAGATCAGCTAAAGCCAATGGGAAGCATGACCTCAGAAAGATGGCACAGTGGTACATCTGGAAACCTAGATGAGGCTTCAACCCATCTTATCTTTGTCTTTGCACAAGGGTAAGTCACTTAAAATCAGTTTAACAACTCTATTCACTGCTGAACCTTCCCAGCCAACCACTTTTCTAGAGATTCATCCAAAAGAGCCTGATGAATTGCTGTGTGAGGTCTTCAAACTAGGCTGATACACCCAAACAGCAACACACCACAGCTATGCAAGCCTCGCAGCTTACCAAGTAACAGTGGCAAAACAAAACTCCTTCAAGAGGTCTGGGGATACTTTTTGGGGGCTGTGTGTTTTGTCATAGCTGAAGCATGTTCTCAAACGGTTTCCAGAAGAGTAGCAAGGACAAGCATATGCAAAGGACCTAGCAGAAGCTCTTGAGCAAAGCAGACAGCAGGAAGCTGAAAATAAATATGCAAAGCCTTTTGCAGCACCAAAGTTCAAATCCATCTGGATACTTCCAAGGCTGTCATGGCAGCCCATAGAAGGGATTTTCCAATTCCTTGCCGAGAAACCCTGGAAAATAGGGATGGAAAAACAAGCACAGGCTTAAACTTTAAGCCAGCCTTTCCTCCTGAGATGTGATCTCCTTCAACAGCACCAAGAGTGCAGAGGGAGGAGCACAACACCGCCCTGTGTGGTCTCCACAGGCCGGCTTATCCTCTGCCCTGGGTAGCCTGAGCCCCCTCCACCTCCATCCTGCTTCTCCTCTGGCACAGGTGTGAGGGAGGTGTTGCAACAGACCCAGGTGCAGCCCAGGGTATCACAGGGGCTGCCAGCACCAGCCTTCACAACCCAGTCAGTCACCTCACCTCCAAAACCAGCAAGAGGCACAATCCCCACCTAAAAAGTACTTGCCACAAGGCTGTGCTGAGTGGGGGGAGCCGATCCATTCACTTGCCCAGAGGTACCATCCAAACATCCCAGCAGCAGTCCGACGGAGCTCCCCACCACCAGCTCCTTACAGAGATGGAGGCAGAGCTGATCGTTTCTTGTTTTTCTGAGTTACACAGCATTAGTCACACAGGCTCCTGACGAAGCTGCCCCAGGGCCCCCAGGCAAGCCTGGCCTTCGACTGCTGCTGCATGCTCCCACTGAAACCACCAACTCCGCCAGCTCTCAACAGGAACAGACAAGCACAGTTCAAAAAACTCGCATTCAAACCTCCTTTAAACACCTTTCACAGAAATATGCAGAGCTGCTCCTCCACTTAAACACAGCTCTTTTTTTCCACCACCAGAAAAAGCACAAAGCTACTCAAAATGTGTTCCCGTGGTATTAAAAACCAATTCACCAGCTACGCATCTCCAACTCCATTTTCCGTTCCCAGTTTTCCTGATAACTGTTACCATGCAAAGCACATGCACACCCCCAAAATATCCCAAAGCAACCTTAAGAAAATCATGGACTTTTTTACAATGCTGAAGCTTTCACCGCTGCAGAAATTCATGTTCTCTTAGTTTATAAACCAAACCAACAAACCACAATGTATCAATTCAGACAATTTTTACCGAGCAGAGTTCTAGAAGTCAGCTGCAGCTAGGTGTAACCGCAGAGCTGATGCTAGCCAGGACACAAGAATCATCACATCACACATCCAGTGCTCATGCTGGGGACCTTCCAGCTGTCTGCATGCAACCTCCTGGCAGCAGGGACTCGGGGCAGAGCACAGCTCCTCGGCTTGCAGGAAAAAGCAGCTCACTGCACTCAACCAAGACACTAACAACAGATGGAAGCAATGCCCACACCTGGTTCTAACTAAAGACAAGCTGCCAAAGCAATCAAGCAAACCCTTTGGCTGTACCTTCATAGAGGTCTCCTGACCCATGCCATAGTTCTGCTTTCGCCACCAGCTTTGCATCACCAGAAGGAATCGCTCTGCAACACAAGTTTGCAAGCAGACGTCTGCAGCAGGAGCAGCCTCTGGTGCACAGCCTCTTGGCTCATTTCTTAATAAAATTTCTTGAAATAAACCAAGAACAGCTAAAGTCATTCTCTCTCATCTCAAGCAGGATACTGGCTAACCCAGTCTTTTCATTTCAGTCTGCCACTTCCAGCAGTCAGAGAATATGAACTAGCCGTATTGCTGGAACCACAAACCAGGGACACATTTCCCAGCCAATTGTCCCTCCTGCCCAGCCTCTCTGGGTATGGACTGCTCTGTCCATCCAGCTGCCCCCACGCCAGATCCAGCACCCTGTAGGAGGTGACCAGCAGTCTCCCAAGGACTGGACGGCTTGGATATACCACAGGGAGGGGCCACTGAGGATCCAGCCAGCATCCATGCCCAAGGCAGGAAAGCAGTAAAGGAAGAGGTCCCTGTAAAATCCAGACAAAAGACTGGGGAAATTGTTTCTGTATACACACGAGGCTGACAACAGTCCAACAGTGCCAAAGAGGAGGAGTGACACGCCAACCCCATCTCCCTCTTTTTCTCTCCAGTGTACGCTGAAGGGAAAAGCTCTGGCTGCCACCAAGCCTGTTCCTGCCATCAGACTGAGTGCTGGCACACAACAGGGCAAGACAATAACAACTTTCATCCAGACTTTTGGATATTAAAAGCATGATGAGGGCAACACTGCAGGAAAGAAAACTCCCCGAGTTCTCACGAGTCTGCAAAGGACCAGAATAACTGAAGGAATTTACAGATCAAACCTGAAGGCACACACACACTCACGGAGCAGAGTCCAGCCCTTGTCTTGATACACATATGGTGCAACTTTTTCCACGGAAACTGGATTACAGCACCCTACTTTAAGAGATGACTAATCACCTTTTAAACACATCAGCTGGAAACAAGTTTGGCCCCTTCAATGATTAAGATCTTATGAAGCTTACTGGTTTTCTCAGCTATATGTTATACATGCTCCCTTCCCCTCTCAATTCATCTTGAAATTCCACCTGCTGTATCTTATGGCATCTTTCTCTTGCAATATGGGAAACACTGAGCAGACTTCTGCAAGATCTCTTCACCACACAAGGGTATCAAAGCACAGCCATCAGGTCACCCCTCCAACACCTCCAAGTTAAGCAGACACTCAACTCCAGTCCCAAAAAGGTCTCCAGCCTCAAAAACTGAGAGAGGACCCAGGACCTGACTCCCTGATACCACAACATGAACTAACACCAAGTCCAGTTGCTTCTGGCTTTTCAACAGGCATTTTGTTAAGAGTCTGGCACTGAGGTAACACAGGTGACCAAACACTGTGCTGTTCAAGCACTGCTCAGCATCTTCAGTAGCCTGCTCTCAAGCCTGCTGTGGGACTTACACCATAAGATCAAAGAAAACAAAAGGACAATGTATCAGGCTCTGTTTGCTCGTCCTCCAGACATCTAGAACATCTCCAGAAGGCCAAGGGATGGTCCTACCAGTGCCTTCTTCTAGGAAGCCATGTTCACTGTAGCTCAGGCCTCTCCCCCATCAGCATGGCCAGCTCTGCAGCAAACCCGATGGGGGATGCAGCTGTGGCCCAAAAATACTTCAGTAGAGAACAAATTCAATGCTGGGCCACCTAAACTGTGGTATCAAGTCAGCAACAAGGTAACTCAACCATGCACCTAGGCCACAACAGCCATCAAGCAAATCAATGCCTGGCAGGTCAGACACAGGTGTCCCTGTGAAACCCATGCAGCAAGTCAGGGAGCAAAGAAAATAATTTCAGTAACTTTATCTGGTTGGCATGGTATGCACCAGCAATAGCACAGGCAACATCAGAGGAAATGAACACATTACATCATCCCTGATAAGTCCCCCCCATTCATATATCAATGCTCTCATGATTAGTTTTGACTCATGGAACTGATGGGGAGGAAAGAGAGATACTGCAAGAACAAGACACCACAGACATAAAACTTTTAAAGAAACTGAATTTCTAAATATGCAGGTAATTTTTTCACCTGTTCCTTCATCTACTCTGTTTTGAGATTTGACGAGATACACAATTCACTATCACTGCAATTTTGCTCCACTCGAGCCCAAATCAGATGTCAAAGCTATAAAAGCAGGAAAGGAGACACTCAAAAATTCTAACTTGTGATGAGAAAACCATGCTACTAAACTGAAACTTGAGTAGTCAGCTAGTATGCAAGTGGGAGAAACCTTAAAAAAAAAAAAAGGCAATTGCACTAGCTCAGACTGATACCTGCATCCCCACCAACATCCTGCCACTGTGGGGGTGAGCAGCAGATGTGGCTCTCACATACATGACCTCACTCTTTAGGGAATAAAACTGAAGGCAAGGGGAGGCAGGAGATTTAAAAACTCAAGACAGGCTGATCTGGATCCTGCTGATTTCTAGTGAGCGAATTGGCTCAAAGCATGCGCACAAAGAAGGCAGGCACGTCAGCACAGCTCCTGCAAAAAGAAGTAAGAGATGTACAAGCAGGTTGAGAACTTGGGATGGCTGTCCCAGATGCTGCTAGGTCACCAGCAAAGTATGCACCTCACTTTGCTCCACAAACAACTCTCCCCCACACCTCTTACAGCAGAGGAGGCATTGGCAAGCTGCTGAATACACCAACAAACAAGCCTTTTGAGCAAGCTGACTTTAATTCTGCTGTCAGGATGCCAGCAGGGATGCAGGTCCTAAGGAGATCAGATTTGCACTGACAGATACTCAGGCAAAGCTGGAGTGATGGAGGTATGTGAGGGGCTGAGCATTCCTAGCACCTGCTTCCTCTTCATGGACCTTTTTTTTCCCCTCCACTTTAGATGGGTGACAAGTAGTCTCCCACAAGGAAAATCCTACTCTGAGCTCCAGAAGATAGGGGCAAGTACCTTTTTTGCTAGAATTTTGGGGTACCACAGCACCAGGGCTCACTGGCCCTGTGAGTTCCCACCTTGCTGGACACAACTGCTTGGCAGCTGCCTGCAGCACAGGAAGCTGCTCTACACAAAGCTGAACGTTGCTGGCTCCTGTGTTTGATTTCCAGGATCCGAACCACAAGGAAAGCTAAAAATATCCCAATTAACCATTCCTTTTCAACACAAGACTTGATGATCATGCCACAAAGGTATTATACAACTACAAACAGGAAGATGTGGTCTGCAAATCAAAAAGAAATCAAACTGAGAAAACAGCTGGCCAGGACATAACCTCTGAATTCAAGCGTGGACCACATCCAGAAGAGTGCAGGAGCTTGTGCTACTTGCAGTTGTGGTGGCTAGCTCTGAGGTGCTTGCAAGCTTTCTGATGTGACATGCACGAGGTATATAATTTCTGCTCTGCACTGATTATACGCAGAGAGCTTGTTCTGGCTACAGCCCAGGCAAGCTGTCTCCCGGATTGGCTGGCTCCTTAGCTCAGTGCCATGTGGCACATCAGGAGTTAAGCAGTAAACTTTTATTCCTGGTAAAACCCATTGCAAAGCTAAGCTCCAGAGCTAAGGATTTCTTCATATGCAGATTTAGCAGCAAATTTTTTTATTACTGCCCAATCTTTACACTGGCATCTAGACTTTAAACATCGGCTGTGGGTAATACTGGAGTACATTACTCACAGCAGCACACCCGGGACAACCAGCAAATCCTCTCCATTTGAGCCCAACCGTCAGCTTTACCCTGGAATTACATTTATCTCTCTGGCACTAGGTTCTCATTAATGGAATTACCAGGCAGGCTGCTTCAGACTTAACACTTGAGAGAAGCGGGGTGGGATGGCTCCACTCCAGCCTCAGCCGGCAAAGCCAGCACTGTTTCTCCATCCTCCAGCGAGCTGCCGCCCTACCGAGCCCGACCCCGTGACAAGAGCCAGGGAAACAAAAGGAACAACCCCGAACTGTCCATGGCAATCAATATCTTTCTAGGAACATCCAGGCTTCTTGCCAGCTTTCTTCTAACCCCGATTTAGCTCTTCTGCAGTGCAGAGGGGGATGGCACGCGCAGGAGAAGCCCAGCGGGACGCAAACCGGCAAGCGTGGCTGGCAGCTGGGGAGGCCAATCTACAGCAGTCCTTCTACAAATACCTCATACCGAGGGTGTGAAAGCAAGCACACAGCTATGGAGAGCACCCATCCACCTCGAAAATCAGAGCAAGCACTCCAGTGTGGACACTTGTTTCAGAAATACCCACTGCTACTTAAAATGGGGAGGCATACCGTAGCAAACCAGAAACCAGCCAAGATTGTTGGCCTCAGCACAGGAGATTACCCTGCACATTCTAGAAAACTGCCTTCCATTGCACTGCCATGCTGAGCAATCTGCAGCATGGCATGAACCAGCCCCTTAAAGCACCCCTGCACCACTCAATAAAATGGATGGACAACTGGGAGCTTCACAGGCCAGAGGGGATGCAGCAATCAAGCCTACCACAAAACTCCACTGATAGCTCTGCAGCTTTAGTACCTCTGGGGGTTGTTCTCTGCACACAGCAGCTGCAGGCTTCTTTATGTGGGCTTTTCCCCTTGTCACCTGCAAGGGGACTTGTCTAATCTCAGCACAGAAGGAGCATGAGGAGAATATGGAGATTCACCAAAACTTTGAACAATGTTTACCCCAGATATGGAGACCCAGGAGTACAGCACTGCAAAAGCAAGTGGAATATAGAAGAGAAAAAGTAAGAAAAAAACTTATTTGCAGAGTACAGACATGCCCTTGCAACAGCTTGAGCTGCGGGAGCTGAACTCCTCTCTCCTGTAATTAAAATGCCAGAGAGGAAAGCATAGGAATTACCCCAGCATGACTGTGAAGGACTGACAAGCTTTGAGTTTCAAAGTCCGTCTTAACACACACTCTTTGGTGCAATTTTAATCCTAAAGAAAAGGGAAAAAAGAGGTTTTGCTGTGAGAAAAAAGCTGCTGTACAACCTTGTTATAAACCACACAAAGTGCAAACGAGGGAGGAGTGTAGCTGGGGTTCACCAAGCAGGGCTGAAGGTAATCCTCTCTGTCCCCCTGCCCCTGCAACTGCTCTGCCAGTTGCTCTCAGCAACATAATGATTCAGAGAGACAGACTGCCCCGTGACAGGAAAAAAACACATGTAACACCCAAGCAGTGAAACCTCATATTTGACAGCATCTATGCAAAACACAGCCTGAAACGTATTTTCCAGCTCCAGAGTCAACTTCATGTTTTGCGAAGCCGAGCCAGTGAAACACTATCATTTACATCCAAGGTGAGATTTGCCAGCAGAAATTACACTCAAGCATCTCCCTGTTTTCTAGGGAAAAAAAAAAAAAAAGAAGCCCATGGGTAAGATTCTGGGGTCCTGCAGCTCAGGGTGATGTAAAAGAGACAGGAGGACACCACACAAAAAAAAAAAAATAAAAATTACACAAGTGTAATGTTCTTCAGCCTGGCACCCAGGGGAATAGCCTAGCTATGGAAACTACTTTCTTTTCAAAAAAACCCCAAAAGTTCTAAAGGTGAGGAGCCATCAGAATTATGAGTCAAGCTCCAAGATAAGAAATCATGCTGCTGGATGGGTGCGGCTGCCTGCTTGTTTGGTCGCTGTTGGGTTTTTTTCAAAAGATAAACATGTCTTTCAGAACATGTTTGTTGGCCAATCTCTCTGCTGAAAAAAAAAAAAAAGAAAAAGAAGAAGGAAGCTCACAACTGTGAAAACCATAAATGAAAGGCAGGACAGTTTCCGACGGACTGAGGTCATGCTTCATGGGCCCTTTAAAGTAAGATGCAACATATCAGGATGTTGAAAACAACAAGAGGAGTAAATTTAAAATTCCAAGTAGTTCAGTAAAATATCATTCAGAAAAGCTATTAAGCAAACTCTGCATGAAGTAGAGCCCATTCATAGACGAGAACATGTCAAGGAAAAGAAATAAATATTTTACATCTCTGTCAATTGTAAAGCTGTTGATATATAGGAATACTTAATCAGAAATTCACAGTCTGGAGGAGGCTCACTCAGCAAATGCATCCAGGAAAAAAAGTAACTTGTATATCATAGGCAGAACTAAGGCAAATGCCTTAGGAAAGGTGTAAAATTGATCAGAGAATGGTTGTGAATCTAACAGAATGATGACTTGAACACAGCCAAGGTAGAAGTACAAAAGCACTGCAGGAAAGCAAATAGTGTAAAGCTCCCAGGAACTTGATAGAGCAAAAGCTGCTGCACGTCCCATCACTCTCACCAAATTCCCTACTGCTCAGTGAATTGCAATAACTTGGTGACAGGCATCACTGCCTGCAGCCCTGCCAGCTCAGCCCAGGACTTTGCTGCTTTCCAAATACAAGGTGTTAAGCAGCTACCACTGAGGTTATACAACCAGGTTATTTGGTAAACCCTTTGGTTCAGGAAGCATTTTGCATTGCCTTTTCTTGTTCAAGAACATCAGAGAGGAGGAAAAGTGACAAAGCCCAATGCAAGCCATTTACTAGAATGACAGGGTTTTAACTGAGTCCTGGATATAACTGCTGGTAGACACCGCTTAAACTAAAGTGGCAAACCCATCAATAGCCTCATCTTCCTCAGTATGGCACTGGGAGAGAAAGGTCCTGATGCTCTCACCTGCTCAGCTGTTACACACACCCTGATTGAGAGCATACCCTTTTCCCATCAAAAACAGGGCACCAAAATCCCATCCAGTCCATGCAGCTCCCCAGAAGGCTCCAGCACATGCCCTCATCTGCCATTTCCACAGGCGCCTCAAGATCCCTGCTCCAGAGCGAGCACCTCCTTCCTTGTCCAGTGAGTTGTTGCCTTTAGCTCTCTTTCATCTGGGAGCACAAGAGCACACAGGGCTGTTTCTTGCGGGAAAAGCTCTGGCGATGCAGCCGGTGCCAGACACCGCTGTTTGGGTGGCTGTTTCCAGAGGAGGCCGGGCAGGGGCAGGGACAGGGCTGGGCAGGGGCAGGGACAGGGGCAGGGGCAGGGACAGGGCCGGACAGGGGCAGGGCAGGAGGGTGCCGCCGCAGACAGCAGCGTGCTCCCGGCACCGGGTTTGCGGCACCCCCGAGTGCCCCGGGGCGGAGGGGCCCGGCCGGCCCGGCCCGTCCCATCGCACCGCTACTCCAGGAGTGCCGGGGGCTCCCGGGCCGTCCCTGTGCCCCCGGAACAGCGCTGCCCCGTCAGGTGGGGCGGCTCAGTATTTTATCTGTTTGTTCGTTCGTTTGTCCCGTTGTCCGGAGCTCAGCGCTCCCCCGGCGCCCCCAGGGCAGAGCCCCAGCCGGGAGCCCAGCGCGGTGCGGGGACCCTCCCGCACCCCTGTGCGCCCTG
>WBMV01007227.1:0-13233 GCA_013396655.1 Campylorhamphus procurvoides
ACATTTGACCACCTGCAGTGACTACCTAGATGCTGTAAAAGACTGAAGTATTGGTGCTCATGGCTCAATCAGCCATGTGCTTTGCTAACAATATGCAGTGGCCACCCAGGACAGGTGCTGAAGGTGTGAACATCTGACACCTCAGGCTACAAGCTGAGTATTGAACAAGATAAGGGAAGAGGCAAATCGTGATGGGTGGGATAGTTTCTTTTTCCTTACACAGATGGCTCTGATGTGAGAACTCCCCAGAACATTCACACCCAGCCTGAAGGTATTCATCTTTTGTTGGTGAGCCATAATGGGCCATAATGGACTCAGCTGCGCTGACATAAGAGACAGCTGCAGCACCCTAGAAGGTGTCAAGGTCTGGAGTAGTACCCCATTACTCACAATATTACATCATTCAGTGTAAAACTCCCTGCCCCAAGGGACATACCAGAGGCGTTCCCACTTGAACCTCAGTTTTGGGGCTTCCCTCAGAACCTAGGGCTTCCACCACCACCTCCATGGATCCAGACTGCGACCACCACTTCAACAGGATTACATCCACCACTTAGACCAACAAACATCAGAATTGCAATGACCAAATCTTGTTATTGGATCCAACGAGTGTCTTGCAGGTCCTTCCAGTCACCTGGGGGGTCCACAGACCTGTTCCTACTGCCTGTACCAGCACTGCAGCCTCACTCAAGCCCCACACAAGTGTATGTTGGTATCAAATCCCAGCTATCTACCATTTCCTGCCAGCGCTGACTCTTCAACTGTTCCTGCCAGATTTTCCAAACCATGTGGAAGGGCAGCCAACTTGTCTCTGTCCTGTGGCCATGTTTGTTTTTGTTGGGTGGGGAAAGCTGGCCACCATCTCAATCTGTTCTGGTGGGAGAAGCAACAAAACCAAAGCCTTTTGCAAAAAGGGAACCACTTTTTGAGAAAGTGAAAATTATTAAAATCCAATATTCCTCAATTTCAAAATTACAAAAATTTCAGTTTTGGCCTTTGAGTAGAGACATGCTTAATTTAACCAGTCAGCTTTCAATTTTTCTCACTAGGTCCATATCTCTCCTCATCTGCATGGTTCTGTAGGAATTAGTGTTCCAGCTGGGTTTCACTTGCTCCTCTAAAAGTATACCGGTCTTACACAGCTCCAGTGAACACCTTGGACTTTAGGGTGTCTCAAAAGGCATCAGATACCTCTGCGTAGACAACAGAATCAATCCCTTGTTACTTGTTTTTTTTTTTTTCCTTTCTTCTCCCTTTTCTTCCTGAAAATAGTCAAGCAAAGATTTGTTTTAAAAGTTCCATACATAGCACTTGGCAAACAATTTGATCATATCAATATTCTGTAAACCAAAAATGTAAACCTTCTATAGGGAGTGAAAACATTTATCTGAATGCTGATAGTCTGTATTATTGAGGCAGGGGTTAAAAACATTAGGGGTTTGTATTTTGCTTTGTTTTGTTTCTTTCCCAAAATCTATTCTTAAACAAATCAGGCAAACAACACGCCTTACCAAGCACCATGGGGAAATGAATATAGGATCCATAAGTACTCCCCTAGTTTGTATGCATGATTCACTGTCTGGTGGCAAAAATCAATTTGTCTCTTTAAAAAGGCCCCCTTGGGGATAGATGAATGCAAAGCTGTAATGGTTTACTGTCTTGAGTGCCTTTGTCTGATGACAAACAGAACTGGAATTGACAACAGAGAGTTATAGTTATGAGCTAAAATTATTCATGTGTTGTGACTTTTTCCTTCACCTGGCTTTGTAGGATTGCACCTGCAAAACAGTGCATCTTTGTCATTCATGTAGTCATCTCAATTGCATGCTTCCCTGGTATTTACAGACACTGACAGTGGCTTGTGTCTCACTAGCTATTTATGTGCTCTGCTATCCCTTTGCAAATCAAGCACTCTACTGTCTGCACAAATGTACAGGCATTGGTAGATATTAGACCATGCACAACAGAGAACCCCACTGAGAACATTCCAACCCTCATGTCATGCAGTGAAGTACGTGAAAGAAAAGATGGGGTTGCCTGTCTACACACATTTCATTACCTTACAGGCAGCATCAGAGAATGAAGACAGCATTAGGCAGAAACACAGAAAACACAGGTTTTATTCACAGTTCAGGCCTTGATCTTCTATATTACTTTAGACACATACTTTTACCTGTCTGTGATTTCTCCTCTTACACTGGGTCTTTCTTTTTCTTTAATGAGAAGGTAAAAATGTGAAGTACCATCCATTTGTATTATAGCTAGTGCAGAGGAGCTTCTGTCTCTTACAGTCACCATCTATTTTTGTATTAGAATTAAGATTATTCAGTAATACCTTCCCCAACTTAATCTCTGTCTTCCAAATGTCAGTGAGCATTGCTATTTGATACCACATGCAAGTTTGGCCCAGTACCTTAGGATTTTTTAAAGCATCTCAGTTTTTATCTGCAAGTAATATTAATTACTTGTTAAATTTTACTCTGAAATTAACTGAGCCTTTGATATAATAAACAAGACATAGGAGATCACAGACTGTGGGAAAAAAATGCTAGACTGGTCAGGAAACCTTTTGAATTCTGATTTGTTCTGATTGTAAATATTTAAATCACTTGTATGTTTTCTAATAAAGTTGTTGTGGTTTAACCCCAGCTGTCAAGGAAGCCACTCACTCACTCCTCACCAGTGGGATTGTGGAGACAACTGGAGGAATAAAAGTGAAAAAACTCATGGATCGAGATCCAGTTTAATAGGTACAAAAAAGGACATACATGCAAGCAAAGTAAAACAAGGCATTCATTCACCGTTTCGCAGGGACCAGCAGGTGTTCAGCCATCCCCAGGAAAGCAGGGCTCGGTCACACATGATGATGACTTGGGGAGATAACCTGCAGAGAGACCTCAACAAATTAGGGCATTGGGCAATCACAAACTTATGAGGTTCAAGAAGGGAAAGTACCAGATTCTGCACCTGGAATGGGACAACCCTGAATGTACATGCAGACTGGGGAATGAGATGCTGGAAAGCAGTGTCATGGAAAGGGACCTGGGGGTCCTGGTTGATGGCAAGTTGAATCTGAGTCAGCAGTGCCCTGGCAGCCAGGAGGGCCAACTGTGTGCTGGGGGGCATCAGGCACGGCATTGCCAGCTGGTCAATCACCTCGAATATTGTGTGCAGTTTTGGGCACCACAATATAAGAAAGATATTAAACTATTAGAGAGCGTCCAAAGGAGGGCCCTGAAGCTGGTGAAGGGCCTTGAAGGGAAGCCATATGAGGAATGGCTAAGGTCTCTTGGTCTGTTCAGCCTGGAGGAGACTGAGGGGAGACCTCATTGCAGTTACAACTTCCTCATGAGGGGAAGAGGAGCAGCAGACAGTGATCTTTTCCCTGTGGTGACTAGTGACAGAATGGGAGGGAATGGTCTGAAGCTGTGTCTGTGGAGGTTTAGGTTGGACATGAAAAAAAGCTTCTCCACCCAGAGAGTGGTTGGGAACTGGAACAGGCTCTCAAGGGAAATGGTCACAGCACCAAGGCTAATAGAGCTCAAGAAGCCTTTGGATGATACTCTCAGGCACATGGGGTGACTCTTGGGGATGGTTCTGTGCAGGGCTAGGAGTTGGACTCTGTGATCCTTCTGGGTCCCTTCCAACTCAGCGTATTTTATGAGTCTATGATCTCTGTTTCCTTGGCAGAATCTGCAAAATCCTAAGTTGTCTGGCTCCACATATAATCTTTTTTAAGTTGAAAAGCACAGAGAAAGCAAGAAAAACTATGTCTATCCTCTATAAAGATACTCAGGGAGATAAAGATATACCCCAAGTGAACTCTATATGCAGAGATAGGCTGTCAGTATACAGATGATAACTTCTGCTGGCATTGGATGAAGAAAAATAATTCAATCCAGAACAAGTTAGTATTATGCATAAGGATATTCTGGATTGATTGAACAACCAGATGTTATCTGAATTCAATCAAGAAATATTTTTTGTCGCCTCTGTTCAAACAGGCAAGCCAGCTTCATTCCCAGATTAAATGAGAACAGGAATCCATTGCTTACCCTATTAACAATGGACAATTTTTTTAATAATGAATAAATTTCTTCCAGTCCTCTCATGAGATTGTTGAATGCCAGATGTAGCTGTGAGAATTTTTTTTTCTCTCTCTCCAGAGGGGTAACAAGAGTTTAAATTTGGTCTGAAGAGTTTATTTTGAATGCATCTAAAACAGAAATAAATTGGTAAGTAACATATGCCCATAGGTAATATTATAGCCCTCTCTAGCAGGAGAATGCATATATCCTGGGTATAGGCTGAATAGGAGATAAGTGATTAAAAAAAAAAAAACAGCATCATACAAGCATACATTAATTCAGTGAAAATACATTTGAGTCCAGGTCATCTAGAAGATATGATTAGTGAGGCACTATGTTTGGCAAAATGTTTGTATACTCACGTGTTTTTTTCTGTTTGTATACTAAAAAATATGCACTGAAATGGGAAAAAATATTTATAAACATAGACATACTTTTCCTAAATTATGCAGTATTTTCTTCTCAAAACTTAACCTTTTATTTATGACCTCAGACCCACTGTGGGTTTCAGAGCTCTCCTCCACCTTCTCTCTCTTTCTTTCTTTCTTTTTCTTTCTTTCTTTCTTTCTTTCTTTCTTTCTTTCTTTCTTTCTTTCTTTCTTTCTTTCTTTCTTTCTTTCGCTCTTTCTTTCGCTCTTTCTTTCTTTTGCTCTTTCTTTCTCTCTTTCACTCTTTCGCTCTTTCTTTCTTTCTTTCTCTCTTTCTTTCTTTCNTTCTTTCTTTTGCTCTTTCTTTCACTCTTTCACTCTTTCGCTCTTTCTTTCTTTCTTTCTCTCTTTCTTTCTTTCACTCTTTCTTTCGCTCTCTCTTTCGGTCTTTCTCTCTCTCTTTCTCTCTTTCTTTCTCTTCTTTCTCTTCTTTCTCTTTTCCATTCTTGCTTTCATAATTGAAAAGCATTTTACTATTATGTAGAACCAGAAACAAATGAGAGCATCTTCCTAGCAACTTTCTCCTAATACTGTAGCTTTGCCCTTGCAAAAAACTTAATGAACTGGTATTGCATTATTTTGCACTTTACATTTGCTTCAAAGATGTTTCCACTATCATGTCAAGGTCGGTCAATAAACTTCTTATGAAAGAGCTGGAGAACGGGGGGTTTGTTGCACAGCCCCAGGCTGCCTCCAAAACCAGTTACAATTTAAAAAAAAAAAAAAAAAGACCTTTCTGAGCATAACCCATTGGCATCTTGCTTAATAGGCACATCCTATGGCCTGCTGGGCCAGCATAACTTAATAGGAAAGGGAGACGCTGTTGGGAAAATGTGCACAAGAGAGATGAGTTGTAAATGTGTAATTGGCACACACACACAGCAAAATATCCCTGAAGACTCAGAATACTTCTCAGTCTTGAAAACGTTTACAACCAAGCACAGTGATTTATACCCCAATTCCAGTGGATTTACTCATGAGAGCGAGTAATATGCTCAGTAGTAATTAACAAGCCCAAATTTTCTCTGTTATTTTCACTGACTCTCGTGCCTCTTCACACTGTCAAAGAGGTGTGAAAGACAAAGGTCTGAGAACAGGGTCTTATTTCATGTTTTTTAACTCAAAGACATTTTTGTGCAATGAAATCCAGCTTTTGAAGAACAAATGTCACCAACTGAGTAGAATCAACAAATGTGTAAACCCATATGTCCCCATCTCATTCATCTCATCGTGTGTGCTCTGACAGTCCCCGAAAACAGCATTCATCTAAATAAGTTGTGAATTCCAAAGTCTTATCAGCAAAATTGAAATGTTCAAGTGGGCACAGTTTGTCTATTTAGTTATTTTAGTTTTCTTTTTTCTATATTTTTCCCCAAAAACAATGTATACAAACTAACAAATGTGAATTGCTGTGTGAAGTCAGGTAACCAGGTGTTGTCAGCAAATTGACATTCATTAAGTACTGGTTGGCTCCAGCAAAATATAAGGATACTTCCAAGTTTTAAACCATCAGTTTAAGGTTCCGTATTCAAAACACCTCTCAAATTCTTGCTGAGCTTTAAAGCTTCTGCTGAAGTTCCACTAAAGTCAATGGAACAAATGTGTGCTGAAGCAATGTGGTTTTTTTATTTCTTAAAAACGAGCTCTGTTTTAGCTACTTAAATGTGAATTTAGGGCTAAAGCTGCCATATAAAATGAAATAAGGTAAAATTACTTTTTACCTTGTAATCCAAAGGGACTGTGCATGACAGAACACATTTAATATTGCACTGTGCTTCTATTACTAGGCAAAGAAAGTGAGGAAGCTTTGGCTGAATTCAAACAATATTTTATGTATATTTGTAACTGTAGTTGTCAGGAAAGTTTTCCCCTCTAAATATTTGAACTAGAACAATATCACTTGAAAAATAGTATTTTTCTGCATACTTAGTCCCTTTTTTAAAAATTTACTTTATTCCCTGTCTTTTCTCAAAATTTTTATCCAACTTTATAGCAATTTTTTTCTTTCTTTTTTTTTTAAATTTCATTTGGTTTGAGTTATAAAGCTTTTTTCTCTGACCACATACACAGTTGTGTGTACTTTATGCTGCAGTGGAGGGCTACATGCTCTTTAGAAGAGAGAGGTGAGGTAGGAGAGGTGGAGAAACATACTCTCTGTATGTTAGAGAGTCTTTTGACTCTGTAGAACTTGAGGTTAGTGATGATCTGGCTGAGTACCTTTGGGTAAGAATCAGGAGGAAGGCCAACAAGGCTGACATCCTGGTGAGAGTCTGCTATATAGGGACCTGGTGGGTATTTCAAGATCTCCAGCTCTTGTTCTTATGGGAGACTTTAACCTGCCAGATGTCTGCTGGGAACTTGAAGCAGCAGAGAAGAGGCAGCCTAGGAGGTTCTTGGAGCGTATGGAGGATAACTTCTTGTTGCAGCTGGTGAGTGAGCCTACCAGAGGCAGTGCCCTGCTAGACCTGCTGTTTATGAACAGAGAAAGGCTGATGGGAGATGTGGTGGCCAGAGGCCATCCAGGGTACAGTGACCATGAAATGATAGAGTTTTTAACACTTGGTGATACAAGGAGGGATATCAACAATATCTCTACCCGGGACTTCTAGTTGGCAGATTTTGGCCTATTCAGGATGCTGATTTGGAGTGTCCCTTGGGAACCAACCCTTAAAAAGAAGGGGGTCCAGGCAGGATGAACATATTTCAAGAAAGGGATCTTGAATGCACTGAAGCAATCTGTCCCTATGTACCAAAAGATGAACTGGCAGGGAAGACAACCAGCCTGGCTGGGCAGGGTGCTTTTGCAGGAACTCAGAGGAAAAAAAAGGGTTTATCACCTTTGGGAAAAGGGGCAGGAAACTCAGGAAGTATTGAAGGATGTCACTAGGTTATGCAGAAAGGAAATTAGAAAGGCAAATGCACAATCTGAATTTAATCTGGACACTTCTGTAAAGGATAATAAAATGTGTTTTTAAAAATACATGAATAGCAAAAGGAGAGGCAAGGAAAACCTTCATTCTTAATTGGATGAAGGGGGGAATATAGTCACCAAAGATGAGAAAAAGGCTGAGATACTTAACACCTTCTTTGCCTCAGTTTTCAAGAATAAGACAGATAGTTTTCAGAACAACTGTCCTCCTGAGCTAGTAGACTGGTATGGGGAGCCAAATAGCCTCCTTGTAATCCAGGAGGAAGCAATTGAACCACTTATATGCACACAAGTCTATGGGATGAGATGGGATCCACCCTAAGGTGATGAGGGAGCTCGAGGAAGAGCTCATCAAGATGCTCTCGATCACTGATCAACAGCCCTGGCTCAATGGGGAAGTCCCAGATGACTGGAGGTCGGCCAATGTGATGCCCATCCATAAGAAGGGCCAGAAGGAGGATCCAGGGAACTACAGGACTGTAAGCTTTACCTTGGTGCCTGGCAAGGTTATGGAGCAGATCATCTTGAATGTGATCACATGGCACCTACAGGACACCCAGGAAGCATGGATTTAGGAGAGTTGGTCCTGCCTGACCAAGCTGACCTCCTTTTATCACTGGGTGACCCACCTAGTGGATGAGGGGAAGGCTGTGGATGTAATCTTCCTGGATTTCAGCAAAGCCTATGATGCCATCTCCCATAACAAGCTCCTGGAAAAGTTGGCAGTGCATGGCTTGGACAGGTGCACTCTCTGCTGGCTAAGAGCTGGGTGGATGGCCTGGGCCAGAGAGCAGTAGTGAATGGTGTTACATCCAGCTGGCAGGCGCTCACTGGTGGTGTCACCCAGGGATCAGTGTTGGGCCCAGTTCTGTTTATTATCTTTATGGATGATCTGGATGAGAGGATCAAATGTACTATTAGTAAATTTTCAGATGACACCAAGTTGGGGTGGTGTGTTGATCTGCTGAAGGGTAGGAGGGTTCTGCAGAGGGACCTGAACAGGCAGGAGAGGTGGGTCACATCCAACAGTATGAGGTTCAACAAGACCAAGTTCCAGGTCCTGCACTTTGTTCACAGCAACCCCATACAGCACTAGGCTGGGAACAGAGTGGCTGAAGAGCAGCCAGGCACAAAGGGACCTGGGGACAGTAATTGACAGCAGGCTGAACATGAGCCAGCAGTGTGCCCAGATAGCCAAGAAGGTCAGTGGCATCCTGACCTCTATCAGGAATAGTGTGGCCAGCAGGACCAGGGAAGTGATTCTTCCCCTGTACTGGGAACTGGTTAGGCTGCACCTTGAGTACTGTATCCAATTCTGGGCCCCTCAGTTTAGGAAGGATATTGAGGTGCTGGAGGGTGTCCAAAGAAGGGCAATGAGACTGGTGAAGGGTCTGAAGCACAAGTCCTATGAGGAGTGGCTGAGGCAGCTGGAATTGTTTAGCCTGGAGAAGAGAAGGTTCAGGGGAGACATTATTGCTCTGTACAACTACCTGAAAGGAGGTTGTGGTCAGGGGGATATTGACCTCTTCTCCAAGGGAATCAGCAATAGGGCAAGAGGGCACACTCAAGTTGTATCAGGGGAGTTTTAGCTTAGAGATTAGGAAGAAGTTCTTCACAGAAAGAGTCATCAGACATTGAAATGGGCTTCCCAGGGAGGTAGTGGAGTTGGAGGCATTTAAGAAAAGGCTTGATGTGTCACTCATTGCCATGGTCTAGTTGACAAAGTGGTGTTAGGTCATAGGTTGGACTGGATGATCTCAGAAGTCTTTTCAGCCTAAATGATTCTGTGATTCTTTGTATGATAGATAGACTTGTTCGATGCTTAGGTGTAGGTATCCATTCCAAGAGGAATTTCTACAGTATAGTTTTTGTCTTAAAGATTGGGATTTACAGAATCATAGAATCACAGAATTGTTAGGGTTGAATGAGACATCTGGAGACCATCTAGTCCAACCCTCCTGCCAAGGCAGGGTCACCGAGAACAGGTTAAAAAAGAATGCATCCAGGCAGGTTTTGAATATCTTCAAATGGAGGCTCCACAGCCTTCCTGGGAAGCCTGTTCCAGTGCTCTGCCAAGTTTTCCTCATGCTAAGGTGGAATTCTTGCACTTTATGTCCATTACTCCTTATCCTGTCATGGGACATCACTGAAAAGAGTCTCTCACCATCCTCTGGATACACACCTTTGAGATATTTATATGCCTTGTTGAGATTACAAGATATTAATTAGGCTCCAGGAACCTTTGTTCTTTCTAAGCTAACGCAGTAATAGATTTGTCTTATATTTCACACATATGATAAACATCTTTCCTTCAAAATTTTCACTATTTAATTTTCCTTTGTAAAATAGTTTCATGAAATCTTCCATTTTGTATATCTCATTCAAAATTAGTACTGTAGGTGGAGCAAAATTAATTAAAGTCAAGTATTTTTCAGTAGCCAGAGGTAAAAACTTGATTATCACTTAGCTCCAGGGCATGAAAACCTCTGATTTCACTGGAGCCAGGATCCAAAACCATTTCTGGTATTTATACTGTTCCAGCCAAGAATCATGATATTTTTTTAATGAACAATGAACCTTGAATAATTTTCTGAGAAAAAGTCTGACATGGCAAGTTAGTTGGTTTTGTCTGATGTCTTCTTCCTCCTCACAATGGATGACCCTGAAGAGACCAGCTGAAGCAGAGGTCTCATTACACCACCTAGATATGTCAGAACAGTTGTCAGAGAGGGAAAAAAATACGCTATGAGCTTCCAATAATGTATGAAGTTATTCTTTTCCTCTTCTTCCCCTTATTTTACCCCTGACTCTTGCCTCCCAGATCTGTCAAAGCACTATTGCAACCCCAAACCATAAGAGGGTAACTGAAGCACTCATGCAGAGGTGCAAGCAGACAACAGGGCAAGGTAGAGCCTTGTGCAAGGTTCCTGATGGGAGTCCCTGACTCTCAGCTACTGCTGTCCTCTCCTCTCCTCTCCTCAGCTGCTGCTGTGAACTCTTTGCCTGAAGAGAGACATCCTTATGTGGGGACCACTGATCCAGAGATTCCGGTGAGGAATGTTCAGGTAGCATCTTTCATAGCAAATAAGTTCAGGGTGTACAAGACTTCCAGCTGTGCTGGTTAGATTGTGTTTGCTCAGTTTCACAAAGGCCCTCATCATGGCAAAGATTTTAGAAAGTGCCATTTAGTACAAACTGTATTGAGTTACCAAAGAGATCTTAGTGAGGATAACGAGGGGGAAAGCCTGCAGGGAAATAGGATTTGGTGTTGTTTTCATTTTGAATGAAACCTTCTTCAGAAAGGACTCCTAGCTAACACATCATCTTTATTCTGCCACAAGGGTAAAAAGACTCTCCACTGCTGTAACTCATTCCTGAACTTAGTCACATTGATTTCTGTTCCTGACTTACTGGGAAGTTTTGCTGTGTTGCTATGGAACAGCTCCACAATTCTGCCTTTGTAAGCTGTGTAGGTACTTCTAAGGGCAGAATTTAAAGAAACTGTTTCAAGTTTCCCTTTTCAATGACCTAATATTATTTCTCTTGAAATAATCTGAGCATACTTGCTAGCACTAGATTTTGATAAAAAATGCTGTTTGAAAAAAAAAAATTATGCCTAAGTCACATTGTCACTTTATATTAACTTTCTTATCCATTTCACCTTTATACTGTCCTCTGTATTCATTCATTTTTAAATAAGTTATCTTTTTTCAGTCCTGAAATAGATTTTTAAAAAGACAGGAGTGCCCATCTCAGTCTGAAAGAAAGCTATTGCTCTGGCAATTAAAAGCTGTTTGAACTCTTTGTAAGAAGAAGAATTTTTGTTAGAAACATTTTCATACTGTAAACTAATGAAGCTAATGTATAACTCTTTCACGTAACTTTCCATCCTTGAATCTTTGAATGCTTTACAAAAAGTCACTTCAGTACTTCGGTGTAACTTTGCTCAGTGATTCGGCCTCCTAAGATTTTTTCTGGTACCAATAATTCCCTAGATGGAAATGCCGCTTTATATGAAAATGTACATGATCAACCAAATATATCAGATACTGACATTTGTAAACTAAATTTTGTCAGTCATTCTGAAGCACTAAATGTGACCTTTCTGTAAATGGACTGCTTTTGTTCTGTGTTTCCTCAAACAAGAACATCCTGTCAGCTAGGAGGATCTCCAACTTAAAATTACTAATGGAAGCACTCAGCATTTCTAAATGCCTATTGTGATTTGGTTTGGGTTTTTTTCCTAATTGTTCAGTTTTGATCCAATAGCAGATTATAGAGACAGATCAGTTAAGTGTAGTGCTGCATGATGCCATTTCATTGGCTGTATCAAGTAGGAAAATTTTTAACTATCTTCAGATGCTCTTTCCATCTTCATAATCAGTAGATCTCAGACACTGCTGCTATGGTTTATGTCCATGTATAATTACAACACATTTCGTGAAGGTTCCTACATGCACTTCAGAACACAAAGTGTCATTACAAAAGATGTTCTCCTTCTTCATGAGACCATATTAGGGATCACAGTATGTAGTAACACAGGTACGCCGCAAATACCTTTTGGGAATGGTACTAATGATTTTGAAGCAGCATTTAAACATCTGATGTCTTAACAGTTCATGTTACCATGAACTATTGTTTATGGTTTGTCAATAGTTCATGAGAAATCACACAAATCTTCCAGTTAAGGTAGAGCAAAAGTGATTTAGTAACAAAGATTTTTATAGTACTGTTCCACGTTCCTTGTTTTCATGAGTGCCTGTGGCACACAAAGTGCAATTCAAATGCAAATAGTTCTGCACTGGTCTCAGTTCAGGTTAAGGAATTCCTTTGTATTCTTGCAATAGCTCTACTCCCTAAGCCACCATATAAAACATTTAACAGGCCCTTGCTCACCCTCCCAGAATTTTCTACTGTGGGATTTAAACAGCAACATAATAACCCTACCTGCAAGGACACTACATCCACTTTCATTAGCTTGGAAGAAATTTAACTACAGAATGCATCAAAATCCCTGCTGAGAATCATTCCATCTTCTAAGTGCAGTCAAAATAAGCTCTATAATCTCTTATTCTTTTTAAAATCAAAATTATTTAAGCCTCTGATTTCCTCTTTATTTTCTAGCTGCAGTCTTGGTGATTTTATAAATCCTGAATAAAAAGAATAGATTATTATTCACAGTCCTTTTGGTCTTCGTTAGCACAGACTGAGTTACCAGCTTGCTAAATAAACAGAACTTATAGGCTAGACATATGTTTTTTCACCTGACTTATTTCATGATGCAGAAAGTACCTCAGTTCTGTTTCAGTCCTTTCCCGTGTGAGGACAGAATGCACCAATTAATAATGTCAAATTACAGCCAGAAACCCATGCCTGAATGAGCTTGTCAGGACAATAAGACTTTTCTGCTTATTATTTTCAGAAAATTGAAGTGAAAGATAGAGGCTGGGAGCAGTTGCAAAATGCCTAGTTGTTTATCAGGGGTACAAAAAGATATGTATAAAACAGCTTGGACAGGTCGAATGCTTAAAACTAAAATAAATAAATTTAAAACATCAAGTTTTATATATGAGGCATTAAAAACAGCAAAACAAACAAAAAAACCCAAAACTAAAACCAAAGAACCAAACAGTATAGGAGTACTTTGCAATGACAGCATCAGTTATTTAGTAATGAATTTAAAAGGTTTACATTCCTCCTAATACAAACCACCTTGATTCCTTATTCCACTTTTATTAGCAGTATTAAAGACAAGTTAACTCTGAAAGTGCCGCGGCACGGTAAAAGG
>WBMV01007228.1:277-15780 GCA_013396655.1 Campylorhamphus procurvoides
CCGGGAGGGGACCCGGGAGGGGTCGGGGGATCGGAGGGGCCGGGAGGGTTGGCCCCCTGTGCCCCACGGTGTGGGCAGGGGGGCCGAGGGCACCGTGCCCGCACCAGCAATAGGGTGGCAGCAGGACCAGGGCAGTGCCCCGCACCTCCAGGGCTGTGTCCTGCTCTGGGCCCCTCGATCCAGCAGGGACATTTCAGGGGCTGGGGCGAGTCCGGAGAAGGGCAAAATAAAGCTGGGGAAGGGTGTGGAGTGCATGTCCTGTGAGAACGGCTGGGGGGGCTCAGCCTGGAGAAAAAGAGGGACCTTCTCGCCCTCTGCAAGTCCCGGACTGGAGGGTCCGGGTCTGCTCCCAGGGAACAAACAACAGGGGGAGAGGACACAGTCTTCGGCTGCACCAGGGGAGGTTCAGGTTGGACATTAGGAAGAAATTCTTCAGAGGAAAGGTGATTAGACATTGGAACGGGCTGTGCAGGGGGGTGGTGGGGTCACGGTCCCTGGAGGTGTTTAAGGAAAGACTGTACCGTGGTCTGGTTGACAGGATGGCATTCAGTCACAGGTTGGACTTGATGCTCTCAGAGGTCTTTTCCAACCTAAGTGATTCTCTGTGTGTGTGCCTCGTCCCTGCTGCCAGGCCTGGTGCTGCAGCTGTGGGCTGAGCAGTGCTGGAGCTGCCCCAGGGTCTGGGGGCACTGGGGACTGCCCTGAGCACAGGGTGGTGGGTCTGTATGTGCTCTGTGTGTCAGCACAGGGCCCTGGGGAAGGGGGGTTGTACCTCATGAGCCCAGGACTTGGTTTTGGCTCTGGTCTTTCAAAACCTCTGTGAGCAAGTCCTGAATGAACCTTCTCTGAACACCTCCCCATACTCCTCCCTCTGTCACTACCAGCCTCATAACCCCTCAGAGACACTGCTGGGCTCATCTTCTGTTTGCCTTTTCACCTTGAGCACTCCCGTGACAGCTTGTCCAGTGGCACTGGAGGAGAAGGATGAGGAGTTTGGTGTCACAGCATCTCGTGGCCTTCCTGTCCTGGCTGCGTGGGGTGTTTGGAGCACAGGCTCTGGGGTGCTTTGGCTGTGATTCGAAGGTGGCAGGGTCTCCACCCTGAGCTCAGGGTACTGTGGGTTGGGAGGTAAGGGAAGGGGTCTCTTAAGGGCCTGACTCCACACTTGCAGGATCCAAGGGTCACAGTGAAGCCTGGGGCTGGATCCAGCACTGAAGAGAGGCTGATCCAGAGTGTGAGGTACGGCCAGGCTCTTTGCTGCCACTCTGCCTGTGTGTGGAGAACCCTGTGGGGCTGGATCCAGCTTTTCTCTGCTCAGAGTGCATGTGCCCATCCAGATCTTTGCACCCAAAGATTTTGGTCTTTCTTCAACAAGTTCAGCTGTGAGAATAGGTCATAATTACTGGGCATTGCCCTGTTTGCACCAGTAACATCTGACTGGCAGTTGAGATGAAAACCTCTGGGAATGGGCAGTGTTGGTGTCAGCAGGATTTGGAGATCTCTAAAGGGCACCTGGTACCAGTCAGCATCTCAGGATTTAATCCCTGTTTTTTCAGGAGTCAGGCAGCTGTGAGCGCTGCTGGGGGTGTCAGCACTGGTAGTGTGTGTGGCCTGTCAGGGAGCCACTGAGGCTCCCACTGCCAAGACAGCAGTGAGAACAGCAGGAAATGGAAAGTGGGGAGCTGATTCTTGTCCCTTGTGCCTCTCTCCCAAGGCTGGATCAGCCCCTGCAGCCCCACTTGGAGCTCTTCTTGTGAGCCCCACCACAACAGGAGGTGGGGAGAGGGATAGGACCACTGCAGGGCTGTGGCCAGCGTGGCGCTGGGCCGTGGGTGCCTCTGGTGCCAGGGCCATCCAGGCATCTCGCTAGGTGTCCTCCGATCCCTGCTCTGGCACATCAAGGGAACAAAAGCCCTTCAGAGCCCGTGGGTTGATAATCACTCCTTGTTCCAGTGCCTCGATCCTCCCCCTGCCCCTTGGGGAGCCGAAGTGCAGAGATTTCTCAAAGTCGGGCAAAACAAGGCACTCTGGGGGCTGGAAAATCTCATGGCTTTGTTTTCTCTTGTGCAAAATGACAGCCCAGAGCTGGGCAGTTATCCCATATTCCTGGGGTTGGGAGTGCTGCAGGACTGATCCCTGCTTCTCTCCAGGTTTCAGCCCTTGCTCATTGTTTCTTCCCAGGTGTCCTGTTGCCCCCAGCAGTACCTGGCACACCCACACCGCTTGGGCTGGGGAGCTGTGGGGTGCTCTGTGGGCTGCATGTGCTGGCTGGTGTCCCCAGAGTGATGCAGGCTGGTCCCAAAGTCATCCTGGGAATTGAGGTAGATTTGGCCCTGATGGTGTGGGGTTTGGCAGAGCCCTGATGGAGCCTCTCTGAGCAGGTGGAGGTGACAGGCTGTGGTGCAATGCCACAGCTTAGGTGGCAGAGGGATGCTCTGGGACTCCTCTGGTGGTGTGGCAGCATTGTCAGAACTGTGCTGAGGGCTGGAGTGCTGGCACAGCC
This sequence comes from Campylorhamphus procurvoides, assembly GCA_013396655.1. Taxonomy (NCBI): domain Eukaryota; kingdom Metazoa; phylum Chordata; class Aves; order Passeriformes; family Dendrocolaptidae; genus Campylorhamphus; species Campylorhamphus procurvoides. The sequence continues at coordinate 2,781 of WBMV01007228.1, forward strand.
ACACTGCCAGACCACCCTGGACCTTCCCTGTGCTGGAAGGTTCCTGTCTCTGGGTGGGTCTGTGGTCCCATGAGGACCCTGTGCCCCTGGCACAGCCAGTTCCAGCAGGGCGTGCTGCTGGTCCAGCTTCTGGTCCTTTTCCCCTTGTGTCCATTTCCCCACTTGTAAGAGGCAGCCCTGGGCTGCTCAGACCTGCCTGGCTGACTGTGGAGCTTGATATTTTCTTTATAAAAATAAATACTATGCCCAGGCAATGTGCAGAAGTTGCTCAGAGCCCTGGCAGAGCTGTCACCTGTTCCTTCTGCACTGCACTCCCCTGGCTCCAAACCCAGAGTCTTGGTCAGTGTGGGACATGCTGTGCTGCAGGCACTGCTCCATCCAGACAGGATGGTTTGCTAAACCTCAGGCAGCTGGTCTTGCCCCGAGGGAGCTCCAGGCTGTGCATGAGTGAGAGAGAGAGGGAAGAAGGGAAGGTTGGAGGCTGGGCACCCTGATCCCACAGACAGCAGCAGAGCTCAGCTCCAGCAGGATCAGGCCCTCTGTGGTTGGCAGAGCAGGGGCCTGGCTGATGTGCCACTGCAGTGTCCAAAGACACTTTTGCTTGGACCCATGCAGGCCCCCAGGGAGCAAGGGACTCAGCTGCCCCAAACCTGTGTGTGCCCCTGGCCCTGGGCATGCTCTTGGCAGGCTGTTGAGAAGCTGCCAGTGCTGATGATGCTCATTCTACTGTCTGGGAGCTCCATTAACTTGGTGTTAACTTCATTAACTTCTTTTTAAACCAGCAATTAACTTGGCCATGGGTGTTGGTCCTGTGCCCATAGCTGCTTCCTGTGGTGACTGGGCTGCACCCCACAATGCAGAGCCTTGGGTGGGGAATAGAAAACTGACTCTGTCCTAAGGCTGTGGGCTTTGCTGGAGCCACCTGGGCTGCCCCCTGGCCATGCTATGACCCGTGGGAGGACACAGGGCTCAGCACCCCCAGCCTGGGTGCTGCTGCTGTCCCCAACACATGAGGAACTGTGTGCTGGAGGGCAGTGACAGCCCTGCAGCTGTGTGGGTGTCCCAGCAGCTCCCAGTCCAAACTGGGCAGGGACGGAGTGCTGCTCCTGACCCTGAAACTTCCCTGGGGACACTCAAATCCCAAGGATCTGTGGGGCCACGAGGCAGTGCTCCCCTTGTGCCTTTGCAAGTGCAATGCGAGAGATGAACCCCCCCACCTTGCTGTGACTTGGGGGCTTTGGCTTAGGATGGGTGTGTTGGGTTTTTATGTTTTTCATTTTTTCTGGAATGCGCTGTTTCCCAGAGCTGAGTGGCTTGGGGCTTACAAAGCTGCAGTGTTTATCTCCAAACAGACACTGACATCCAGCAAGGGAGCAAAAGGAGAGCAGGGAATTAAGGAACCAGGTACACTGTACTGCTGAGAAATACCTAATGGCTCTCCCCTTGTCTGCATCCCCTCTAGGTTTGGGGTGGAGACAAGAATAAGACCCTGAGAAAATTTGGTTTGTCCCCTCTAAAGAACAGCCCCAGGACCAAACCAGTGTGAGCACAGCTTGCTTTCTCTCCTCTCTCCCTCAGAAGGCCTCGGTGGGGCTGGGCGGGTGATGGGGCTGCGAGGTACCAACAGAGCTGGTCTGTGAAACTTGGCTGGGAGGACAGAGGGAGATTGATGTTCGCTTGGGCGCTCAGCCCTCAGCTGCGGGCTCTGCCCACCCCTGCACCAGCTGGGGACAAAAGCCCCAGCCCCGGGTGGCACTGCAGGGCTGGCGTAAGCCCCCCAGCACAGCTGGCAGCTCTGTAAGGCTGGCGCCTGCCCAGCGAGCTGCATGGAGGGGCTGAGGGGCCATGCAGGGAGGTTTATCTATCGGGATGCTGCACATGCTCGGGTGTTCGAGCTCTGCTGCAGAGCCAGAGCCCCCCTGGCCCCACCTCTGCCTCATCCTGGCTCCTGTCCCCTGGCCAAGCCTGGGTGGGGTGGAAAGGGGCTGGGGTGACCACCCCACAGAGCTGGGTGGGGATGGAGAATGATGGCATCTCTCACATGGATGATAAAGATGATGTCAGAAAAATCACCAGTGGAGGTAATGACATCTGTGAGTAATGGCAGGTCAGGGCTCCTGTCCCCGCAGGGTGGTTGTGCCCTTGTCCCCCCAACACACTAGGGCCTCTCTGGGAGCTGGAGCTGCAGGGTTCTCGGCAGAGACAAATCACCAGCACACCACAGAAAATCCCAGAAAGCTTTATTTGCGTAGGAAGATCGCTGCTGTTTAAAAACCCACCACTGCTGGAGGTTGGCGTGGCCAACCAACCTGTTGCCTGTGGGCGCCACTCAGACACTGGGACCTCCCCATTTGGCACTGCCTTGGGTGCTGGGGAGCTGAGGGACACCCCTTCCTCTGCCTCCAAACAGGGCCTCCCCAAAAGCGAGTCTGGCCTGGGCACATGGTGGGGCCCCACAGGGAACCCCGCAGTGGGGGAGGCATGCACAGTGGTGGGGATGGGATGGAGCTGGCTCAGCCTGTCCTTGTGGGTCCCTCAGTCCTCTCGTGGGCTGGCCTGGGGCCAGTTCTCTGCTTGCCCAGTCTGTGAAATGGGTTCATGTGGTTGAGGACTCTACAGGGTTCAAGGGGCTGGGTGGGGCAGGGCGATGCTCCCAGTCCTGTGAAGAAGAGGGTGATGCCTGCCCAAGGAGCCAGGCCAGGGATCATTGCAGGAGTTTCGTCCTGGATCTGGCTTCAGAAGGCAGTGCTGGCCTCCTGCCCGTGCCCCCCTGCCCTGTAGGGTCCATTCTGCCATGACAGGTGGGTCACTGCTGTGCCATGGGGACACCACAACTTTCAAGGAAAGGGGTGAATCCTGTTCCCACCCGTCCCTGCCTGGAAGTCTCTGGGCCCTCTCCTGCGCCCATGGCCATGGGTGGATGAACCTTGTTGGGCTGCAAGCCCTCCCATGCTGACTGTGAACAGAGGGAAAGGAGGCCATCAACATGTTTATCTCCGTAGGACCTAAATAAACATCACCTACTGCTTTTATTTCCTGCTAAGCATGGAGGGTATCCAGATCTGGAGGGCTGGGGGCCTTGCTGAGCCTCTCCTGTCAAAGTTTCTGTTGTTCTTCTTTCCAGTGGAGCAGTAGCAGAGGTGAACCTGCCCAGGAAAGGCTGCACCCAGGTGCCAGGCTGGGGAACAGACTTGTTTCCACCTCTGACTCTCTGCTGGCAACGTGGTGCTGTGGGAATGCAGCAGTCTGGGGATGCCAGCACTCACTCTGCTCATGCAAAAGGATCAACCAAGGTGTCCCCCCTGCTTTCATCCTGAAAAATCTCCCTTGAAAGATGGGCTGTGGGCCCTACCCAGCTGATAGTGCAGTGCTGGCTCCCCAGTGCCAAGTGGCTTCCATCTGCAACTGCAGTGGCCATCTGTGCCCCCTCACCATCAGTGAGACTGGGCTTGCCTGCTGTCTGCCTCAGAGCTGGCATTTCTTTGGAGCAAACAGCCTCCTGCCCAGTGCCCTTGCCACAGTCCTGCCTGCAGCCGTGGGCACCATGGGCAGTTCCCAGCTTCGCAGGGAGGGAAGGATCCCTGACCCACTGCTTTGCTGTGTGTTGGAGCTGGCTGGGGGCTGGAGGAGCCCTGTCCACTGCTAGGCTGGGGGCTATGGGGCCATAGCCAGCACCCCATACAGCCCAGCTTTTTGTGCAGCTGAGCTCCAGGCTAGTGGAGAGAGAACAGCAGCCTCTCCTCTTGCTCCTCATGGCCCACAGCTCAGTGATGCAGGCTGGAGAAGCTGCAGCCTAACAGGGTAGATGTGGAGATGGAGTGTATTTTTCTGGAAGGTGATGTTCTTTGGCCACTGGCTGTGCAACATGCCAAAGTACCAGGGGCTACCCTGTGCCACCCAGTACAGCATTCCTGGGTACCTAGGGCTTCCCCCAGCAGCACAGCCTTCCTGGGTGGTATTTGCTCCCCTGTGCCCTGACAGCACAGCATCCCTGGGCACCTGGGGCTTCCTCAGGGGAGCAGCATCCTTGGGTACCTGGGGGTGACACCATGCAGGAAGTAGGAAGGATGCCTCTCTCCAGCTTCTCCTGGGCACCTGTAGTTGTTGATCCCTGCACTTGGTGCCCTGTGATCTGATAGGGAATGGGCTGCCACACATCCAGGCTCTGAGGCCCAGCCCAGCTGTGCTGCTGCTCCGGGACAGAGGGAAATGTATTTCTGGCTGAGCTCGTGTTGCCCGGGCACACTTGGGGAGGGGTCAGACAGACAGGCAGTCATACTTTTCCAAGTGCCTCAGGGCACCAGGTGGATGTCCTCCGAGCGCAGCACTTTGTAAAAGACCCAGTAGAAGATATTGAAGACCAGGAAGGTGAAGGGGAAGACAGCTCGGGAGATGGTGTCGATGCGCTTGGCCCGGTCGATGTAGCGCCTGTGGAGGTTCTCTGCTTCCCTCAGCAGCGTGGCTGGCGGGGGGCTGTACATGCTGGGACCCTCCCCAGCCCCGTCCTTGGGCTGCAGGCAGTGGCCCAGCCCGTAGCCTCGCAAGTAGAAGCGGCTCTCACGGACAAGCTCTTCTTCCTGGCGAAGGGAAAGGCTGTCAGCCGGGGCACCCGCGGGTGTTGGTGCTGCAGAGCGAGCAGTGCTTGTGGCTGCACACCCTGCGGTGCTGGGTGATGAGTGCCTGGTGTGAGGTTGGGTGCTTTTTCAGAGAGCCTGAGCCATGCAGGCAAGACCACGGGGCCGGCAGTGGTGTGCAAGGGGTATAGGGGTGAGCACTGACCCACTGCCTTCCCATCCAGAATGTGTTTTAGGGGTGCATCCAAAAGTATCCCTGATCCTGCCAGCCTGACAGATTCCCCCAGCCTTCTCCCATCTCCAGCTTGAGGGCTTGGGAAGCCCAGCTCTTGGGCATGGGTGTGAATTGGTAGGAGGGGGAGGATGCATGCAATGGGGGCGAAGGGTGCATTGGGGTGCAGGCACTGCTGTGGCAGCTGTTTGCTGTGGCGTGAAAGTGTGCCTGTGATGTTGAATAGGAGGTGGACGGGCAGCTTGCTGGGGCAGAGCCAGGCAGGGATGCAGGAGCCTGCAGGATACAAACCAAGGTTTGCAGGGTCCCCCAGTCCCTCCAAGGGCCCAGACCCCCATTTCTCCCCATGTCTGCTTGGTGGGGGCTGCCTGGTGCAGCAGAGGAGGAAGGCTGAGAGAGCTTGACTCCTTGCTGAGCTCTCTGCCTTTGCTCATTCGTCTCCTGCCATGCTGGCAGGGGGCTGCAGAGAGGGCAACGTGCCTGTGCAGCTGCATCCCCATGATCAAGGCTGCAAAAATGCCATGAAAAGAAAATCTTCAGTCACAGCCCATTGCCACAGTTCAGGGCACTGCCTTGCTGGCCTCACAGTCCCTCAGGTGCTGCCCAGTAGTGCCACCTTCCCACCAACAGCTGTACCCTGTTAGCCTTGTCCTGCTCTATTATTCTTGGAGAGGGTTGTGTGTGCAGAGATTTGGTGAGGGACAGGCATGTGCAAGCACGGGCTGCACATCTGATGTTTTACTGAGTCCCTGGACTCATCTGGACTCATTTGGTCTCTGTGGCTCGTCTCCCCTCTGCTCTGCCGGTGCTGTGTCCAGCTGTGGTGGATCCTTTCTCTTAGGGCCGGTGGCTCTCCTTGTGCCGTGCCCACCCACAGCCTGGATCCCAAACGCCATCTCCGACCGGCACTGCCCTCCAGGACACAGAGAGCAGCCTGCTCGCTGAGCTCAGCCCGTGCAGGCGCTCGGCTGGCACGGGAGCTCTCATGCAGAGAGTTTGTGCCCTGCCATCTTTATTTAACTCAGCAATCCTCAGGCTAAGCAAGATTTTATAGCAGGAAGATCAGCAACGGCTTAAATTGCTGAGACTAGTTTGCATTTGCAGCAGAGCTTTATTTCCCTGCCCCAGGGTGAGTGCTTGTGGCTGCCCTGGAAGGGGGAGCCCCGTGTGCCCCGGGGCCAGCAGCTACTCCCCCAGGAGACAGCAGACTGGTCCTCCTAGCTGGAGGGTCCCCTTGGGCTGGGGCAGCCCCAGGGTCCTTATTGGGGTCTGAGGCTGGGTGCAGGAGCGTGGATTTGGGTGGTCTGTGGGAGGGATTTGCTTTGTCAGGTGCAAGAGCTGCATGCAGTGGGGCTCTGCTGATCCAGCAGCATCCCGAGGTGCTTCTGGCTGCACCCAGTGCCGTGCCAGCAGCATCCCGGGGTGGCTCTGCAGCCTTCACCTCAGGGAGGTCTGTCCTAAGCCATCAGATGGTCCCTGGGTTCTACAGAACCTCGCATTCCCTGCTGTGGCTGGGTGGGTGTTGATCTCCAGGGGCTGTGAAAGGCAGAGAGCATGGGACTGTACTGGAGACAGCCAGGAAGCCTCTCCTGGCATGCAAGGGCTGATGATGGTGGAGGGAAGGTGAGGACAACCAGGCCTGATCTCCTCCCTGAAGCTGTGGTTGACCCCCTGTATCTCCCCACCATGCCAGAAGCCTGTCCTTCCCCACGATCATCCTCACGCCTCAAGCTGCAAAGTGTCCTGAGCAGCTGCTGGAGTGACTGCAGGCACCCCTGAGTGCCTCAAACCTGCCGGCACGCAGGCAGCTGGGCAGGCAGAGAGAGCCCTCACCCTGCCAGAGGCATGGGCATGGCCTGGGGAGCTGGGCAGCAGCCCAGGAGCAGCCGTCAGTCTGCTTCAGCATCACTCAGCAAAGGGCACTGCTCTGGTGCTGCTTTACAGAAGGGGAAACCAAGGCACAGAGTGGGGGTGTCCACAGGGAGATCCGCTCCATTCCCATCCCTCTCTCCAAACTCCTTTGAGCCCAGGGAGCAGCAGCTCCATCCTCTGGGCACATACTCTGTGCAAATCTCTGGTCTGTCACGGGTCCTTGCTGGCCTCCCAGGGCTGGGTCCGGGGAGCCTGTTTTGGGGAAGGGGAGGGTGAGCTTCACTGCACGGGGGGCTGCCAGGGGGTCGTGCTTTACCCGGGAGCTGGAGAGCTGCGAGAGCGTCGCGTAGGTGTGCTCGCTGCTGTGCCGGCTGCTCAGCTGCTGCAGGGACTCCAGGCTGGCTGTCCCGCTGCTCAGGCCCTTTTGGCATCCAGCAGTGTGCACCAAACAGAAACAGGACAGCGGGTGACCCATGGCCCTACCCCAGCCCCGGGGCAGCGACTCTGGGTGCCAGGATGGGGACAATGGGGAGATGGGGAGTCTGTGGGTAGGGGGAGAAAAGCCCCCCAAGCAGTGCCCTGGCACTGGGATCTGTCTGCAGCATGTGCCAAGGGGATTTGGTTGCACAGGGCACTGGGAGCATGTGTTGTGGACATGTACTTATGTTTTCTGTGGAGATCTGGTGCCTCACAGTGTGTTTGTGGCAAGAAAATGAGAGTGGGGCAGCCACATGCCTAGCCAAGCATCTTGCAGGCCTGATGCCTGTGTCGATGGGCTGAAGGGGGGGAGCACTATTTCCATTACCCTGCCTTTACACATCCTGCTCTGCTCCTGTCTGCAGCCCAGACCTGTCCCTGGGTGCCACCAGGTCCCCTTGGTGCCTCACTGCCCTGACACAGCAGCGAGCCCCTGTCACCCTGTCACAGGGAGCCTGTGCTTGGGGCTGCAGGTAAGGGGAAAGGATGTTTTTCCCCCATCCTCACTGTTCATTTTTCTACTTTTGTAGAGGAAACACAGCCCAAGGATGTCCCAGCAGGAGAAGGGGAGCACCCTAAGCAGGGCCTGGAGCACACAAGGGTGCTGTGCACTGTGCTGCTCAGGCAGGCTGTGGGTCCCTGGTGTGCCAGAGGAGCTGGCCACAAGCCCCAGGTGATGAACACAGCCCATTGCCTTGCCCTGCCCTGGGGGCTGCTGGAAACTGGCCCTGCAGCCCTGAGCTGAGGATGGGCACATGTCATGGGAGTGGTGGTGGGGACTCACCATCCTCTGGCGTCGCTGGCGGCGGCGCAGGCGCATGAACTCCTTGTGCTGGCGGGAGACAAAGTTGACGGCTGCGTACTCCAACAAGGCAGCAAAGACAAAGAGCAGGCACACAGCCATCCAGATGTCAATGGCCTTCACGTAGGAGACCTGCCAGGGCAAGAGGGGGCTCAGGCACCCACTGGCCCCCACCTCGCTTGTCCCCCCATTCCCCCAGTTTCATCAGGCTGCCAAGAGGCACAGGAGCCCTCTCAGCTTGAACTCATGGGGTACAGCTCGCCCAGCTGAGCAGCGCCGTGTTTCCCCTCAGCACATGAGGTGCCCCAGCCAACGAGGCTACAGAGCCAAGCTACTCCCAGTGCAAGGCTGCCCCTGCCCCTGGGGCACTGGGGGTGGCAGTGGCACCCCAGGTGACTGGGCAGGCTGCAGCAGGGGAGCCCAGCATGGAACCAGCACTGACCTTGGGCAGGGAGGCGCGGGAGCCGGCACTCTGCGTGGTCATGGTGAGCACTGTGGTGATGCCCAAGCCCACTCGGGCTGGTGCCGCATCCATGTTGATCCAGAAGGAGATCCAGGAGAGGATGACAATGAGCAGGCTGGGGATGTACATCTGGATCAGGTAGTAACCCATCTGCCTCTCCAGGTGGAACTTCACCTCAATGCAGGTGAACTTGCCTGTGGGGAAAGACGACCCCAGTGGGTGAGAGGGATCCCTGGGCCAGGAGGAGGGGCTGGCAGCATAATCCTGCAGTGCTTACCTGTGTTGTAGTACTTGGTGCAATAGCCCAGGTCCTTCTCATCCCTGAGGATGAACTGTGGGAGTGTCAGGCCCTCTGCCACCTGCACAGCCTCCTGCTCCTCCAGCCACTCAAAGATGAGGTCGTTCATGGTGTAGCCAACTGGAGGGGATGTAGGGAGCCATGGGATGGGGAGGGACATGCACCCTGTTCAACCCCACCCTGAACAACTGCTCTTTCCTGCTCACCTCCCTCAGAAGAGGAGAGATGCCAGCTTTTGGGATGGGATGAGATGGGGGTATGAAGCACAGCTTGAACCCCCCTAGGTACTCACAGCTCTCCAGCTGCATGGTGCATGTCTGGATGTCCATGGGGAAGTTCTTGAGGTCCATGGGGCAGGACAGGATCAGTGTCAGCCTGGAGGATGCAGAGGAAAGGACAGGGTTGCAGGGGGCTGGGGCAGTCAGCAAGGAAATCTGCTCCACGGAAGGCTTTGCCTCCCCACTCAGGCACTGCACGAGAGGAGAAGGTTCTACCTGATGCTGTAGAGTACATTGCCATTCTTGAAGATACGCAGCAGCTTGTTGTCGGTAGTGACCTCGTGGAAATTGGCCCCTTTCTCATTGGCAAAGAACAAGTCTGGCTTCCAGATGGAGTCAAGCATGGAGGGGTCAAGGTCGAGGGAGTCGTCGGGGTACTCGCGGTAGGCCAGGCGGGGGTCGTTCCACTGCTGGCGCAGGAAGACATTCACCCTATAGTCCTGGGACAGAGGGCACCGAGTCAGCTGGGAGCACCCCACAGTGCCCAGGAAGGAGGAGGGAAAAGAGAGGGAGGAGGAGGAGGAAGGGGGTCCCTCCACTGAGGCTCAGCCCTGCAGTTTCTACCTGCCTGCCACTAATCACATACGGGGCAGGGGCAGCTCAGGAGCCTTTCCATGCTCTTGGCAGGCAGGGGAAATTAAAAAGCCAAAGCCACAGTGGCTGGGAGGGGGAGGAGAAGGAGGAAGAGCAGTAACTGCTGCCTGCAGCACTCTGCATATGACTCTGTGGGCCTGTGCATATGATGGTTGATGGTACTGAGGCTTTGCAGAAGCACAAATGGGGAATTTTTAGCCCTGAGGCTTCCTCAGAATCCCTCATGTACCCAAGGAGGCTGGGGATGACAGGAAGCTACCTACAGCTGCCCCACTGTGACCTTCTGGGGGTCTTTCTCCCAGCTCAGGAATAGGGAATGTGACCCACACAGCCAAGCTTGGGTTAACTGACCCCAAACAATCCACAGTCATGTGCTACACCTTTGCATGTCCCCAGATTGGTGCCATGGGACCTCTGTAAGCACATCCATGGGCTTGGGCACTGGGACCCACATGCTCCCAGGCACAGCCCGGGCCAGCCCTGAGGCACTGGGAGAGGAGCCCGTCGCACTGGCAAAACCCTCACCATGGTGGTTTCGGTGACGGAGCCAAAGCTATTGATGAAGATGTTGCACGTCACGTTGACAGGTGGACCTGGAAAACAGCATGAAGCCTCCTCTTGTCGCTGGCTGCTGAGACACATGCACTGGCAGGCACACGTGGGGACACCAGCTCCTTTGTGTGCTGCATGGATCAATACACACGAGCATCCCCCTGCCTGCTGGGGTCACCCCCGTGGGGTGTCGGGGTGAACCCCAGCATGCCCTGTAAGCACTGCTGCTGCCCGTGCTGTCAGACAAAGCAGGCACACACACGGCAGTCGTGATGGCAGGAGCAGCCAGGACTCTAGGGAAGGTATGGGACAAAGGATTGTGGGTCAGGGTTCTGTCCCCAAAGCCCATTCCCTGGGTTTGGGCAGCCGTAAGCATGGATTGCTGCCAGGTTTGGAGCCCTCACATCTTCTTCTTACCTTTGAAGTTGGGTCGAATTCGGGCATCATACCCTGATGTTCGTCCCATAAGCTTGTCCAGGAAATCAGAGGGTGACATGGGCTTGGGTGAGCTTCGGGAAGCAGCTTTAATCTCCTCACGCCCTGAGACCAGCCTGCAGGGCAGAGGAGGCAGGTTAGCTGCCTGCCCAGCACCGGGGGTCTGCAGGCACACCTTGGCACCCCATGGGAACTACAAGCTGCCAGGGTGAGCAGCTGTGCTGGTGCCACATCCACTCCATTGCCAGGTCAGCACGCTGACCCTGGAAACTTTTCCTCCTGCTGTGATCCCAGTGGCTTTTGCCCTCAGCTGCCAGAGTCTGGGTGTTATATATCCCTTGGCATGGTATTGAGGGCCGGATGCCTCCCAGGACCAAGGCTGTGGTGGGGTCAGGGCACAGTAGGCCATGCCTTGTGCTCTGTGCCGGTGCTGGAGGGGGAAAGCAGGGAGGCTTCTTCCCAGGTTTCATCACCGTCTCCAGCTTGAGTTGCTGAGCAAACAATCACACCCTGCCTGGCACAGAGTCATGGCTTGGGGACTCGGGGGACACGCAGCACTGCCTGAGCTGAGGGCTGGCCTGGTGTGAGCGGGGAGGTGTCCGGAGCACAGCTGAGGCTGTGACACCCCTCCAGGGGCCAAGATGACATGGCAGGAGAGGAGCAGCAAAGCCCACCTCTGCACCAGCCGTGGTGACATGAGCTCTCCCACGCAGCACTCCCAATGATGATGGAGATTTACTTAAGCTGACTTTAGAGGGAATATTTTTGTGAATGCATCTTAGCCTGCCAGCTTCTCTCCTTCCGTCAGTCTATAATGATAATTTCAAGGAACAATGCGAGAGATGTTCACTCACAACATTGCCAGGCATGTGGCTGTGATGGAGAGGAATTAGCCAGAGATCTCTGGACACAAAAGGAGCTTTGAGCATGTTGCTGGTGCTGCTGCATGCTGCCTTATAACTCCACCAGGTCCATGCCCAGGTGGGTCTCACTCCTAGTTGAAGCTATAACCCTCTTTTCACAAGAAAAGGATGATGCTGGGAGCTGGGAACCCTGGGGTCCTTCTTCCTACCTCCTTGTTCCTACCTCTTTTCACAGGAGCGAGATTCATCCTAGCGGGGCTTATGTGCATCCTTGCCAGCTAGAAATGGGCACAACAGCCACCTGAAAATGATCCAGTGGGGCAGGTTTTCCCTTAATTGAAAAAGAGCAGCAGAGAGTACCTGAGACTTGTCCTGACTAAGAGCAAAGGACTGGGAGAAATTCCCCATCCAGGAGCTGCATTAGCAAGGTGTGGTGCCTTTGGGAGGAGGGCTGAAAGAGGCCAGGGTAGCAAGGAGTTAAGTCAAGCCTCTGTCTACCACATAGCTGTGAATCATGTCCCCTTCAGCTGGAGAGAAGGATGAGGGTTCTCCCCTGAAGCATGTGGGATGAAGGCTCCCAGGCTTCCTTGGCAGATAGCTCCTCTCTGGCCAAGCCATGGCAGATCTGCAGCTCCAGCAATGCTCAGACCTTGGGGACTGGGGTGGGGGGTTGCCAAAACACCCTGGCAAGGGGTCCATGCTGGCATGCATCCCTTGGGCACAGCCCCTGCTTGGAGCTCCCAGGTCAGGCACTGTTTGCTCTGGGGACCTCTGTGACGATCCTGAGCTGGGCGCTGCAGGGTGCTCAGCACCTCTGGAGAGCGAGTGGGTGGTAGAACTGGAAAACACTAACATCTGCCTAAAAATGCCCCCCTGAGACAAGCAATCTCTGCGTGTGAAGCAAAACTATTTTCCCCCTCACTGCCACAAATGTTGCGGTTCCCCCTTCCATGCTGCTCCAGCCACTGGCCCGAGTGGTGGGAGAGTAGGGGCAGGGAGCGGGCTCAGCTCAGGAGCACTGCAGAGCCGCCCAGTCCCTCCGTGCCTGACTCACTCCCCCCTGCATCCCACCCCATCCCAGATAGCACCCAAGGTTAGACAGAGATGGAAAAAGGCACCCGGGGGCTTTAGATTTTCTACCCGAGTGGGTCAAGAGTTTTTCCTGCACCCATGGGACCAAGGGCTGGGTCAGGGACTGTCCTGAGCTCTCCTCCCCACAAACACCATGAGCCAGAAGAGGGTCTGGACACAAGAGGGGCTTTGCAGCACTGGAGAAGGAGCTGCTTGGGCTGTCAACTGGCTCAGCTCACCCTTTCTCCCACCGTGGCAAGGCTCCCCAGCTGGCCCGGGGCCAGGGGGACATTCAGGGACCCAGCACTGGGGCTGCTGGGGACAGGCAGAGCCTGGCTGTGTGTGGCAGGGGGCTGGAGGGAAAAAGTCAGGTGTGTTCTCCAGAGTGCTGGGTCAGGGTCCTGGGGAATTGGCGGAGGCGGGGGGGGGTGAGGGGTTAGGCCAGATTTGGGGGAGCTCCAGTGGCCTGTCGGGCGGTCCAGAGAGGGG
>WBMV01007228.1:15790-37454 GCA_013396655.1 Campylorhamphus procurvoides
GGCCGGCTGCGGGCACCGGGACCGGGCGGAGCCTCGCCCGCCGCGGCGGCAGGAGGCGGGCACGGGGCCGGGAGCCCCCCACCCCACCCCGCCTCCTCCCCGTCCCCTCGGGGCCCTCCGAGGGGCGCTTCTCGGCGAGGGACGGGAGGGACCCCCGCGGGGTTCCGAAAGAGTCCCGGGAAGCAGCGGGGTCGCGGCTCTGCGGGATGTGCGGGCGGGATGGGGTCGAGGGATGCGGCGGGGTTTAGGGATGTGGCAGGGCTGATGGCCGTGCGAGGGGTGCTCCCAGGACGAGAAACGCGTTGGGATCGGAGGACGTGCCGCGCTGAGGGATGTGCTGGGATCGAGGGTTGTGCAGGGGCTGAGGGATGTCCCAGAGGTACTGCCCGTCGGATGGAAGGGAGCGGCTGGGAAAAGCCGGGCTCCTAAACACTCTTTTGCCTGGCCTCGGGGCCCGTAGGCAGGCAGCGGCCCCAGACCCCGAGGGGCTCAGCCCTCCTGCTGGGACCCCCGCGCTTGCCTTTCCCAGAGGCTCAGCACGTGGACGATCCTGTCCCTCGGCAGGGGCAGAACACAAGATGGACAGTCATGTTTGCGTGATGCGGGAGCTGCAGCGGCTGCCAGGGAGAGGGAAACCAAGGTAGAAGGAGGAAAGCTGCCTGTTAACCAGGGCGGCAGAGGCAGGGCTGGAACTCGGGCTGCACGGCTGCCTTTGCCCTGTCCCCTGGTCCTAGGCAATCTGTGATTAATTTGCAAGGAAGTAAATAGTATTAAATAAAGATAAAAGTGCAGAATAAATGATTCCCGGAGGATATGTCAGTCAGGTTTCTGTTCACTCTGCTGTGGCTGGCTCATCTCGTTTATTTATATTAATTGCAGTTTGGTAATGGCTAGGAGCTGTTGTGCAACCATTGCTGCAGGGGTCCACAGAGGAGGATCTCAGTGGAGGAGGAGGAGAAGGAGAGCATGGTGCTCCCGTGCCCGCTCTCTCCGGGGCAAGTGAGGGGCTGACAGGATTTTGAGAGCTTCCCAATGGATTTGCTGTAGGGAGGCAACAGGAGCGAGGGCTGGCTGTGTGAAGCTGAGCCTGGGATGCCTTGTGGGCAGCAGGCATTTAGCTGCAAGGCAGCGTGCAGGAGCCCTCATCTCCACTCATTGGCTCTCCCAGCACCAGGAGCTGGGAGAAGTCTCCTCCGATTACCGTTGCCATTAATGTTTACGGGGCCACGGTGCTGGGAGGCGCAAGGAACAATCTGGAGCCCCGGGGCGCAGAGCAAACACACACTGTGTGACAGCTCCTCTTCCAGAGATTGTCCGAGCTAAGACGACCTGACACCACTGGGAGGAGGGGAGCCAGTGCATTCTCTCTGGTCTATGGGGAAACTGAGGCACTGGTACAGTGTGCCTGCATCCACCGAGGGACCTGGGGGTGGTCAGAGTGGCTGTGGAGCCAGTGGGGCAGGTGACCATGAGCATGAGCTCTCAAGATAACCAGCTACAAGCCGCACGTGCTGTGGTCAGCAGAGGCACAGGACCGAGATAACAACGCCCTTGGAGAAGCTGATGAAGCCAATGTGGCTCCCTGATGGGCAGAACTGTGGGGAATGATGAAGTCATAGCCCTCCTGCCCGCCTTGCAGCTCTGCAGGCAGCCAGCACTGCGAGGAGTGAAGCAGTGCTGAAAATAAGCTCTGAGAAAATGAAGGCAGAGAGGATCCCACCAGGAAGGTGAAGACAGTGCTGCTTTTTTGCTGGCTGGGTTGGGGGGATGGAGCAGGAGCTGCAAAAGCAGAGCCCAGTTTTGCCCAGGGGATCTGAGGCATTGTGCTTCATCCCGGCCAGGGGTTTTTTGGGAGTGACAAGAATAGGGTTCTTCCCATGTTCCTCAAATCAGAGGGTGAGGTGGTTTTTCTGCAAGCAGCAGAGATGCCAGCCAGCAGGCAGCTGTCAGTGGAGACAGGCACCAACCACCAGGTTGTCCTGTGGCTGCACTTCCCAGAGGCATCAACACAAAACAAGGGGCATGGGACAAGGACCATGCTCTGACTTGGTGTGGGCAGCAGCTGCCAGCCTGGTGCAGTCCCCAGGCCTGGACCTCCCCATGTCCCTTGCCCCAAAGCCATCCCTGTCATGGTGCCAGGTTCTGCTAATGGCACAAATAACAGAGACTGGGGTTGCTAAGACAGTGAGGAAAATGTGATACCTTTTTTCCCCTTTCCCTCCACTATCTCTGAGCCCACAACAAACTGTTGCCCTGGAGCCAGACACTCACCGGACTCAAATCTGCCCAACTCCAGAGCCTGGAGAAGGGCTGTGCAAATGCACACTGCCTTTATCCCAATACCTCTCTGCTGCTCAGCCCTGCACTGCCACATCTATATATTTAATCCTGCCTGATAAATTAAACCCTGTAGTGGATTTGCAGGCAACACAATTACAAGGGAATGAGTGATTCACAATTCCTCTGAGGTCTGAATTTTTTTTCCAGAGCAAAAGATGAGGTACTTAAGCTCAATTTTGGGATGAACAGCTACCTATAAGGTCAATTTCAAGCCGTTTGTGTTGAGCATTGAGTGACAGGAAGGACAGAAGGCAAAGGACCACACTTTGCTCTTCATGTAGGGCCACAGAAACCTTCCTGGGCTCCCCCATCAGCAGCCCCATGTGAGGGGATGGGGGCCAGGATGCTGCTGCCCATGCTGCTCCTTGATCTCTCCTTCAGAATGAGCACAGAGATTTGCCTTTGCTCTGGAGCCAGGACAACCTGAAGCATCAGGTGGGCACAGGTTTGTTGTGGGCTTTCAGCAACCTGCTCCAGCTCCCCTCCAGCAGGCTTGGAGGGCAGTGGGCTCTAAGGAGGGCTTGGTAGCAGCTTAGAGACAGCTCCTGTTTTGGGGGCATCACTTGTTCTGCAGCTGTCAGCCCCAGAGCCAGTGAAGGGCTGGCATGTGGGCCAGGACAGGACAACAACTCTGCAATTCATCAGACACAGAGGCAGATGCTTTGGGAGACTCACTTATTGTAATTAGAGAGCACCACACAGCAGGCACCTCCATCCTGCCTCCTAATTCTCTCCTGCCTTCCTTCCCCTCTCCCAAGGCTTCCAGCCAACCCAGTCACCTTTGGACATCCTCCTGTCTCTTTTGCCCCAGGATTGGGATTTTCTTTTGCAGAAACCAAGGTGTGAAACAGAGCTGCTGAGTGCAGAGGGCTCTGCCAGCCAGACAGCATGCAAGTGCTGCTGTGCACTTCTTCTCTGGACCAATTGCTTAAATGCTTAATGAGCCCCGGGGACCAAAATGCTCCTTGTGAAAGATTCAAGGCCTCTGTGACTTCAGTTTAGGGCTATGTCAGCTGTCCTTTCCTTTTTTAATCCTCTGACCAGTGAAATAAGGGAAAGCAGACACAGTGTCATCACCATTTCCAGGGAAAACAGCAAAACAAAGAGGAAAGCCCCATGTGCCTGCATTCAGGACAGCCCCTCGGCCCTGGGGTGGGCATGGTGACAGAGTCCCCCAAAGCAAATATTTTGAGGTGTTTAATGGGGTGTGAAATCAATGCTGGAGAGAACACATTCTCATGGGTGGCTGTGCACTGCCTTCAGCCTGCGGCTCCCCACAGCTGCCCAGCGTGAGCCCAGTTTGGGTGCTGTGTTCTCTTGTAATGTCACATTCCTCTAGTTTTCCAGTGCCTTGCTGGTCTCTGTCTTTCTCTGGAGAAGCTGCATAATAGGCTGTGGGTGCTTTCCTTTCCCATCAGGAGCAAAAATCATCTCATGGCAATAAATGTGTGACTAAGGGATGAATAACTGTGGTGGTGCTTTGGTGGGGGGACTGAGGCCTCACTGGGACCAGAGCATGGGCAGAGAGCCCCATACCCCACCACACCTCAGCAGGGCAAGTGGGCACTGGGGTGGGGTGTAGCCACCAGAGGGACAGGGCAGGATGTCCCCCTTCAGTGGCCTGGGAATGTCATGGGTTGCTGAGGGGATTTGGGGCTGCTCTTAGGGGAAGGTGTCAGAATAGCATGGGAGGAGGGGACAGGTGGCACTGGAGAGCCCAGTGTGTGCTTGGTGTTTCTGTGGCAGTGTCAACAGGACCCACTGAGTCACCAAGCTGGGCAGGGTGACCCAGAGGGGATTGCAAGGTGAACTGAGCCATCAGTCCCAACTCCAGCTAATGTTGCTCTATGATTTTGTGGCACTTTTCCAGGCTAAAAATACCCCTGATGTTAGTGCAGAACGGGGTGGGCTCTGTGTGCAGTGGCTGTGAAGGGATGTCCTGTGCAGTGGGACTGGCCAAGGGCAGCTGGCCAGTCAGGCTGGGGTGGCCCTGCCAGTGGCCAAGGGCTGGCCCTCCTGCTCCCTGAGCAGCCAGGCACAGAGGTCACCTCTTCTCTCCTCTCGCTTTGAGATGACCTGGCACCTCTCTCCAGGGCTGTGCCAGATGCAACTGCTCAGCCAGCAGTCCCCAAAATACTGAGTGGGGAGAGAGCATCCTCAGTGTCCTCTCTGAGCTGTGTTTCAGCCCAGCACCATATCACTTGCTGACCCCAGAAGGTCACTTGGGCTTGTCTGGGTGCCTGTCAAAGTGTTCTGGCCCGTCTGGGGACTGACCCAGGGTGGGATGTTGCAGCTGGGGTCATTTTCCTAAGGAGGTGCAGAGGCCTGAGGAGCTCAGCCCACCTCTGTGGCTGTGGAGCTGCTGCATGAGCTAAGGAAATGTGACCCTAGACCCTCCATATGGCTGGGGGGGGGTACATTGCTGGGCTCAGGGAGCCCTTACCTGATCCTGTGGGTCTGAGCTGCTGAGCAGCTGTGTTTGGGACACATGGGTGGCTGGCTGAAGAGGACAGGGTTGGCAAGGCTCTCTGAGGCTTTGAGGCAATCCTGGCATAGCAGGATCCAGCAGTGCCAGCCCCATCCAACTTCACAGCCCTCCTGGACAGGATGGGCAGCTCAGCCCTGCTCCACTCTGCTGTTCCAAGGAAATTGCTTGGGGCTGAGCAATGAGAAGTTCAGGATCTGGCCCTGAGTCCATGTCTGCATTCATGACAGGACTTTTCAGATTGGTCCACAAGGATTCAGTCCCCTGTGCCATCGTGCAGCCATAGGGTATGTCATGCCTGTGGGGACTGCTATGACAGAGGCGACGTGGGCAAGAGCAGAGCTGCTGTAGGGGCCAGACACTGTGCTGGGTGGGAGTTGGTGGGTGGCTGAGGGGGACAAGGACATGCTGCAGCAGCAGCTGGTGGCCATGTGCTGCCTTGGGGAGCCCTGCTGTGCTCTGTTGAGTGGGTCATCTCCTGCATGAAGGCTCCCTGAGCCTGGCTCAGCATTCTGGAGCCCTTGGGTACCCTCTCTGCAGCTTGGGAGGTGTTTTAGGTGTTGCTCTCCTGAAAGTGATCCAAGAAAATAGAGTCCAGTGCTTGTTCTCCAAAACCACCTGGCCAACAATAGGCACCTATCCTCATTTGTCTAACATATTTCTGATACTTTATGACAAATTCTCAGGGAAATATTTCCAGTACATCCTTCTCATCATGTCTGAGCAGGAGACTGCCATCCTGGCCTGAAGACATGGCCTAGATGGTCCTACCTTGCTTTTTCCTGTCCACGGGCTGCACGCCTTGTATCTCCAGGCATTGGTGGTTCTTTGCTTTGGGCAAACTATGTGGATTGCTTTTGCAGACAGAGCAACAAGCATGGAGGGAACTGCAGACAAAGGGAAGGCTGGAGCAATGGTACTGGCCGATACTGTGACCTTGGTGAGCCAGCAGGATGAACAGGGAGATTTAATTTAGATAAGTGTCAAGCAAGACTCTTTGGGACAGCAGCAAAGCTTGGCGCAGATTCCAAAACTCTCAGTGGGCATCTTGCTTCCCCAGGGTACTGGCCTGACCCCTGCTCTGGTTGCTTCCAGCATTCCCAATGACTATGGAAAAAATACTGGATTTTGACACTGCAAGACACCACAACCCCTAATGTCTGTCTGCCCTAGACCCCTCACCCTTGCAGCTCTTCTCCCTGCCTGAGCATGGGCAGGAGAGGAGCTGCTGGGCCAAATGATGCCTCAGTCGGTGCCAGGCTAAGGCTGGCAGCTGGGGAAGGTGGGACAGTGCCCGCGTGGTCCCCCAGTCTCCTCCCCTTTTGGGGTACCCAGCTCTGTGCATCCTTGGCCACGGTTGCCATGGTGATGCACATCTCTCCCTGCAGCAGGAGCGCTTGGGTTTGATGAGCTCCATTCACTGTTCTGGTTCTCACAGCTCTCCTACCCTCAGCCCCAGCAGTTTCCACGCAGGAAGGCAGAAGGAGACCACTGGGAGCAGACTGTGGGGTGTTACCTGCAGGCTGTCTGCCTCAGGATGGGATTTACTTTTTTTTTCCTTCAACTAGGGATCCCCAGAAGGCACAAGTTGAGAAAACAAAGCTTTGCATATCTGCAACATCAGGCAGGAAGCACAGGGGAGAAGGAATAAGAAACCAGGCCCCCTGCCCTGTGCCCCCTGCTCTGTGCCCCTGCTGCTTCCCTCCTCCAACCCTGGCATGGCCCCTGTGGTGGAAATGGAGAATGTAATTAGATGGCAAATCCTCCCACTGCTGCACAGATGCAAACAACATCAGGTCAGCAAGCAGCTGGTTCCAGAGGGAATGCTGGCTGTGGAAGTTGGGATACGGAGCTACTCTGGTGGCATCTGCATCCCACAGAGATGGTGGTTGTCACTGTGCTGGTGAAGCCATGTCTGGGAGGGGACAGCATGCTGGGTGCCACTCCCATGGTGTTGGTCATGTGGCTGCAGAGGATGGTGCCACAAGGAGACCAGTGTGATCCTGGGTTCGTCTCCACTCCATCCTCTGTCTCCCCTAACGTTGTTATGGGTTCTGTGCTGTCTGTTCTGGGGTCTCTGCTGCAAGTGGCACCCTGGCAAAGGCACCTCATCCGTCCCCATGTCATCACCTCACCATGCCCAGGGAGTGAGGCTGATTCTCCCTGTCCATCTGCTGGCCTGGAGGGGCTGCACAGTGACATCACCTTAGTAAAGGTAAAAACTGGAGCAGTAAATGGGTCCATGGTCTTCAGATCAGCCCTAGAAGAGGAATGGTGTCCATGGGTTGTTCTGACCTGGCTCAGCTGGAAGGTGGAAGCAGGAAGGTTGTATGGCCACTGTCTGCAGTCCATTCTCTGAGACTTGCCTGTGTCTGCAGCTCTGGGGACAGGCAGTGTGTGCCAGGTGGGAAATGTCTGCATCTCTCACACCCACCTCTTGGTCCTAACATTGGGTCATTTCTCAGGGAAATGCCTCAGCATGCTCTCCGTGGCTTGGACACCAGGAGCTGTAACAGTAATGCCATCCAGGGAGCTCTCATTGCTGTCCTTTTGCTGTGCAGCCCAGTCGTCACCTCCCAAGTGCCTATCCTTTGCTCATCCTTTGGGAGAGCCCTGGTGCAGCTGGCACCCACTGGGTATCCTGCCAGCCTGGGAACAAGGCTCAGAGCAGCTCCTGGTCCCTGGGAGGGGCATCACCCTGGCATGTGTGGGCAGCTTGGGGCTGGGGCTGGCATGGGGTTGGGCAGGAGTAACATTTTCCCAGACTTTGGGGGGGACTACAGGGAAAGGCTCCTTTTCTTTGTAAAAATCCAAGATAAAACACTGCGGGCATAATCTCCACTGCTCAAGGATTGTTCTGACTAATCCAGGACCTCCCTCTGCATCACTGTCCCTCCTCTGGGCTCAGGGAAAGTGTGGGATGAGTTAACACCTCCTTGGTTGTTTGGAAGCACATGAATTCATCTGAGCCTTTTAAAATGGGTCCATGGGCAGCAAGAAATAAATGGGGACATCCCAGAACTGAGCACTGGCCCTGCCACTGCCCGCACCCTTCCTTTACAAAGCCCACTTCAGCTTCACAGGACACATAGAAAGAGTCATCTTAGGCTGTATTTGCTGTTCTCACATACCACCCACTCCAAGGAGGCAGAATGACATTTGTCTTTCTCTTCCAGGATTTTCTGAAAAGTAAATGAGAACAGTTCAAGAATATGACCCTGTGAATGGCAGAGCGAGAGGGTAATGAACAGCCCAGAGAACATCAGAGTGAGGCATCTGTTTACCCTCCAGTAGGAAGAAAATCAAGGAGAAAGGCAGTGGATGTGAAAGGCAAATGTGCTGGAAAAGCAGTCAGGGGGAAAAAAAATCACCTTCTCCACAAACCTGTAATTAATCTGAGGGACTGAGTGCACTGGGCAAGAAGCTTGGTGGGAATTTTCTGGGGCAATTAGAAAACAGAATAAAAAAGTCATTTGGACCACTGTATTATCCCCAATTTCTGCAATAAATAACAGGATGTTTTGTGGGTAAAAGGAGCAGTGAGACTGGACATGGTGCATGGGCTGCACAAGGAGATCTTCTAAATTTAAACACTTGGTACATTTGAAAAATCAGGTTCATGCAGGGCGAATCATCAGCGATGCACACCAAAACAGAAGCACAGATATCTGCTCATCTTCTCTAAAGAGTGGCTGGGTTAGAGGTGAACTCATCTCGGGTGTCATCCCAGCTGGCCAACACATCCCTCTGTGGTGCCAGGTAAAGTCCAGCAATGAAGACAGGAGATGAGTGCTGGTGCCAGGGAAGAGAGCTCTTCCCCTGGGGTTATCCAGCAGAGCCTTGATGCACTGCCTGCAGCCTTGCTTGCTTGGGGCTCTTGAGAGCCCTGGAGCATCCCTGGGGGGCTCAGGGTGCAGGGTCCCACTGCTGCCACACCCCACACCCAAGACTGGTACCCTCTGCCCAGCCCTTGGCTGAGCCTCGCAAGGGTTTTTGCTCCTCCACTCCTGAAGAGCCCCTGCTCTTCCTCTGTCATCCTGCAACACTGGCCCGTCTGTCTGTCCTTCAGCATGCCTCCACTGTCCTCTGACAGCCTCTCTCAGCTTCCTTTTTTTTTTTAATTTAATTTTTATTAGCACATTTTGCAGCCTTGCAGCAACCCGGGAATACAAATAGGACGGTGAGTACAGCCAGGCCCGGGCAGCAGGAGAAGGGCTGGCTCTGGTGGGAGTCCTTGGCACCCCTGGGAGGTGGCAGCTGGACAGATGCTGTGAGTGCTGCCACAACCTTCCCGCAGTCACCAGGCGCCCCAGGCTGCGCTGTGATCTGAGGAATTCTTTAAGTGACCTTAAAACACTCATTCTCGACACCATCTCCCCTTGGGTTGGATGGGGCTGCCTGGGAAAACAGGAGGTTTCTCACAGCAGGAAAATCCCTGGCTGCTGGGGAGAGCAGAGCCAGGGCAAGTCTAGGGTTCCCCAGCTGGGGTGTTTTTACCCTGCTGGAGGGTGAACCAGGGAAGAGAGTTGCATGGAGAAGGACAGTTAAAATCAGCAGCAGGGAATGAGAAATTCAGCCTGACCAGGGAAGCAGTTGTCTAAAAATAGCAGCAAGGTTCTCAGCTGTGACAAGATACGCTGGGATTTCTCCTGCTGACAGATGTATAATGGATAAGGACACTGCACGTGCCATTGCTGGCGCCTCTTGGGTGCACTGGGGCTGTGCCTGCATTTTGGGGGAGCAGGGTGGAGGCGCTTTCTGTGTTCTGCAGGATCAGCACACACTGATTTTGGCTACTGTGCATCTTTGAAAACCCGGCCCCGTGCCCAGGGGAGTGCGGAAAATGAGCCTGTGGGGTTGTAAGCAAAGAACTCAATTAGTGGGGAAAACAAATCCTCCCAGAAACTGCAGGAAACCCCCGTCTCCCAGGTGACACCTCTGCACCCGGCCTCCCTGCTGCCTCCTGGCTCACCCCAGGGGCGGCCACCCACATGCCCAGTGTGTGCCAGGGGTGGCCAGGAAAAGGTCAGAGGGCTGTTCTGTGCCATCAGAGTGATGAGGCAAGTGTGACAGTCTGTGGTGACTACAGATGAGGTGACTGCATATGGCGATGGGGACAGGGAGGATGCTTTGGTCCTCTGTCCAACATGCTCCTGCTTGCTTTCCCATCTCACTTCTTTGCCCTAAAGCAGTGGAGTGGCATGAACCAGTGGTGCCTGTGTAGCTCTCCCCTTGCCATTGATGTCACCTGCTTGTTACCCCAGCTCCAAGGTTGCTTTCCCCATTGCCCAGGGAAAGTCTGAGTCTGAGCTGCAGTGATGAAGAGGACCAAAGGGGAAAACCCCCAGGCATTCCAGAAAGGCTTTTCCACACAGGAAGATGTATTTAGAGATGTGTGTGTGTATTTCTCCCAAAACTTCATTTTCATGCAGCCCATTGCTGTGTCTTTGTGCAGATTTTGTGTGGCTGGGGAAGGAAAACCTTCTCTGAGCCTTCTCCGTGTCAGCCCCCAGCACAGCTGGCAAGTCCCAGAGTCTATTAATGAGGGCAGGTAGCTAAGCCCTTAATTGCTCTGCAGGGAGGTGTGGTGGTTTTGGACATAACTGGCCACTGACCAAGGGTCAGAACAAATTGCAAGGTGATCTGCATTGATTTATAAGCATGTTTATTTTTACCACTCTGTCATGCCCCTTTCCTGGCTGGCAAAAAGGGATGTGTCCTCCCTTCCCCACCTGAGAAACAGCAGTGTTTTCTCAGGCAGGGACAAGCCAACAAGAAAACTTTGATGTGGGCTGGCAGGCTCCCTGCAGCCACACGCACCCCTTGGGGCCTCATCCAGGAAGGGGCTGAGCTGCAGGATTGCTCCAAGTGTGCAGAAGTGCATGGTTGTGCACTGAGGATTTGCAGCAGAGGCTCTCACAAGCTCTCCAGCTCAAATGCAAAGGGAAAGGGATGCAAGAAGGTGTTTCCAACACCCCCATGGCCACAAGTACCCACGGGCCTCTGGTCCCCATCGTGTGGGCACAGGCCAGTGTTTGGGCTGTGCTGTTGGCTGCCCAGCAGCTGCCTAGTGCAGGGTATCCACCGTGCTGGCAGAGGAAAGGCAAGTCCAAGCACTTTCCTGCACATTTCTTCTCTCTCAGGCCTTAGAAATCCGGGGAGTGGATTTCCCCCCTTTTCCTGTTTTGCAGCCCTGCTCTGGAGCATCCCTGGAGCACTGCCAGGAGGTGGCTGGTCCCTTCTGCCAGTGGATGATGTTTGTGGCAGGGCCGAGGTGTTTTCATTCCAGGAGGGAAACACCTGCTGACAAAAAGTGCCCAGTAACCAAGAATTTAAGCCACTTTGTGCAGAAATTCCAATTCCTCTTAGCTGCTCGCTTTCTGCCCAGTGGGGCAAAGCTGCTGCCTCCCTCCATGTTGTTCAGGAATAGCACAGTCATCAAGACTGAAATTTCTATGAAGAGAAAAAAAAAAGGCTTATATGTTTTTCTTCAATGTCGTATTTTATTCTTTTAGTATTATGCTACACTTTATACGTTATATTTAGGGCGGGCATTACGTCATGCTTTTTCATCCTGGTGCCTGGGGGTCCCTCTCACTGCCCTGGGATTCAGGCTGGGCATTGGTGGTTTCCAGTGTTTGGAGGGGTTATGGTTATTTCCAAAGGGATGTTGCGAGGCTGTCGCCTTCCCATGGCCATTACAAGGTGGTCATGGCCAGGTGATATCGCTGCCAGGCCACCTGGGTACCACTTTGAGGGCTAAGGGAGGTGCCCCAGGTGTCAGAGGTTCTCCCTGCTCTATTGACCCTCCCCAGCCCTTTCCATGTCACAGCTGGCTGGGGACAGCAGGCAGCCCTTTGCCAACCTGCCTTGCAGTGGGAAACTGAGGCAGAGAGCGGTGCTGGGGGCTCAGGAGCTGTGTCCCACTGGTGCAGGGTCTGCCTGGCCACCATGAAGCCCCAGCAGCTTTTGCACAGATATCCAAGTGGTGTTTCCCCCCAACCCATCTGTGGGCCAGCTAAAGGCAGCTGTTTGGGTGGGCAGAGAAGGGGCAAGGGTCCCCACAGGGTGTCCCACCCTGGTCCTGCTCCTGGCTTGCTGCAACCCAGAGACTCCCCAGCCCACCAGTGTCCCCAGCCCCGGGGACAGCCAGGCCCTGCCACCTCGCTGCCTGGCACAAAGTGGGGCATTGAGGGACACAGCGGGGCTTTGTCCACCCTGTGCCTGCCGGGAAGGGGCCGGTTGCCCTCTGCAGGCCTCCTTGGCCCTGTGCTGGCTCCACAGCTGCAGCACACAGGGGAGCGGGGGCACCCTGGGGAACTGTGGCACCCCTGGGACATCGGTACCCAAGGCACCAGGCTCCACCTGCTACAGCCCTGAAGCCACGGGGCGGTCCCCACCCGACTGCTGTCCCCCGCCAGGCGTCACGGGGCTGGGAAAATAGCTGCAGGTTCCTGTCAAAAGGGGGAAAGCTCTCAGTTTGGAGCCCCCAACGGTGAGAGCAGGTCCCTGTGGTGGGGAATCCCTATTCCCCACTGGCAAGTGCTGGGGGGTCGGGGAGGTGACAGGGGGGCATCCCTGCTGTCCTGTGGGGCCAGTGTCCCACACAGCCACAGTGGGCTGGGGGGACAAACACAGCCCGGTGGGGCAGAGAGGGGCATCCCCAGAGCCACAGAGGAGGGGGGGACACCCTCCCCACTGCCCCTTGCACCCCAATCGCTCTTTTTCTTTCGCACAAGCCTTTTCCCCAGGATCCCTGTGCCCCGGAGCCGCCGGGCACCCCGGGGCTGGCAGCCAAGGGGTGCAGGGGGGGCCGGGGGAGGGCGGGGTCCGGTCCCTTTAAGGGGGGTGGCTGTCACTCAGAGAGCCCTTTTCTTTGCTGGAGAGCCGGACAGGCACACAGAGGGGGGAATACAGGGCGTGGGACAGCCAGGCAGACGAGGGCTCCGCACACAGCACCGAAGCAGCCGAGCGGGCGGCCGGGGCACTTGACCAAGTCCAGCGCCATGGGTGAGTATGGGGTGAGGGTGGCGGCCACCCGGAGAGCTGTCGATGGTGGCGCTGGGGACCCTATCCCAGAGCAGAGCCCCCTGAAACTTTCCTCTGGCACCAGTGAGGTCCTGGTGTCCCCGGTGTGCTGAGAGAGGATGCCTTGGCATCACAGGGATGGCGTTTTCTTCCTTTCCCAAAGCAGTTTTCTGTCCCGGTGTGCTCGTGCGCTGTCTGTGGGGACAGATACCATCCCCACAGCCTGTTCCACCCAGACCCTCGCCACATGGGCTGGAGAGATGAGGTCCAGGCAGGGCCTTGAGATGTGTCACAGCTCATGCCACTTGTATGCCAGCAGCCTTGGGAAAACGGAGACACTCCTTGTGCCTCAGTTTGCCTACTGATACAGCAGAGCTAATACTCACCCCTGGGGCATCGGGGCTGCTCTGTTCCCAGGGGTGCCTTGTGCTGCTGGCACCCTGCCTTCCCCTCCAGTTTGCTGCACGATGTTTGGCGCTGGCAAAAGCTGAGCCTGTGTACAAGACTCAGGACTGTGCGGCACAAGGGCTCTTTCTCTACGCCCTTGCCCTCCGTGGGCTTCCCCAGTGCAGCTTCCCAAAGCCCGAGGGGCTGTGGCAGGAGCCTGTCGGGCGCTGTCGCATCCCAGGACTTGCCGTCTCCTGGGAACGGAGCCGTTCCCTGTGCCCCAGCGTGGGTACTTGGCATGCCACTTCCCAGGTGGCCAAAAATACAACCAGAAAGGGCCGGTTTGGCCCAGCACCCTGCTGGGTGTGCAGGGCCGTCTCCATGGGTCCCAGCGAGGTTTGGGAGCAGCCCCGGCCAGGCTGAGTGGGACCCCCCCTGGACCTGCTGCGTCCAAGGCAAACAAGAGGGAGGGGTCCCAGCACTCCCCTATAGCGCTGCCTTTGTTCCCTGTTTGCTCTTGGCATGGGGCAGCCACTGGGGTGGCAGTGCCAGGACAATCCCCCATTGTCCTCGGTGCCACTGCGCAACCTTGCTCCCAGTGGGGAGGGGACAATGCTGCTGGCCAGGACCCCACGGCTTTCTTGTCCTTTGAGGGAGGAGATAAGCACTGTGGAATTCGTGGAGGGAGCGTGGGTTTGGCGTGGGTGCCTTTTTGGCATTCAAGGCAGAAATGCTATGCCCAGATGGGATGTGGACAGGCAGCCACTGTGCCCTGGACCATGGGGTGCCAGAGCCCACAACTTGGGCAAGGGGAGAAGCTTCCCTGCACACAGGTGTTGGACAGCCTGGGCAGCACATTGTCCCAGCTTAGCTGGAGTCAAACTGATGTTCTGGAGCCAGATGCAAACCCAGCTGTCTGCTTGCCCCCAAAATGGGCAGGAGAGTGGCTGACTGAGCATCTCTAAACCTAACCCACTGGGAAACTGAGCTAACCTCCTGCAAGTTAGAGCTCCAACGTGCAGAAAGAGCAGGTGCCCATGGATTCATTGCTGAAAAAACTCAGTATTTAGGCAATCCATGCAGCACGCTGGCATGTGTCCTTGTTTTCCCTACCCACACACGGGTCCTGGAGGACTAAATCTATTACACAAGTGCTGTCATTCAGGGAACTAACACGGCTCCTCTCTATAAGCACATCTGCCCACACAAAGGGGCTGCTACAGCCTGAGCTTCCCGCAAGGGTGCCAGGCGGGGGGACAAGTGCAGCCCAGTGTGCCACCTGGAAGTGTGGAGAGCTCGGGGTTCGTGCTGGCTCATCCTGTGCTCCCCCAGGCAGGTCCTCATTGCTGGATCTCCACTGGGGTTTGCCTCTGTGGAGGTGCTGGGTTCCCCTCCATCTTCAATGGCAAAAGAATGTTGCAGGCAGCTGGCTTGGCCACTGGGCTGTGCCGGCAGTGGGGAGCCCATTAACGGCTTGTTTGCCAAGTCCCACTGGCATTACAGTGTATCACGCTCTATTTCCATCTCATTTCTCATGGGTCAGCGTGGCAGGCTCGCCTCAGCTCCTCACAGCCCCAGTGCCCCACACTACCATCACCCCCACCCTTGGGCACCCTTGGGTGGGCTCCTGTGTGCTGCTTAAAGAGCACTTAGGAAAGCTGCTGTGTTTGGCTCTCCAGCACCACAAGGAGCCATTTCTGGGTTTTCCTTCAATGTGCTTTCCTCCTCTTGCCAGGCACCTTTCCCCCCCTGCAGTTGTCTACCCCTGAGGTAGGGGCTCCAAGCCATCCTCATCCTGGCAGTCTTGTCCCACCTCGCTTCTTTTCTCCGTAGGTTTACTCGAGTGCTGTGCCAGATGTCTCATTGGGGCACCCTTTGCTTCGCTGGTTGCCACTGGCTTGTGCTTCTTTGGGGTAGCGCTGTTTTGTGGCTGTGGGCACGAAGCCCTCACAGGCACTGAGCAGCTCATTGAGACCTACTTCTCCAAAAACTTCCAGGACTATGAGTATCTCATTGATGTGTAAGTACCCTGCTGCAGCACATCGCCCTCACACCGGAGCCCCTCGTGTCCTCGTCTTGCTCTGTGACAGCATGAGGTGTCCAGCTGGGCTGGCCAGGGCAATACTGTCATCTGGGCACCACGGAGACCCCACACTGCCTTTGCCGTGTGCCAGTGCCACGGCTCCAGGGCAGGGTTCAAGTGGCCACTTGTTTTCATTTCATGCTAGTTATTATCTGAGCCTCGCTAGGTGCCCTGGGTAGAGCTGGACTTCTGCACTGGGTACGTATGGAGGGTGTGAGGGAGTTGGTGGCAGCCCACAGCCTTGCTCACCACAGCTTTGCCCCAGCTTGCTCCTTTTGTGGCTTCACCCTCCGTTTCGGTCTCCCCGGGGCGGCGTGGGGAGGGTAAGTCGTGGCAGCCACGCAGGGCTGAGCTCCCCAGCACCACCCCAGCGCCTGAGCAACCCTCCTCTCCCCGGCAGCATCCACGGTTTTCAGTACTTCATCTATGGCACGGCCTCCTTCTTCTTCCTCTATGGAGCCCTGCTGCTGGCCGAAGGCTTCTACACCACCGGTGCTGTCCGGCAAATCTTTGGGGACTACAGGACCACTATCTGCGGCAAGGGCCTCAGCGCTACGGTAACTGGGGGCCCGAAAGGGAGGGGAGCGCGAGGCCCCCAGCGAGCTCACTCGTGGCAGCGGGTGTGTCAGTGTTTGGGAAAGTGGCTAGGACATCCTGACAAGGTGATCTTAACCGGGGTTTGAAACCCCTTCGCGCGCCCCAGCGGGTTCGCCACGCTCGGCGTGGCCAAAGGGCAGGAGACTGCGGCCGTCCGGGTTTTGGGGTATCCCAAAGGGAAGCGCAGCCTGGCCACCCTTCCCCAGGCCTGCCATGGCCCCTCGGGACCAAAGCAGCCCAAATGGCCACTTTTAACAAAACCGCTTCATGTTTGAGCATTGGGGTGGGGAGAGCTGTGAGCACCCCTGCAGTGCTTGCAGCCCAAGGCTGTGTGGCACATAGTGCCCCTGGGATCATCCTCTCCACTGTGCTTGGGAACCATGACAAAGAGCTGGCAAGGGATCTTGTGGCCTGGGGGAGTGGAGGGGCATGGCTGTGGTTCCCTCGAGGGCTGGTTGGGGTGGCACCATGGAGGGAGGGCAGGAAAGCCACATTGACATGCCAAGGCAGCTTTTGCAGCTGCCCTCCTGCAGAGACCAAACCCTGCTTGACCCTGGCCATGGTTATCCCCCTGCCCCCAAAGTGGCAGCCATCCTGTTGCCACTGGTCACCCCCATGCACATGTAGCCGGGCGTGAATTTGGGACTGGCACTGGCCCTGTGAGCCATGGGAGTGCCCGGCTTGGGCTGCTGCCCTGTGCTGTCTGCCTGGGGACACGCTGGGTTTGGCAGGCGGTGCAGAGCTGGATGCAGGCAGCATCGCAGTCCCACACCTGCCCCACAGCCCCCCGCCTGGGGAACCTCGCGCTCCCCTGTCCATGTCCCTGGCCATTTGGTAACCACGGCTCTGCCCTGGTTTGTCCTGCCCCTTGCAGTTTGTGGGCATTACCTATGTCCTGACCATCATCTGGCTCCTGGTATTCGCCTGCTCTGCGGTGCCTGTCTACATCTATTTTAACACTTGGACCACCTGCCAGTCCATTGCCAACCCCACCAAGACCACGGCCAGCATTGGCACACTGTGTGCGGATGCCAGGATGTACGGTGAGTGCTGGGTTCACCACCCAGGAGCCAGGGCTCAGGGTGGAGGAGACGGGATGGAGGAGAGTGCCCAGGCACATTAGGCTGGGATAAAGCAGGGCAAGTGCTTAAGAGCCCTGAAACATGGTGTGTATGATACATGTGGCTCTGGCAAGCTGAGCAAGGAAGCCAGCTGGTGGCTGTGTGTGGCTCACGAGGCTCCCACACCTCCCCAGGTGTCCTGCCCTGGAATGCTTTCCCTGGCAAGGTGTGTGGCTCCAACCTGCTCTCCATCTGCAAGACCAGTGAGGTGAGTACTTCCTGCCACCCCACGTGTGCTCTCCTCAGTGGGTCACCTCGGCACTGGCCTCCCCACGCAGCATGTGGGACCCTGGGAGCTCACCCCCCTCTTCCCTTGCAGTTCCAGATGACTTTCCACCTCTTCATCGCAGCCTTCGTGGGGGCAGCTGCCACGCTGGTCTCACTGGTGAGTCAGTGCTCCCCCTGCCCGGCCGTTCTCCTCCGCCTGGCAAGGATGTGGGGGCAAAGGACAGCAGAGGTGGTGGGCATGGATGGGACAGAGCCTGTGCTCGTGTCATTTTCTGGCACGTAAGTGCAGATCGGAATTGAGGCCATAAGAAGGTAGAGGTGGCTGCTGGAGGGGATCTGGAGAGGCTTTAGGAGACCAATAGGGAGATGTCCTGCTGCCACTGCACTGAGTCCCCTGCCTTTCCCCAGCTGTCCTCGTGCTTTGCACCAGCAACACGACACTGCAGTGTCCTGATGGTGCAGTGGGGCCATGGGGCTCTGCAGGGCACTGCCCTGTTGGGGTGTGGGGTTGGGGGATGTCCCCTCACTCACTCTCTTCCCACCCACAGCTCACCTTCATCATCGCCGCCACCTACAACTTTGCAGTCCTCAAGCTGATGGGCCGAGGCACCAAGTTCTAGCCCATGTGGCGGAGTCCAGCCAGACCAAACACCCTTCTTTTGTCTAACCCCGAGGCTTTAACACTGCAGCCACCTGACACCAGGTCTCCTGCGTTAACTCTGCCTTCGCTGATGACTCCCCTCCTCTTCCTCCCTCGCATCCATCGTGCTGAGCGTGACCAGGAAGGAGAGCTTCCCACCAATGGACACCTCTTCATGCACTTTTCTCTCTTTGCTCATCTGTAAACGGTTCGCTCTAGAGCCAAGCCCGTCAAAACCAGCCAGAGAAGAGGAGGGACTCATTCCAGTTTCCCAGTTTTTGCCTAGGGATGAGCAAAGGCCTTTGTGCTCCTGGGAGGAAGAAATCCATGTAGGTTGCTCCATGAGTAGCAAGAGGCTACCTAGAGAGAAAAGGAAGTTGGCCCAGTCCTGGTACCATTGCTAGAGACTCTCCTGGAGCTGTCTGCTGTCACCACCCATGGATGGAGAACAAGAGAAGGATTTTTTTCCCTTAGCAGAGAAAGATGAATTTAACCTAAATCGCCTGCTGCAGCCAAGGCAAAGGGAGTTCAGGGCAAGGATCTTCCCAGTGTGGAGAAGAGAGTGCTGACCCTAATGCCGATAAAGCCCTAACCCAGCTGCCCCTATTAAAGCCTAAAGGAGTTTGGTGTCTCTGTAGACAAGGGGGACTCTTGGCTTTACCCTCCAGGCAGCAGAGAGGCCGCAAATAGGTTTGACTGAGAGGGGACATCTCTGCACCAAGCCCTGGGAGTGTAAAGCCAGAGCCATCCCTCGGTAGGCAGGGGGTAACCCTCGGGACCACATGCCCTGCTCTGCCCTGCAGTCCTTCACAATGGTGCTCTTCTCTGGGGTGACGTCTGCTTCTCTAACCTCCGCTGCGCCGGAGAGCTTCCTTTGCTTCTCACCCGTGTCAAATGTAACTGTCCCTCAGTCTGTCCCCTCACTTGTTTTCCTGCAGGTCAGTACAGCTGTCTCGTGTCTGCCAGGGTGGGAGGGACTGGCAGCATCTCGCTTCCAGGTGAAAAGGAATTGAGGAGGGAAGGAAGGGCGGTGGTTTGGGGGTCACGGGGCAGAAACACAGCCCATCTCTGCAATCCAGATCCTTTCTGGTGCCAATTCAGTCTTTCCCCATGGAGTGCAAGGGGTTTGGTGGAGATGGCCACTCCTCCATGACTGTTCTCCAGCTAGAGGAAAGCCCTCTGGCTGGGTAGCATGGCTCCAGCCAGACCTGCCAAAATGCTGCTTCAAGTCCTCCCCGGCAACTGGTATTTTGTTTTGCTCTTCCCTGCCTCTCCTTAATGCTAATCTTTGTGTTTATTTATTGGAGAAACTACTTTCAGTGGCAGACTGTAGCTCCATCTTGCATGGATTTCTTTTTATTTTTTTCTTCTGTGTCTGTATTATTGTAATATATTTTTAAGTGCGGGTTTCAGCAGGGGCAAGGATAAAGAGGCAGATCTGCTGAGCAGTGAATTTGAAGGATCCTTGCCGCTGGGAATGCTGAAATAGGTCGGCCAGGCTACCAACGCACATGGGATAGGGAGGGGGGTGATGCCAGGAGGGGTGACAGGGTGGGGAGAAACCAGTCAAGATCTGGAAATTCACATCAATGCTATCTCTCTTGGGGGTTTGCTGGGGGTTTCTTTGGTATCCATTTAACAAAAAATAACAAGATCCTCCTTCCCACTCTTGTCCCCAGACCCCACACGCACACACACACACACACACACACACACGGGCAAAAAGAGTTAATCAACTGAAAGTGTTTCCTTCATTTCTGATCTAGAAGTTCAACTTGTTAACAAGCAGTAAAAAGAAGCACGTTTTTAAAGACTTATCTTACAAGATGTATTTTATAAAAATTAAAGAAAATAAATTAAAATTAAGAACATTCTGAACAAGATATATGTCTGCCTGTCCATTTGTTATGCTGGTTTTCCCAACCCCACCCCACCCACAGCTGGGAAAAAAAAAGCAGGGAAGGGGAGACTTCAGAGGAGAAGGTCTCAGAGGAGCAGCACTTGCCAGCCCCACGTGTGGACCAGCAGCCCCTGCAGGACTCTACCCACTCCAGCCATGAGGTTCATAACCCTGACTTCAAAATCTTTGTTCCTAGCTGGACAGCCCTTAAAACCTCTATTT
Source organism: Campylorhamphus procurvoides (assembly GCA_013396655.1). Taxonomy (NCBI): domain Eukaryota; kingdom Metazoa; phylum Chordata; class Aves; order Passeriformes; family Dendrocolaptidae; genus Campylorhamphus; species Campylorhamphus procurvoides. Next base: position 35,822 of record WBMV01007228.1, read on the forward strand.
CTCCTCCAGCCACCCTGAGGAAATCTGGGGTCTTGTAGCAGCTGCTTGCTGGTCTTTGGTGATGTGCTGCTGCCCTTTAATGCTCAGTCCACATGGTGACATGCTCTGCCACATCTTACGTAGCAGCTACAGCACGTCCACAGCAAAACCAACCTGCATGGCTCAATGTTTGGGATTAGCTTGTCCAGAATCATGCAGGGTGTGCAATTCTCTCACCTGTAGAAAGCCTTGTGTGGAATAGGATGGTCTTGTTTAAGCACAAGGGCACACTGGACACAGGGCCCTACATGTCCAGCAAGATAATTCTCAGTGTGCACAGTGCTTGTGCGTGGCAGGGCATTGGCTGCTGCCTTGGTGCCCCTGATCAAACATATGCTGCTCTTAGGTCTGTGTTTCCAAAGCAGCTGCTCAAAAACTATTGATTCAAATGTTGCTTCTCTGGGAAATTCTCCCCAGGAGTTCTCCAGTCCCACAAAGGGATGCTCCCAGCCCCACACACAGACCCCAGGACCACTCCTGATTGCAGCAGGTCTGCCTGAAAGGCAGATTTCAGGCACAGCCACATGCTCAGGAACAGCAGGGTGGGCTGGGATCTGGCAGGCTAATACCTACCCATGGCCAGGAGCTTTGCTGCTCTGCCTAGCCCAATTCCCACCATTCCCTCTGTGCCCTGGCTTCACACCTCTCCAGACAAGCAGCAGTGTCCCATGCAGCCTGGCCAGGGGAGGTTTAGCTCATGCATTTCTGCTGCCCCAGCTCAGTGGCACAGCTGTGCCTGCACCTCGGCCTTGCCCCGGCTCACAGAAACCCATGGGGCTGCAGCCAGCATCAAAGGGGCCCTTTGTTCCCTGCGTTCCCAGATGCCATCACCCTCCTCTCCCCACGCTGAAAGGGCCCTGTGTGTACACAATCAGCCACTGGGCAGGGGCAAGCTGGGAACAAAACACCATCTCTTTTCCCTGACAGAGACTGGTGCCCCCCTCCCGGCCGCGGTGAGAGTTGGGGACAGCAGTGCGAGGTGGTGTGTAAAAGCAGCCAGCATGGCCAGGGTGCCAGGCAAGCCCGAGGGCTGAAGGACCCAGGTAACCTCATCAGGTGTGACCTTGGCCGTGCCCAGCTGCCACCCCACCTGGGGACACGGGTGCTGCCCTCATAGCTCCTCTCCTGGGCACACAGTGCCCTCCAGGAACTGGCGGAGAAAAGACAGGGAAGGAACTCCGCCTCTGTACCAAACCGTATCTCTCCAAAGCCCATCAGGAGGACTCCGAGGAGGGGAGCCAGTTCAGTCATATATTTTCCCTTGTCTAGTGGCTGAAATGTGCCTGCACTTTGCTCCCACAAAGACTGGACCCTGGACCCAGAGAAAGGGACCCTGGGGCAGGTCCCATGGAGTGCTCTGCTGGCAAAAGAGCAAGGTGGTTCCCACCCCTCTGTCCTGTGACCTGCCGCTTGGGAGAGGAGAGGAAAGACGAGGGGAGGGGATGGCGACACCCAGAGGTGTTGGTGATGATGGCGAGTCTCCAACCCTCCGGCTCAGGCGGCCCCCAAGGGCGAAGGGTTGATGGTCCTCCCGACCGCCCCCGTACCCCGCTCCTCCGGCCGTGCATCCCCCCTCCTCCGGCCGTGCATCCCC
>WBMV01007228.1:37459-48027 GCA_013396655.1 Campylorhamphus procurvoides
CGGAAGCTTCTGGAACACGGGCAGCCCACCGGGACACACTGGCAACACCAGCGGCTCCCTCCTCCTCCGTTTCTCTGCAATGGGCTCAGTCCTGCACTGCTCTCAGCATGGGAACAGTACATAAAAGCTACCCTGGACATCCAGCCGCAGCCATTCCCAGCCCCTGTGCAAGCCCTGACTACAGAGCACATTCCTCTGAGGCCACACAGACAGGTACTATCTCCTGCCTTGCCCTCTTAGCAAGGGCTCGGGCTCAGCCCTGGAAAGGTCGTGCAGGATGAGCAGGAAGGCTCAGGAAAAGGAGGCAGTGCTGGAGGCAAACCCAGGGCTGCCCTGACTCAGCCCTCCATCCCTCCACCCGTGCCGGCACTCGGCAGAGGCGACAGCGGGCACAGCAGCCACGGCAGGGCACACTCGGGCTGCTCCTCAGGGCAGCTCCCCCAGCCTGGGCCTGACTCCAGTTCAGGCAGGGAACGGGCTGTGAGGGGTGAGCTATGCCTGGCGAGCAGCCCCAGAGCTGAGGAGGAGCTGCACTCAGGGAACACACAGTGTGTGAGAATCCTGGTCACTTAGAGCGCAGTCCCAGGGCATCTGCAGCCACTGGGGCTTCTCAGTGAGCAGTTCTAGAGAAGAATTCACTTTCCTCAGCCCACCAAGCAGCTGCATGGCCTTGCAGGGGCACTACCTGGCCCAGAGCAGAGAAATCCGCAACAGGGCTGTTGGAGAGAGAGATGGATGGGACCAGGAGACTAAACACACCAGGATGTGCTAGAACATCTGTTCCACACAGAGACAGCTCCCCTGCTTTCCTTTGGAGACACTCCTTTGCACTCCAAAGATCCATCCTCTCCCCAACCCATGACAGAATCCACTGAGCCCTCCACTGTGGTTTACACTGGGAAAATGGGGAATGAGGGAATAGCCTCACTGTGGCTCCCACCTCTGCCAGCACTTTCCTACAAACACCTCACATCAGGGGAGTTCTGATCGTTTTAGACAGACCCTGATGTGAAACATCCTCACCCAAACCCTGCAATGCCTCCAAGGCTGGAATAATCTCCCACGGGATCTTGCTCATGGTCTGTTTTTGGCTGTCTTTTGAAATGGCTGAAGTAAGGTGCTGGAGGCCCACAGATACTTCAGCTCACATTTTAAAAGCATGATTTCCAAGGACTTTAAACTCTACACTGCCTCCTAGAATCATGGATCGGCAAGACCTGTGAAGAAAATAAACTAAAAGGTTCTGCCAAAAGAAACAGCAGGCACAGGCTCTGCAAACACACACAAAGCCTCCCAAAATAAGCAGCCATCCTGGCAGGACAGCGGATGAGTGCAGTCCCCATATGCTGATTTCCTTCTCGGCATCCTATGGAAATCATGCCTTGTTACAACCCCCTGGAGCCTGAGGAAACAGTTCCAAGATGACAAGAAGAATTCAAAGGAAAGTACGGGGCTTGCTGCTGAGAGCCCAGGCTGAGAAATTAAAATGTAGTGACAGAAGGAAGCAATGTGGAATATTTCTGTTATGAAACTGTTTTCTCATACACTCTTGAAAAGACAGAACTAGTCACTGGATTCAGCTCGTGAGTTCCATTCCTGCAGCTCCTGATCTAGCTAGGCACACTCAGGAAAGACCAACCCCTCTGATCTCTGATCCCTCAGTGACTTCTCTCTACCGAATGCTGTAACCAACCACATCCCTCAGGAGACCAGAATAAATGAAGAAGTCAGTCTCTTCCTGAATTCACTTGAATACATCCATGTTTTATTTGCTTAAATAAAGGTAGAATCTTGGTTTTACAGTTCCAGTTCTATAGCAACAACTGCAGTAGCACAAGTGGGCACAGGGAAGGGATGGCTGTTGGCACCAAACTTTGCAACAGAATTCAAAATCCTGGCTGCTTTGGGAATTATGCATTTCATTTAAAATAAATAAAACAATTTTAATAAATTATACTTTTTTTAAAAAACCCACACATAATCCTAGTAGGGGGATTTAATATTAAAAAAGACAATGATCCAATGTCTGTTAGAAATAAAAGGTAATGTGTAACATGTGCACAGTTACACAGGCTCTTGAGATTTAGCTACTGGCATCAACATGCACAGGGTGCCATAAACAGCACTGCAACATGTGTCTCCTACACTGTGGCTTATTGAGTCCATAGGAGCTGCCAGTCCTCCCACTGATCCCAGGAGATCCATGCTGGGGAAGCAGCAGTTTGACCCGAAGGAAGGTTTCACCTGGAGGACAGCCCTTTCCCCCAGGAAGGAAAGCCCCTGCCCTCAGTATCTCAGTGCAGATGATGGGCCACCCGTGGCACTCCACCGGCAGCAAGACCTTTCTGTCCTGGTGTAAAGCCCTGGGTCAAAGCCATGAGCTGCCCAGGCATTTTACTTACATTTAAGACTCCAAAATTTCACCAACTGAATTTCGCAAAGTCTTTGAGTTCTTTAATACCTTGAGTTCATGTAAAGCAAAAAAACCTAAATGCTTTTTCCCAAGAGAATTCTTTTAATTTAGTGAGAAAATAGGTGATTTTGGCAAAAGGTTCACAAGAGTAAATACAGCCAAGGCAGAAGTGTTTCACTGAGCAGTCTCAGTGTGTCAGGGATGGAGAAGCCCTGGTGTTTCCTCAGCTCTCTGGATGTGCCCTGGAGGATGCTGAGCTGTGGGAAGGGCCCCCAGGCTGTAGCTACCTTCACAGGTGGGCTGCTGAGACAGGTGAGATGAAACACATGGCTGCAGCCAGCTTGGGGAGGCGGTGTGAGATTTTCCTTGCAGTTTATGAGCTACAAACACTGCCTTTCCAACACTTTCCTCCCTTCACCATGGAAAAGCTCTTCTGCTGTTAAAATGTGGGTTGAAGGAGAGGCAGGTGCTGCTGCTGAGCACACGTGTCAATCCAGGACCAAAGTGGGGCCAACCCTGGACCTCTCTGGCTATCCTTTCCCCAGGAAGCTGAAACACCATGTCACCTCTGTGCCCGTGATTCCCTGGCTGAATTATCGTGCTCTGCCTTTTGGAGACTTCACATCCTGTTGATAGGCAGTTTAAAACTCCCATCCCACCTTTATCTCACTGAGGTGTGACAGAGAGTTGGGCTAGATATTGGCCTGTCTGGAGATCCTCTACCTCTGAATGGGGAGAGAAGAGAGCCCAAACCTGGTGCCTCTGGCTTTGCCTGCCTGTGGTGTCCCCAGGTTTGCAGCAAGAGGAGGCAGAAGACCCAAAATGCAGCATAGGAGCATGAAATTCTCCAAAGATGAGCAGTGTGTGGAGCAGGGGCAGCTGCTAGCCATGGTGGGAGCAGAGATAACACTACAGCCTTCCAGGCTCAGGGAAATGATGGCCCGAGGTGAACAGCATTTGCAAACTAAACATGGCAGGATCTGGGCACTCACCACCTGCTTGGGGCCAAGGCACGATGGGATGATGCAGCCCAGCAGTGCTGATCTGATTCTGCTGGAAAGAGCAACTGGGGTCCTAGTCAAAAGGTTTGCTACTCTGGGAGAACGGAGGTGGAACAGAAGGATCCAGGTGGAGCTGAATTGCATTATCTGGGAAGCACAGGACCTGTATGAAGGCAAAACATGCCTTTCTTGTGGCTTGGCGGAGGGCTCCAGGGAGGTGCTATGAGGCAGCAGAGCTCCCCTAGCATTTCCAAAGGTTTTTAAAAGTCTATTGCCACTTTTTTACCATACAGCAGTAGTTACAACCTGCTATCCCTCATGTGAATCTAACTGGAGTAAAAGCTGCTGCCATATCATCCCTAAGTGTGCAGAGGGTCTGTCATCCTTCACTTACAGAAGCAATGCTTCCCAGGGAGGTGGATGAGGTTTCCCAGGTTCCCCACTCTCTGCTGGGCTCTGGCAGCCCACAGCCCAGGGAACAAATGCACTACAGTTTCAGGGCTCTGATGTTTGCAACTTGAAGCCCGGCTGTTGCTGCAATGTGCATGTTCTCCCTGGGAAGAGACACTGTAAAAGAGCACATCCCAGCTTGGCAATACCAACTCCATGCTTAGCAGAGAAGTGAATCTGAGCCCAGAATGCTTCTGAGTTTTGCTTTTACCAATGCTCTAGGAAAGCCTGTAAAACCTCCAGAGACATGGCAACATGGATGCTGTCATTCCCCCACGCTTGGCAGGGCTGACAGGTCTGCGTGTGTCACCTGCACAGGGACTGTGCTCCTGCTGAAAGCTCTTGGTGGCTGCAAGTAACTTGTACTTAAGCTGAGATAACTACTGATTTTTGGGGTTTGTTAGACACACTTTTCATACAGTGTGTCTAACAGCCAGCAGCATTTTTAAAACTTGAGCTGGCAAGTTGTAGGAACCTCTGGAGGAGGAGATGTGTGCAGGGTACCTTGCTGATTCTCTTAGCAGCTGCTGTTAGAAGGCAGGAGAGGTGAGACCTGAGGTCAGCTGAGGGAAAACCTTCCCCTGCTCCCCTTCTGATGTGGCATTGTGCCCTCGGCTTGGGTGGTGGCTTTGGGACTGCCAGGGGGAGGTAGTGGTGATGCCTGGAAGTCTGGTCTGACATCACAAATCCTCATCGGCAGCCCCAAATTTTTCCCCACTCGTGCATGAGAGCTCACCATGTCCCACTGCCCTGCCCTGCTGATGGACAGGCAGGGAGGGACCTCAGCTTTGCAGAAGGTACTTCCTTCAGCCATGGCACGAACAGTGCATGGTAAAAGGTGGCTCTTGCCGTCAGCAAACACAGCCCAATATTGTTTGCAGAGGCCCAGCCCTCGGGACAGTGACTGCTGAGCAGTAAGCTCCGTGCAGCGACAGGCAGAGGGAGCCCCAGGCTAGAAAGCAAAGGGATGAGCAGGCAAAGGTGTCCAAGCCATCCAGGAGATGAACAAGTCCCTGGCACTGTGGTGGAAGCCAACGCTGCTGTCCCCAGGTTGTCCCAGCCAGGCAGAGCTGTGATATCCACCCGTTTTGAACACCTCTGCTCTTGAGGAAAACTGATTAAAAGCAAACATCTCCTGGCTCCTCAGCAGCCCTCCTGGCAGGGCTTGACAGCACACGAGGGCTGGAGCCTGTTCCAACCCTGGGCCCCTGCACAAACCAGCTCCAGGGGAATGTGGTAGTCCAGAGATGGAAGCTGGAACTGCAGGATACAGAGCCTGGGATCTTGAAGGAAATATCAAGAAATGTTAACTGAAATAAAATCTAGAGGCCTGGGGAAGTCAGACATAGGTAAATAAACAGAAATTACATTCTGTAAAAATCTGTTTTACCAATGGAATGTTCTCCTTAAAGGACCTGTTTTTCCAGAGACCGCAAGAGCTGCCTAGATAGCATTCACTCACCATGAATAGCAGTGTTCAGCCCCGTTTAGAAATCAGTTCCCTCTAAAACACTTTGCATTAATGCTCCGGTCTCTTCCACTCACAGCTGTCCTGAAGAGGGCAGGATCACCCTGGATTCCCCCAGAGGAAATGGGGGAATGCTCATGCTCTGCACACTCAGAGACTGCAGCCCTGGTGGGAACAAGCTGCTGGCACAGGGCAGAGATTGCCCTGCTCTAACACAAAGTATAAGGGAGGCTGCTTGATTTGAACTGCAAAATTTACCATCCAGCAGCTCATCACAGTGAGAATCACAGTCAGCAGCTGGTGTTTATGTGCTCAGGGCAGGCTCCTATGTGCCTATGGGCAGTCACAGCTTTGGCCAAACGCTTCCAGGAGAAGCTGCACGACATGAGGTTTGAGAGGCAAAGACAGCAGTCGGCGAGAACTCATCTCTTTGATACACAGACAGCCTCGAACTAACAGCTAGTGGGGGCAGAAGCTGGGAGCAAAGCCTGGCATCCTTTCTAGGAGGTTCCTTGGGGCCCCCATACCCATTTTTCAGCCACCTTGAACAGAGATGGAACTTTGGACTGAAGACGGCAGCCAGTTACCTAAGCAGACAACCTTGACCAGTAAAGTCTGTCATAGGAATTACAGATAAAACATACTGGATTTCCCACAAGGGAGAATGGGTCAGGCCAATGGCATGGGTTAACTGTGCTGAGCAGCACTGCACCTGACACAACAGGTGATACAGTGAATAGTTCAATGTTGTAGCATTCAGATGGGAACATCTGTGCTAGAGCAACTGAAGACATGGATCCACTAGCTAATGAAGTGCGGCCATCACTGGCACCAGACAGCGAGTGGATTTAACAGCTGACCATGCATGAGCCCCCCAACCACCTGCACACCTAGGAGACAGCCCACCCACCTACCATCTGGTCTGCCAGAGCACATTATCTGAACACAGTGATTCCTTGTGACAGAAACCAGCTGAAGTTTCACACTCCAGATCTCCTGAGTAGCTCCAAACACTCTGACATGCCCTGGCGAGTGTCCACATCGGTATTTTTCACCCAGGGCTTCAAGGTACGAGAAGTGAGATCTGGTGTTGAGCCTCCACAAGAGACAAGGAAACATGTATTAAACAACAACAGACATAAATAACAGAAAATAACACTCACACAACAACACAAAGAGAGGCGAAGAAAAACAGACGCGAAATAGGCTGCTACAAAGAAACAATGCTGTCACATTCAAATACAGGCCCATCTCTCCTTCATATATTGCTCCAGATCAGAGCTCTAACAATTCTTATCACAGTTCAGTCTCAGGACACAATGCACTTATCCCAAACAACAGATACACACATTCCAGCCTCTCCAGTGTTTGGCTTTTTCATAGTCACATGGGCCAGTGTCTTTATGACAAGTTTTTTCAGGATGCTGAGCAGGCTTTCCTTTGGCAGTATGGTCATGAGTGGGTTTATTTTTTATTTTTTTTGAGTTCAGGACTTAAATACTTCAAAGAGTGTCTAGGGTGCTCTCAGCTTTGCTCTGCAGGCAGTTCTTGGTACAGAACAGATCACTACTGTCTTTAGTGAATTTAAAGGACTTTAACCCAGTCCTTTAAACCAGCTAAAACAGGCAGAGATGGAAGCAAGACTACGCTCACATGCTCTGTTAGACAGCTCCCTCCTGCGGATACATGCTCTGTGCCTGAGAATTCTAGGCAGGATTCAGATGGTGAGGCTGCAACACCCTAGTGAGCAACCACCTATTGTCCTTGAGGCCACTCTCCTCAGAGTGCCCCAGGGCTGCCCAGGTGTGGTCTGGTCCAGCTGCTGGCTCCGCCGGTGTTCCTGAAGGAGCAGCCACTCTTTAACAACAGGAAGACCCCGATTTGGAGCTGGAGTGCAGGTCAATGGTGTGGCCCAGCATGCAGTGCTCCAGCTGCTCCTCCACCGCCAGCACCTGTCGCACAGCTTCCTCAAAGGCCACTGTCACATTGGTGTCATCCTTGGCACTAGTCTCCAGGTACGGATAGTTACCGTTCTCCATGCACCAGGCCCGGGCCTCCTCTGTGCTCACCTGTCTCTCCAGTTTGTCTATCTTGTTGCCCAGGACTACAAACGGGAAGTGTTCAGGGTCCTTCACATCAGCGTAATAGACAAACTCCTTCTGCCAGTTACTGAGGTTCTCGAAGCTCTGCCGGTCGTCCACGCTGAAGGTCAGCAGGCAGCAATCTGCCCCCCGGTAAAAGGGCGTCCGCAGGCTCTTGAATCGCTCCTGTCCTGCAGTGTCCCAAATCTGGAGGGTCACAAAACGTCCATCCACCTCCAGGTCCCGGTTTAAGAACTCCACCCCAATCGTGTGGAATGCCTGCGAGTCAAACTTGTTGGTGACGTACCGATTCATGAGGGAGCTTTTCCCAACTCCACCATCCCCAAGGAGAATGACCTTCAGGAGCAAGGACTTCCCACTCATTGCAGCAGGAGAGAGGGGCAGGGTACCAAGGCAATCTGCAGGGTTCAGAAATAGTACAAAACAGCCATTTGACTTGTGGATTCTGCAGAAAAACACACACGGAAAAACAGAATATGGTATTTTCATCCCCACCTCTGAACAAGTTTTGTGTATAGGAGGTAATCTCGTATACAGGAGGTAATCTCTTTCTTTTAAGGAGAGATCTTATTATTCTAATCCCTCTTATTAAGAGAGATTAGAGCTGAGAACTGGACAAGCTTTCAGGCACACGAGTCCTCCATCAGGTCCAAAATGGATTCAGTAGGTCACCATTCTAAGTGCAAGGTAAGGACAACTGTTTTGAGTTTAGTATCAATTGTATCACTTTTGGAGAAAACTTTGTATCTATAAACTCTTCCGGTTTTTCCAAACATACCATCACTAGTTAAACATTTTTCTTGGCCTGCATCCTCAGGCTATCACAGAAACAGCAAAATCACCAGGGGTGCCTATCACAAGGCCTTCCTTTCCACTGTACCATCACCGGCTAAATAATTTCTCCTATCTGATTTGCTCTACTGGAAGGATTTTTACAGATGTGCAGGTCTAATATCAATACAAGTCATTTGTCAAGGCAGCTCTTGATCACCCCGAGGATGCTGACTCACCGGCGGAGCTGCGCGTGATCCTGCAGCTCAGAAGGGGTTTCCCAGGCACAGAGACCAGCTGCTCTGCTGCTTCTTGCTGGCAATGCTTGTCACAGCCCAGTTTGCTCGGGCTCAGGTGCAAGTTTGCACTGCAACAACCCCAGCACCACAGGTTCCTTAGTCAGCAGCCTCCAGGCCAAGTGCCAACACATCCTCCCACTCACAGGGACACTCTGAGGCCCGGCATGGAATAAGATGTTTGTCTGGCTGTTGCACTGTACCTGCTCTGGAAATACAATTGTCTCAGGAACGGTCCAGGGAACACCTTCCTCCAGTGTAACAGTCACTAAAAACCAAACATCAGTCATCAAAGTTGCCAGAGCTGCCCTCGGTGTCTTTCAGCTTGTGATGCTGGTCCTGGATGGAAGAACAATAGCAGATCTCCAGGAAGCTGCAAGTGCAGTACTGGTAGTTGGAGTAAAACAGGCAAGAACAAAGTGTTAAGGAGCTCCCCTTGTCCTAAGTGAAAACACAGCACAGCTCTGGCAAGGGAAGAGCCAGTACCATGTGGGTGCTACACCCAAAATATGAACAGAATAAACTGAAGGAGCTCTGATGTGAGTGCCCAGGCTGTGCACCCTGAGCCTCCCCTCAACTCAGGGGTTATTGATAGCTGTGATCTGCTTGCCCTGCCTACTCACACACTCTGGAATCTGATTTGAAGACTGAATATGCACCTGAACCTGCTAACCAGTAGAGTGAGTGAGCTGGCAACAGCCTGGGAGCTTGCTTTACACCTGCTACCAACATTCCGGGGAAGGGTGTGGATGAACAGTGCTGCTTAGTGATGACACCTCCAACCCATCAAAGCAGGAGTGTGTGGCACTGCTCAGAACAGCATCCTACTCTGTCCAGGCCGAAACCCACTCTCTGCATTAATCGTGGGGGGCCCTGTTCAACTTTGATGCTGCACTTTTTGCACTGCTTTCAAACCGTGTGGTAACCGCACAGCCAAAAGCAGAAACTTCTGCTTTTGGTGAGTTTCGGTGCTTGCTGTACAAAATGCTCACCAATTTCACTTCCGTGCAGAGAAACAGCCCAACTCAAGCACAGCTGAGCTAACCTGACGGGACATCTGTGGAGCAGCGTGTGGTCCAGCAGTCCAAAAGCAAAGAATAAAACGCAATTGCCACAAGAGACAAACGGAAACTACAGCACAGCTCCCCAGGGCCACTGGCTTAGGCGAACTCCCCCGAGCAGGTGAGCTGCTCAGTAATACCCTTCTTCCTTTTCCAAACCTTGCTGAGGGTGGGGGCGGGTTTAAGATGGTCCCTGTCACCAGGCATCTGCCCTACGCACAGCTTCTGCTTAGAGATGGTTTGTTAGCAGGCGACTCATTGTAAAAATGCCTCACAGGTGCTGCTGGGCTGCCCCAAAGCCTGCAGGCCAGCAGGGCACTGGCAGCCCTGGCATAGCTGTGGCACAGCTGTGGCACAACCCTGACACAACCGGGGGCACTGCCCTGACACAACCGGGACACAGCCATGACACAGCCCTGGCACAACCTGGGCACAGCCCTGGCACTGCCCTGACACAAGCGGGGCACTGCTCTGACACAGCCCGGACATTGCCCTGACACAACCCTGGAAGAGCCGGGGCACAGCCCGGACACTGCCCTGACACCGACAGCACGACGAGCCACCCCCGACGCTGCTCCCCATCGCAGCAGGGCCGCCCTCACCTGCGCACAGGTAACCCCAGCAGGGTGGGCACGCAGGACCACGACACCCCCCGCCGCCTCCCAGGCGCCGGCTCGCGGCTCGGCCGGACGCCAGACCGCTGGGGCGGGTGCCCTGCGGCCGCACCGGAGCTGCCGGGGAGCGGTGCCGGTGCGGAGGGNGCGAGCGCGGCTGCGAGGTCGCTGTCCCCTCATGAAACCCTCGGTGTCCACCCCGGCACTGACCGCGCTGTACCCCTGTGTCCATCACTGCCCTCACTGTCTCCCGTGTGTCCATCACTGACCGCGCTGTGTCCATCACTGCCCTCGCTGTCCCCCTACGTAACCCTCAGTGTCCGCCCCGTCACTGCCCTCACAGCTCTCCCCGCATCCATCACTGCCCACCCCTGTCACTGCCCTCACAGCCA
>WBMV01007228.1:48107-58269 GCA_013396655.1 Campylorhamphus procurvoides
CCCTGCCACTCCCTGCACAGTTCCCCCTGTCCCCCCTCACTGCCCCCTGTCATGCCCCTCACAGTCCTGTCTCTCTCCCCTGTGCCCCCTCACTGCCAGCCCCCGTCACTCCCTTCACAATCTCAACTGTACCCCTGTCCCCTCACAGGCCCCAAAAGTTCCCCTATGCCCCCTCACTGCCTGCCCCTCTCAGACCCCTCACAGTCCCCACATGTCCCCCCTGTGTCCCCTCAGTGCCCTCCCATCACTCCTCACTCTCCTGTCCCATGTTCCCCCTTTGTCACTTCAGTGACAGCTGCCCAAAGGAGTGCGACTTCTCCCACCCCTCCCCATCACTGCGGGACCAGGAGCAAGAATGTCTTAAAAAAAGAGGTTTCCAGAGAAAAGCAGCAAATACAAACATTACAGAATATTTAAGGGAAAAAATAGCAGCAAGGTCACCCCAGCCTGGGCCAAACAGGGAGAGGAGACAGGAGAGGGAGAGTGAAATCAGCCCCCCAGGTGGCTGCAGAGGGATTTTGGGGAGCAGGAGCCACTTGCAGGGTTCCTCCCAGCAGGCATCATCAGCTCTTCTTCCTACCAGTGCCTACTGAGGTACACCTTCAAAACTTAGGGACACATCTCACTGGAGCTGCAAGATGCCCCCAGCACCTTCCCCAGTGAGACAGGAGCAGGGACCCCTCACATGGACACACAGGGCTTCTGTCCCTCTGAACACAACAACAGCTCCAGGGCCAAGCAAGTGCCACAGAAGTGCATTGATTCCCTCCTCCCCCCTGGAAAAGCATGAGATGCGAGGAGGATTTAAAATAAGCCAGGGATTATATTAATACCAGCCTCGATCTGTCAGAGGAGATGGGGGACAAGGGAAGCCTAGGGAGGCAAGGAGGGGATGGCCAGGATGAGGGCCCCAGGGCATGGGTGTTGGCAGTCTGGGATCAGAATAGTCATGGGAAAATGAGGGTTCTCCTGGGGCATGCATTTGGGGCACCATTGTACACACCAGCACCATGGCCAGAAGCTCAGGATGCTGCTGGTGCAAAGGACAGACCCAGCCCACACCATGCACTGGGAGTCTCTCCAAACCATCCAGGTCCTCATGCCAGCCCTCACAGGACCATGCATTGCTGGAGTGAACCTCTGAGCAGGGTACACTTGCCCCTGCCAACTCCCTTTGCCTGGCAGCCATTTAATCCTGGTATTTGCCAGTACTTATTAATTAGAGATCTGATTTAGTATGTAAGAGGCAAGACACCTTCTGAGGAAGAAAGAACCTTCATGGCATGTCCTGCTAAGGCAACAGGAGAATGGTGCTCTGCAGCCATGCCCTGACACCCTGGACCACCCCCCTCAGGGCTGGCAGAGGCCAAATCCTCAGGGGATGCTGCCTGCAGGGTTTAGAGAGGTCAGCATGTCCCTGCAGTACAGCCAAGGACACCACAGGGTCAGTGACCCCAGCTGCCCGTGCCTGAGCTTGAGGAGACCCCAGGTACCTCCAGGCTAATCCACGAGTGCTGACAACTGTTGGGGACTCACTTGCCCCTCTGAGCAGGGATGTGCCTGGTCTGGTTTGGCTCCCGGTGGCTGTGCAAGCCTTGTGTTGCCTTGCTGAGCTGGGCAACAACCTGTTCGGCATCTGTGGTGGACTAACCCTGGTGCCCACCAAGCTGCTCTATCACTCACCTCCTCAGCAGGACAGGACAGGGCAGGAGAAAATAAGATGGGAAAAACTTGTGGGTAAAAACAAAGGCAGTTTAATAAAGCAAAAGCTGCATGTAGAAGCAAAGGAAAGCAAAGGATTTATTCTCTACTTCTCACCAGCAGAAGATGTCTGTCTGCTTCCTGAAAAGTAGGGCTTAAGCACAGATAGTAGTTGCTCCAAAAGATGGTTGCCTTCTTGTGTCTCTCCAGCAACTACACTGACAGGCCTTCTTGGATGTCAACTCAAATAGTACACATGGGCTCCCAGCTTAAAGGTGAGTTCCCCATCCCACTCCCTATTGTCCTCCCCCAGTCAGGCAGGGAGAACCTGCAGAGTACACCACATAGCATGCAACCTGGGGTGCCCTTTCCGTCTGACCAGGGCAGGAAGGGACTGACTTCTTGGGGTGCCGCTGACAGCCAAGGCGCTGGCCTATAGGGATGAGGAGGGACAGATATTTCTCCAAAGTTCCGGAGCCAAGAAGACACTCTCCACAGCTGCTGTATCCATAACTGGGTAATACATTGCTGCCAAGCTATTAGAATGACACTAGGGCACTCTGAATCACCTTCCTCCACATGATTCATGTGTGCACTATGCCCTCTGGATCTTTGGAGACCTCATTTGTCTAGATCACTGTAGATGTCTGTACTCCCAGCACTGCTTAATTCTCTCAGGTGCTGAGTGCCTTCACCTGTGGTGGTCCATTTTCCTGAGTAGTTCACAAGATCTTCCCTGAGTTAATATCTTGCCCTCACACTTGAGAGGAGATGCCTGCAAATACTGCAAATTGCTGCTGGTGTTAATTAGTATTATTAAACAGCTCAAGTAAGCATGAGCAGGGACCTCAGGAACCTGCACAGTAAAGCCAGCTACTTCAGTCCTGGGTAGGGAGAGGGGGATGTATTCCCTGATCTTCTTCACAAGACAGCTACCCCAGCAGATCAAGGCCATTAGTACCAGGGCAAAGCACAGAGCCCTGGTTTGCACTAACACATTCCCAAGCCCAGCAAAGCAAAGAGATAAGCAGTGCAGCCAACAAACTGTGACCCAACAGGAGCTGCCTGCTTAGTAAATACTACAGCTACAGCACACTTAGCATGAGTTAAGGAACGGGCTTATCTGGGCACGACCTTGTGAGCACAGAGAGCTGGCACTGGACAGGGCCTCTCCTGTGGGTCCTGGGCACCCCTGGGCAGAGAGATTTGTCTGATGGAGATGGGGATGTGACCCAGGAGCCACTTACTGGGTGGGTAGTACCAGGGTTGTGGGGGCTGCACCGGAGCAGTGGGGCAGGGACTCTCCAGGGCAGTGGGCTCCTGCAGCATGAGAGGTTTTACTCCCCTGGGCTTGGCTACAGCCCTGCCCAGAGAGGCTGCAACACATGTCATTGCCTGGCTCTCACTCTCAGCTCTGGGTGTTAGGGCAAATGGTAGGAAGCTGGTGCCAAGGTGAGTAGCTCTGATTCAGCTTTGAGCAACTGCCAGCCCATGGTCATACAGCACTGCCGGCTAGTGCCCCAATTAATTCATCCCATGTCCCATGCTGCAGCTGGGGCTTGGGTCTCTGCCTTTGTTCCAGCCCAGTGCACAACCCCACAACTGCTTCTCCAAGGCCTGTACCCAGTGGCAGCTCCAGTCTATGGCATCTGCTCTGAACACTCCCCAGCACTCATGAACAGTCCTGCCACCTTTTGCCTTGGCCACCCCAATTTCCCCTGAGCCCACAGCTCTGGGCAGTGGTTGACAAGCACCTCATTGTCCATTTACCTCCCTAAGAAGGAGCTCCATAGCTGGAGCAAAGCTGTAGAAGACACCCACTGTGCGTCCCTCTCTACCCCACAGAACCTGCGCTGCACAGTTTCTGTGAGCTGGTCTGAGGTAGCAGGGAGGGGCACATGCCTGGGCTGCAGAGCTGCCTCTGAGACACAACACTGCAAGCAGGGGCTTGTCCCACCATCAGTGCAACCACCAGCTGGGCAGAGGCCCAGCTGCACATCTCTACCACAGCCTCTCTCCTCTCCTGCTTGTCCATCCCCTGCTCTTCCCTGGAGCACCTTGGCCAGTTATCAGGGACATGTTGCGTGACAAAGTGGCAGAGCAGGTAGCACCATAGGAGGTAGCACCAGACATAGGTCTACCCTGATGTAGGTGCATAGGCAGGCTGGGGCTTTGGGAGGCACCCCAAGGCATCTGTTACAACATGTTTATCTGCTTCCCATGGCTCCTGAGCTGGTTCCTGGAAAGCCACAGAGGCGTCTGGCAGGCACTGGCTCACAGCTGGGAGGTGAGTTGGGCCTGTGCTGCCATGAGCACTGCTGTGGGACAGAAAAAAAGGGTGGCAGGGACAGAGGAGGGGTACAGAGCGGCATATGGCATCCTGGCTGCCTCTTGGCAAAGAAAGTGCCTAGACAGAGGGAAACTGCTCCTGCTCCAGAGGTACCTCCACCCTCCCTCTTGGTGATTCTGGGTGCAGGAGCAGAGGACATATCCGCATGCTGACCACTCAGCTCATACCCTGCACCCCACCCTCTGTGCCCAGTTCACACCCTGCACCATGCTCTCTGTCCCCAGCCTGATCCTGAGTTCCCTGCAGGCAGCAGGACGTTCCTGCACAAGTTCATCCAAGCAGGTTTGGGGCTCTGACACCAGTGCCACCAGCACTGGCAGTGGGGCATACAGGTTTTGGGACAGCAGTGTCCCTGAGGAGAGGACACGGACCTCTGCCTTGTCCAGACAGAGCAAGGTGACATTGCCTTAACAGGTGACACCTTCCAGGGAAAAGCTTGGACTTTGTTTTTCCCCTCCTCAAGGTTTCCTCACACCACACATGTGCAAAAGCAGTCTCAGGCACTCCTGGCAAACCCCAGTCAGCTGTGCCATGGCTTGGGCACTGGGTGCATCCCTACTGCCATCAATCCCATGGGTGTGAGCCCCCACCTTGTCTCCCCCGCGGCTTCACAGGCTGCCATATCCCAGCTGTTGCCTGTGAAGAGGAATAAATCATGAGGAGAGAGCTATGCATTGGAAACAGAGGAACAAAATGGCTTTTCATGCAATAATCCTTTGTAATAAAACACCAGGGGCAAGAAAGATGATAAACAATGTCTCCTGTGTGAGCCAGCTGCTTCCTAAAATAAAGCACTCCTCTGCTCCGCCAGCTGCCCCAGCTCGGGTGCAAGTGCGGGCGCTGCCGCACGATATCGGAGCCGCGTTCCCGCAGGAGCACATGCTCCCGCAGCTCCGGGCACGGCCTCTGGGGCCCGCGGGAATCTGCAGAATGCAACTGAGGGGGCAGAGATGAGTAATTATTTCCAGCCGCTCTCCGGAGCAGGCTGGGAGCCCCCCAAGGGCTCGGCATCCCCAGGCGCCAGCAGCACGCGTGCCGCCCGGCGAAGGCATCCAGCAGGGCTGTTCCACCTGCGCCTCCTGCCAGCAACAACCCCGGCAAATGAAGGAGCTGGGGGCTGCAGGGGCGCTCCGTGCATAACTTCCCAGCTTTGTTTAGCCCCGGGTGCTGGCAGGAGCCCCATCCTGAGCAGGAAGCTCTGAGCTCTCTCGGTTCATCAATGCTCTGGCTGAGCCCTTGATGGCAGGGGATGAGTAAGCTCCTGCTGGTAAACCTGACCTCCTGGGTATTGTTTCAAGAGCAGCAATAACTTCTCTGCTTCTGGGGAAGGCGTCGGGGTGTGCTGAGTGTGGCCACCGCACAGCCCACGGGCCAGTTTCTCAGTGCACATGTCCGGAGGTGCCTGGCTCGCTGTGCTGGTGCCTTTGGAGCCACTGATCAGGGACAGCATCTTTCCCTCCCCATGGCCATGAAGTTCCATGGGGCTCTCCAGCACATCAGAGGATGGGGACAGCTCATCTGTTCATCCTTTCCTGTGTCACCAAGTGTACCCATCACACACAGCTCTCACACCCCATGGTGGCCTGCTATCAACTCTTTTGCCAAAGGACCGTGGTCATACCCCGAACACCACCTTATTTTCCCCATTACTGCTCATTCTCTTCTGCTTTCCTCTTTCACAGCCAACCATATAACTGTCCACACACACGTATTCTCCCCAGTCACTCCCAGCAGAGGTTTTCCCTGGCTGCTCATGCTTCCTGCCCCTTGCCTCCCCTCTCCACCCATGCCATCATAGGGTGGTTTGAGCTCTCTGCTTGGCAATGTGTCTGCACAAGCAGCAGAGACCTGGCAGGGAAAGGCTGACCCGAGTGATGCAGAGGTGGTGACACATTTTCCCCAGGGATCCAGGGAGCGAGGTGTGGGCAGGATCCACCCACTGGGGAGCTGCAGCATCCACCTGGCCGTGCAGACTGGCTTCACCTTATCCTGCTTGCTCTGGTGACAAACATACTCCTCCCAAGGTGGGGTTTGCTTGCACTCTGACTGCAGTTCAGGGCTGTGGTTGGTGATTTCCTGTCGTCCAGGAGCTGCCCAAGGCCCTGGTCACTGAAACGTCTTGGCTTTCACCACTTTCTGCAGCAAAAACCTCCCTTGCCCTGGGTGATCTGTGCTGCAAACCAGTGTGGTGCTGTGGGATGTGAGAAGGGTGCTGCAGTCTGGCAGGGAGAAGTGGAGCACTGGAGCACCAGGGCTGCCAGTACAGGGTCATGCAGAGGCTGACTCAGGGACCTCCTGCCAGAGATGGGGTTATGATCCTCCACACAAGGGTATGTGGGGTCAAATCCTCTCCTGGCTGAGTCAGAGGGAATGGAATAATGTCAGGGGCAGACAGCCATCCCAGCCACAAGCCCTGATCTGAATTCACCTCTGATCTGAATTCACCCCGTGCTGCTGATCACCAGGTATTTGCCCAAATTCCTCCTGCCGGTGACTCAGCCTTCTCCTCCCTCCTTTGCAGTGGGGCCACAGCTCACCACCTGATGGAGCCTGGGAGGAAACCACCCACGGGAGCAGCAGGATGGGCCCCATGGATGGTATCCTCCTGGCATTGCCAAGAGGGTAACTCACCTGCTGCCCAGCGAGGGAAGGGGCATTGAGCCCTACCAGGAAAGCACAGTTCTGAGGATGGCATCCTCTGTGCATGGGTGCTCCTGGGGCAGCCCATGCTGCTGAAGCCACCACATCTCTAGGGGACAACAGTCTGGCAGCTGTCCTGGCCACCCACACCACTGGCAGCTGTGAGCCCATGTGTGTCAGGGTGAAAAAGGGAAGGTCTGGGATAGGGAGGGAAAGAGTTTATATAAAAGGGCTTTTCTGTAATGTTCCCCTCTTACTGGTTCATGCTCTGCTGGCAACAGGGACATTTTAGGCACTGGGTTTCAAAATGTATTACTCTTTACCCTCAGGCTTGAGGATACAGAATATGGGTGGTGTGTCTTGTACTTCCCTGTGCACTGTTCTGACAAGGGATGTGGGTGGGAGAAGTGCCTGGGCTGCCCTCATTTTAGGTGGACTCAGACACATTGGCCATAGAACCCACTGAGATGTGTTTGCTGGGACTGGGGAGCTGCCCCCACCTCCAACTGATGTCCCTGGATTCAGACTGGGACTGCCAGCCCCTGGGGTGGCTTCCTTGGGGCCAAGACCTGGCTGTGCCAACACTCGACAGCATGTCTAAACCAGTATTGCTGCATCTCCGGGGTGGCCACAGTGAAAAAGCATCCCAAACTTGATGGCATCAACAACACTGTCCTCACCTTGCAGATCCCTTGGATGCATGGGGTCCCATGGGCCACTCCCACAGGCTTGGGTCAACACTGGAGCAGTGCTGGCACCAGCCACCCTGCCATTTAGAGCAACTACTGGGGAGCCACAGCCCTTGCCCTGGCTCGGAAACCGGTTGACCCCATAGGAAGGGGGTGCCCAGCAGCCCTGGGCAGTCTCTGCTGCCTGTTTGTGCAGCGCAGGGCGAGGGGGAGGATTGTGTAAGCACAGTGGTGCCAGGATGGGACACTCTTGCCGTGGCCTTGCAGAAGTCCACGTGACTTGGGCAGAGATAAATACACTGGTGCTTTTCCATGCCTGCAGAGGGGCCCGTTGCAGCATGCAGCAGGGAGAGGCACTGGGGCGGTGTCAGGAGCAGCCAGGGTGCTCTATGCAGCCACCATGACATCTCCACTGAGATCAGCAATGCCACTTTGTGTTTCCATCCCAAAAGCTTCTCTTGGTTCAGCTCAGGCACTCGAGGGCAGTGAAAGGGTTCAGGCTGGCTTTACCTGCCTGCCCCTGCCTGGGGAGGGAAATCACCCCCGAGCAGGGACACAAACCCTGCTGGGATGATGAGAAGCTGTTGCCACCCCTGTCCTGGCTGTTGGCACTGGGAAAAGGATTCCCATGTCCAGGATAGGGTTCTGTCCTGGGGATATCAGCGTGCTGGAGGGGAAGGGGCACAGCCACCCTGACATGTGCTGGGTTCCCCAGTACTCAGCCCAATGTAGCAGTAGCCCCAGTTGGGCCTCATCATCACTCCCCACTGCCCTCACTCCATGGAAAACCCTACATACTGCCCTGACAGCACGTAAATATCAACCTCTTACCTGCTGCTCTTTCAATTCTGCTTTTTAAGGGGTGAAGGCAGTGGCAAGCACACAAGGCAGTGTTATTTGCAGTCCTTGGCAGGCAGCGTGGGTGGAGGCAGTAGGCAGATAGGCACCACGTCCAGACAGGCACAACAGCCCCGTGTTTGTCCCAGCTGACCAGGCTCACGAGGGACACTGGCCAAAACTGTTAGCAAGTTTAGGCCAGTCCTCCAATTGGTCTGGTGCATTCAGTGACCCTGCAGGCCAGGTGGAGGTGAGGAAATTCTGGGAACAGCCAGGAAGCCTCAGCATAGACCTGGAGGCACTGTCAGAGCTTGCCCACTGTGCTGGAGGGTGACTGTAGGACCTGGGGATCTCCACCCCTGCGAGGTAGGGCTGGGATCAGCACAGAGGGTACCCACAGGGGTTACTGCATTAAAACCCATCCCTACAGGGCTGCAAGAAACCTCTTTCAGTCAAAGGCAGGGGTGGAGGTTGGCTCAAGGAGGAAGAGAAGGGCTGTGCCAGGCAGTGAGGGGAGAGCTCTGGGTGGGCAGAGCTGGCCTGGCCACACCAGCGGGACCTAGGCCAGCATCCCCATTGCCAGCATCTCCAGCTGTGCCAATGAGGAGACCAGTCCAGCTCCATGTTTTATGCAGGGGACACCAAGCTTTCCAAAGTAGGAGGCTCAGCCTTCATGTGGGCAGCAAAGCTAGGACTCTATCATAAGAAACCACTCTGGTGGTGGACAAGGGGCCTCAGAGCCACCAGCAATACTTCCATCTCCCCCAGGCCACCAGGAACTGGGCCTCGGGCAAACACCAAGCTGCATTCACCCTGCAGGGAACCAACCCACCACCCCTCTGAGCAACACCAAACCACCAGCACTGCTGCAGCACCAGCCAGAGACCTCCCCACTCCTCAGGGCAAGCTGGGCTACAGCCAGAACCTTTGCCAGGGAAGAAGCCACAAGACATAGGTAAGTCATTATGTTTTTTTATTTTATAATAAACTTCTCATTTTTTTTCCCCAAGGAAGACAAAAAACTGTGAGTGAGGCTACAGAACACTGTCAGTGAAGAATATGCAAGACAGACTCAGGCCAGAGGTCAGGCCAGAAAGGGTCCCCACTCCCCCCAGGCAGAAGGGGTCCATCTCCAGAAGCCTCCAAGGCCCTTGCTCATCTCCCCACTGCGTCAGAGCAGGATCAGTGCTGTCACAGGAGCCAGCTGAGCAGCAGAGGTGGCACCGGGTCAGGCTACTGATGGACTGAGAGGACCACACTTTGTCCCCCCACCCGCCAAGGCTGCCAGCAGGGTGGGACAGTGTGTTAGGTGATACAGCTGTTTTCTATACATGTACATGATGTAAATTTAAAAAAACCCACATGATTTATTTCAAAGCAAAATAATTGGAGTAGTCGCTCTTCCTGCCAGGAAATCTCTCTCTAGGAAGACTTCACACATTCCTTCTCCTGCTCAATAGCTGCAAGAGAACAGAGGCCCATTAGTCTTTGATGATTTTATTGTTTTTTTGTGGAGGCACCCACTGGAAAAGGTTTCAGAGGATTCTCTCAGGTCCTGGCACCCAGTTTTATTATTTGACCCCAAGCAGGGTAGACGAACACTCGAGTTAGACGGCGATGAGACAAACACGTGCACGAGAGCAAGATGGGCACCTGTCTGCATCCCTCCTCAGGAAAGCGATGCCCTGAGGCATCAGCTGGGAGCACCAGCCCTGCCCTGTGCCCCGGGCTGCACACACCGCCCTCTGCCCCACACCACCCCCGGCCCCGCACTCACTCTCCTTGGAGGGCAGCGTGTTCTTCTCCTCCGTGTTGGTTTTCTTCAGCTTCTTCTTGTCAAATTTCTCCACCTCCGAGAGGTCCGGCTTGTCGCACATTTTGCCTGCGAGACCCCGCCGCAGTCAGGGCACACAAAGGCGGCCGCGGCCCCCCCGGCCCCGGCCCC
>WBMV01007228.1:58405-186165 GCA_013396655.1 Campylorhamphus procurvoides
CACACGGTGAGGGTGTGAGGGCGGCACAGAGTGAGGGGGTCACCGAGTGAAGGGGATGAGGGTGAGGAGCGTGAGGGGCTCACCGAATGAGGGGGTGAGTGTGTGAGGAAGGCACAGAGTGAGGGCTGACAGGGTTACCCAGTACTGGGACACAGTACGAGGCACAGGCCATGACGCACACACAGACACAGGTCACACAACCCCTCACACACAGACATGGCTTCTGCTGCTCCTTACACACACATACACACACATCCACCTGTGCACACCCAGCCCGGGGCACACCCAGCACCATATTCTCACACCTGTGAGAGGTGCTTGGCCACTGTGCCCAGCTCATGGCTCCAGCCATGGCATTTCCAGGGGAGATCCAGGTGCTAAAAAAGCAGCACAGGTGGGCAGGGACCTGATCACACTCAAAGGGTCTCTCTTGACCACAGCAAGGCAATGGGTGCAGGATGCCTGGGAAGCAGCCAGGACAGTGCAGATGGGCTGGAGTGCATGTGGAAAACATACCTTTGGTGGGAAAAAGGCAAGAGTCAGTGCAGGCAGCCTATCTGATCCCAGTAGGAAGGGTAGTGGCAGTCCGGGGGCACCTGAATTCTGGTCAGAAGGGTGGGGAGTTGTCGGAGGGCCAGGAGGGCTGGTAATAGGATCCTGTGGGTGCTGAAGGGAATGAGGGGAGGGGGAATGAAGGGATGAAAAAAGCATCTTGACTGTATACGAAGCTTGCCAATACCCTTCTGCAGAGGTCCTGGTGTCTCCATCCTGGTGTCATGATAAGCAGGCACCTCTTACAGGGCACCCCTGCATAGCAGCTGTGCTGCAATAGCAGCTCTCACCTCCATCTCCTCCAGCCTCTGGGTTTCTCTAAGGACTTAATGGAGATTTTGCAGAGAAAATCCCTAGCAATCCGGAGGAAACACTTGCTTTGTGTTCTTTAGCAAGACGGCTGCCTTCTTGGCAGGAGGGCCTGGTGCTTTCCAGCGACAGCAGGTCACGGCCGGAGGTGGCCCTTTGCTGCAAGCCCTGGGGCACCTCCTCGCTCCAGCCAGAAAATTGGCTCTGAATTCAAGAAACGCCAAGAGCTGGCAAATGCTGAAAAGACAAAGGCCAAGATCCAAGGCCAGGATGCTCCTCTGAGAGAAGTCTGGATGGCAAACAGCCTCCAGTCCCTGTCCCCCCGGGTGGAAGGAGGAAGAGATTTCAAGTGAAACCCCAGGCCAGGCAGATTTGGTGGTGCAATCTCCAGCAGGGCCAGGTTTGGAGGGTGCCACAGAGCCAGGCAGGGCTGCCTTCAGGAGCATCCTTTAAACCCACCCTGCAGTGTCTGCATCACACAGCCCAGCCTGAGCTGAGAAAAAGGCTCGTTTTCCCTGCACAGCCAGCAAGCAACAAAACACCCATGCAGTTTCAAAATGAGTGCAGGAAATCCTTTTTGCCTTTATGCAAATAGTCAGACAAGTGTTTTACTGAGTGTTTACTCTCCGGCTGTGCACACCTTCCCCTCAGCTTCCCCTTCTTCCCCTGCCTTTCTTCACATGCTTCTCCTTTGTGGATGCTGCAGTCTGCTGTAGCTTTTGTCCCTGGCAGACAGCGCCTGTGAAAGAACCCTGATGCCCACGCTCCCTGTGCACAGCCCCTTACCAGCACCAGCTGCACCCAAAACCCTGATCATCCCCTGCAGCCAAGGCACAGCCCCTGGGCAATGTGTTGCATCCCCTCAATGCTGCAGCGCTTTGCAAACCCCGGACCTTTGTCTGGGCACAAAGCTACCACGGTGGCCACGCAGACAGGGGAAAGGGATCTCCCCCTTCCTCAAACCAGTCACAGCCACCACCACACTCCTACAAACCATGGCCAGAGCAGCTTTAAAGCCAACCCTGTGCGCTGCCAGCAGGAGAGAGGTGGGGCTGCAGCTGGGGAGCTGTTAAAACCCATCTTGCACAAAGAACAAGAAAGGAGCTTATATCCCAGCAAGAGCTTTTCCTCCTGACAAATTAGCAAAGCCTCCTGTAACCGCACAACCAGCTTCTTTCCTACATGTTTTGGCATTTCTGCTTTCAATAATTTATAACAGAAGAACAGAGACATCAATAGATAGGGGGAAAAAACCAGCCCTGACCTGAAACAGCACAGACTGACTGCCAGCCATTTTAGATTGGTTTTAAATCTTGCACAGAACGAGGCTGCCAGGGCTCAGATACAGCCTCCCCGATGGCCATTTCCAGGAATGCCTTTTCTCCTGTACAGGAAGGAGGCTGGAGGTTTTCAATAATCAGGGAGGTGTTTTCAGCCTCCTGACCCCTCTGCCTGCAGGGCACCATGGCAGCCGGGCACTGCTGCCAGGCTGTGAGCCACTCTGCAGAGACAGTTCACTTTCTTCTGCTCATTTTTAACCTCAGCCTCCTGTCATGACCCTTCACATCCATCAGGAGAAGAGCAGAAAGCCCCAGGAAGGCAGCAGCGTATGGGGGTTGTTGTGTCTTACAGCAGGGCTCATTCCTTCTGTGGATTTTGCTGCTCTTGGCAATTTAGAGAAGGGCTGAAATAGAAGCACTATCTTCCCCTTGCCCAACAGCAGCAAGGAAAGGTGCTGCTTTCTCTAATCGTAGAAACACTAACTCTAGGTGATAAGGAGTCACCTGTACAGCAGTAAGACAGGAGGGAGCCACCTGTGAGTTGAGATGTGTCTCATATCTTGCTTCAAGCAGTGGACAAGTCCTGATACCTGCAAGGCACACCTGGTAAGTCCAGCTCCCCGCTGTGCCAGTTTCAGCTACCCAGGAAGATGAACCAGGCAGGGATACAGGACTTGTGACTGATACATTCCCCACTCCTGCTGCATTAACAGCAGGCACCAGACACGAGATGGCTACTGGCACCAGTATCAGCATCTTCATACCTGCAGCCACACTCCAGCTGTGCCTCTGCTACAGGGAGCTGCTGGAACTCTGTCCCACTCTTTCAGATCTCCAGCTACAAGGACATAGAAAATTACTCCATTGGGATTTTCTCCTGGGGAAGTAATGACTTGCTTTCTACCTCCAGAGCACCTTGAATGCTCCACACTCACTCCAGTAGCTCTCCAGGACAGGCTGAAGAACCACCTCCACTGCAGCAAGTAGCCCAAGATAGCAGAATCCCTTCCTAGGATGGCTGGTGCTGCTGGAGCCGAACTCACCTGAGCTAAGGGATGAGCATCCCTGCACTACTCCCAGACTTGGAGGACACTGGAGGAAGTTGGCTCTCTGCCATTCACCCCTCCAGGGCTGGTTTCCTCCCAGGCCACACTGCAGTGAAGGGACACACTCCCCACAGCTGCCTGGTACTACAGCCATGACTGTCCTGGGCATGGAGAAGAGTGCTTTGATTTAATACATCCATGTGTTAAAGGCAGACACACTTGCTCTAATAGCACAAGTCACCTCGAGGCAGCCAGCACCTGCCTACAAATGGGCTCAGTAATTAGAAAGTATTGGTATAATTTAATTTAGGGAAGGAATTCTGGTAAAATCTCCATCCCTTCTGACCTGAAGGTTTCAGAGCAGAACAACTTCACCTTGTTGGGACAGTGCTCACACCTATCTGTGTATCTCCCTTGCTTTTTAAGAGTTGCAGTGCTGTCACATGGCACTGGAAGTTTGTGCCCCCACCCCTCAAGCCCCAGGTTTAATTCAACTAAGAAAACATTATATACACACCAATAGCAATAGTTACCTGTGTACAAATCTTTGGCTGTAAACATATTCTGTTTCTTATCTAAGGAAGGTGAAGTCTGTTACATCATTCCAACAACACCCACCCTGTTATTTGAGGAAGAAAACAGTATTTTTCACTTATTCACTGGCCAGTACTGAAAGACATTCTCAGTTATGATCCTCAGCGAATGTCTGCCTGAGGCCATGGTCATGTTCAATCTAGGCCTGGAAGTCTACTGTAAGGCCAAAGACCTTTCCCTAGACCTGACATCTCATCCTTCTGACTTCCTTTACACTCTCCCAGTCTGCAGTACACAAGAAAGCATCAGGCAGGCCCATAATCCTGTTGCCTCTGATCATCAGCTCTGTACAAGATACTAATTCTTCATTGCTACTTGTTAAACTATTCAGGCTTCCCCCACCTGAATGTTACGTGAACAAATCTGCTCAAGTACATAATTGAACAGTGCAAGAGAAACTGTACTACCCCTTCTAACAATTAAGGAAATCAGAAACAGACAAAAGCCCCTGCTCACTAAGAGAAGCAGCTTTTCCTTCCATGCAATGTGCGCAGAGCCAAACTGAACCTCACAGTCAGCCTCATGCTTGAGGGTTAAACCAGATGACTTTCCAAGGTCCCTTCCAAATAAAATTACTTCATGATCTGACCCAGCTCAGGATAGGCACATCATGTAAGTTTTAGAAACACGTATAGGCAGAGGCCATGGTTTTTAAATAAAAGTTTAATTCCTTCATCAGGTCTTAACTTTAAACACAAATGCTGCTGAAAATCCTCACAGCGCTGCTCTGCAGTCCTGGCTCTTGGCTCTCAGGGCAGCAGCAGGGTGGCAGCAGGGGCTCCCGTACAGGAGGCGGAATCATGGACTCTCAGGAGAGTTCAGTGCAGGATGCAAAGCAAAGAAGCAAGAGATGCAGAGTTTCCAGACAAAACACCAATTCTTATACAAAAAAGAAAAGTCCTACACTAACAGAAGTGTTACTGTTGCCACAGGACAGGAGTTTAGGAAGGGAGAGAAGTCTTCAGTAAAAGGCACAACTAAAGAAGTACTTCCCTAGATTTTAACCAAGTCTTTCAGTTAGTTCCACTTATACCCCAGCCCCCAGCCTCTCAAAGCCATGCTGGTTTCTCTAGAAAGTAATTTCAAGTTCCTTCTTTTCCCTTTTTCCCTTCCTTCAGCTCAAAAACAAATAAAAGAGGAGTGCTTATAAAAAAAAAAAATTAAAAAAATAAACCAACCAAGAAAACCCCCAGAATAAAACAGCTTGGTCTATAAACCGGTAAGAGTTCAAGAGAGACTCAGCAGTTTACCTTACGATTGTCTGGTACATTTTCTAAGTATTCAAGTTTCAGATGATACTTATTACATCTAAGAGCCTCGGCCAGCTCTAGTTTTGGTATTTTTCTTTCAGGCACTTTGTGGCCTGTCAGGTTGGTGTTAGATCTGCAGTTTTCCCAGTACTTATGTATGATCAGCCTCTTCAACCCATTGCTGTGAGCACTCCTGAGCAGCATCACACCCACTCCAAATGTTTCTTCGGGTTTCATAGTCCTGTAATCTGCAATGCTCCTTGGCTTAAGATATTTTGTAAGGAGCAACACTTTCAAGGCAAGGCAGACAATGAGCAGGACAAACAAAACAGCGTGTCAGTAACTTACAGGACAACAGGACTGCAGGCAATGGGAGGCTAAGCCAGCTGGACACAAAGCTGTTGTGTATTAGGTCACCCCAGCGTCTGAGGCACTTGCTAGATGCAACAACCGTGCTACTGTGGGATAAAGAGGCTTGGTTTGCTAGTGTACTGGTAAAAAAGGGGTCAGGGGTTTGCACAGCAGGCCAAGGTGCAGCTGCAGTACATGACAGCAGTCCTCTAGTCGCTAGCAGGGCTAACAGGAAGCTGTGAAATTGAGAAACTGGTTTTAGCCTGCACTAGAAACCAAAGCACATAACCACCGTGAGTCCTCTATATGAGAGAGAAAAGAACACTTGTCCAGGGTGAACCTTCCCTACTGAGCTAACACAGCCCTGTATAGACTCTGCTCTCACTTTACTTTGCTGTGTAGCACACTAAAGGGCATTTAATTTCATCAGCAATTAAGAGGAATTCAAGTTTGCAAGCTACACTGATCTCCCTTCATGGGAGGAGGCTGTAGCAGAACCACCTCCTAGGTGTCTCCTGGGGCTTCAAGTAGGGTCACACTTGGCCAAGACACAAACCTTTCTCACCACTCTCCAAGGGCTCTGTCAGGTACAGAGTGGTAAGACACCCAGCAGTCTCTCGGGCTCTTGCTGTAGATCCAGATCAACGTGTCCTAGGGAGCTCTACTTCCCAAACAATTTAGGGTGCGCATGCCAGATCACCTAACCCTGCCCACAGACAAACCCTCTCCCTCCCCCCCT
This sequence comes from Campylorhamphus procurvoides, assembly GCA_013396655.1. NCBI lineage: Eukaryota > Metazoa > Chordata > Aves > Passeriformes > Dendrocolaptidae > Campylorhamphus > Campylorhamphus procurvoides. Next base: position 64,527 of record WBMV01007228.1, read on the forward strand.
CAAAATAATTGTGGCAATTAGCCATGTGTCAGTCCTGCTCTCCACAGATCTGCAGAATTGAGTCAACACTACTGATGAGCCCCATGCACAGGGTTGCTGGTGGAGTTGGAGTGTAAGAGATGAGCTTCTCCCCTCCAGCCTCCCAGTGTCGGGACCAGGGCCAGTAAGCCTGACTTAAGCAGGAGCTGTGGAGAACTGCACTGGAACAAGCAAAGTCTTCTACTGAACTTTACAACAAGCTGAACAACTTTTGGTTTTAAAAAAAAAAAGCCATACAAGCAGCAGCTGACATCTGTTGTTATAAGGGGACATGGCTGAACAGGTAGGAAACAGATTCCCCATTATGAGTCCTCCTGATGGCCTCCGCAAGGATCATTGAGATGTCAATCACCTGGAGGGGAAGAAAGACAGATCAACATCACTAGGAAAAGACATCAAACTTGAAAGAATGGCTGGGAAGTTAGGAAGAATTCAAAGAGTAAACTCATCACCAACATTTAAAACACACCAGATGCACACAAATTGCTTCTACACAGGTTTGGGATTTAATTACATATATGCCTGAAGATACTCTACATATAGCACTACAAATATTATTTCACTGTTGATGTCAGTGTTAGAGTCTACCATCACCTTGCTTTGCTGAAACTCCCTAAGTCTGTTCACCCCAGGACTCGCTTTGTGTAGCTTGAAGAGAAGTTAGGGGAGTCTAAATGAACATTAGATCCCTTTCCCTGAGCCAAGAGGTTTTGCCACTGCTGCCAGCAGTGAGAGATGAAGCTGCCGTGACGCAGCTCAGCTCCTGGGTGCTGTGCTGGCTCCATCTGGTGGGGTCAGACAGGAACCAGGAGGGAAAGTTGAGTCTCAGTCAAATCCCAGCTCTGAGTCCCAGCAGCTAACACATTTCAATATACGTAGTCTCAGTAAAAAGCACTATGTTCATGGTGCATTAAGGAAACTAACTGAAAACCATGTTTAAGATTTTCTGTCTTCCACATAGTTTGTCTCTGAAGAGAAGAAATTAAAACTTAGAAGCTGTAAGGCAGACAGAGCATATGACTCATGACAAATTCTTTAGTTTTGTATTCCTCAACACAGAGCATCAGATGCCAGTGTAAAAGAGTGAGGTGTTAAATGAGAGCCTGGAAAACTACTGCACTGCAATCTTTGGCTACAGCTATTTACACACTGATTGCTCCTAATAAGCTGTAGTGTGGAGCCTGGAAAGAAGTTGAAGCATCAGGCACGTTTCAGATATTGCAGGACTATCATCCAGAAGTTAGTGCTGAAAAAAATGCAACCCAATAGCAGCTTACAATGTACTTCCAAAAGCTTACAGCTGACTGCAGCCTCAAACAGTTCAGCTTCTCTTCCACCAGCAGCCCAGCAATGGGGAACCTGCTTCACACCACAGTACCAGCTGAGTCTGAGCAGTGCCAGTCACTTTCCAGACCATCTCCAAATGCCTGTGTCCTAGATATTTGTGCTGTGAAGCCAAGGCCCATCTGGAATTTAATCTGGCCAAGGATGCCACGGACAAGAAAGGCTTTTTCAAATACATCAATAACAAAAGGAAAACAAAGGATAATGTGGGCCTGCTACTAAATGAAAGGAGAGCCCTGGTGACAGAGGATGCAGAGAAGGCAATTACTGAATGCCTCTCTGCATTGGTCTGCACTGACAAGCATGAGACCAGGGTAAAGGAATGCTGGAGGGAAGACCTTCTCTTGGTCTAGGAGGACTGGGTTAGAGAACACCTGGGCAGACTTGACATCCACAAGTCCATGGGTCCTGACAGGATGCACCCACAAGTGCTCAAAGCTGGCAGAGATCATAGCCAGGCCACACATGATCATCTTTGAAAAGTTGTGACAATCAGGAGAGGTGTCTGAGGACTGGAGGAAAGCCAACATCATCCCAGCCTTCCAAATGGACAAGAAGGAGGACCCAGGAACTACCAAGCCAGTCAGCCTCACCCTGGAAAGCTGACGAAGTGCCTTATTCTAGAGGCCATCTCTGTCTGCATCGATGACAAGGTGACCAGAGTCAGCATGGATTCACCAAAGGTAAATCATGCTTGACCAATCTGATTGCCTTTATGATGAAACAACTACCTGGCTGGGTAAAGGAAGTGCAGTAGATATTGGCCAGCTTGACTTCAGCAAGCCTTTTGACACTGTCTCTCACATCCTCATAGGCAGCTCAGGACGTGTAGACTGGATGAGTAGACAGTGACATGGATTGAGAAGTGGCTGAGGGCAGATCCCAGAGAGCCATAATCAGTTGCACAGGGTCTGTTTGAAGGCCTGTCACTAGTGGTGTCCCCAGGGTTCTATATTGCGCCCAGTAATTCATATATCAATGACTTGGAGGAAGGAGCAGGTGCCTCCTCAAAGTCTGCTGGTGACACAAAGATGGGAGGAGTGGCCAACACCCCAGAAGGCTGTGCAGCCCTTCAAAAAGACCTCTACAGGCTGGAGAGATGGGCAGAGGAACTATCTGGAGTTCCAAAAAGGCAATTGCAGGGTCCTGCACCTAGGGAGGAATAAGCCTTGGCACCAGCACAGGCTGGGGGTGACCTGCTGAAAAGCAGCTCTGCAGAGAAGGACCTGGTGAACAAGCAGCTGTCCATGACCACCAGTGTGCCCTGGGGCCAAGGAGGCCAATGGAATCCCGGGGTACAATAGGAAGAGCATTACCAGTGGGTCAGGGAGGTGATCCTCACACTCTGCTCAGCGCTGGTGAGGCACATCTGGAGTGCTGTGTCCAGTTCTGGGCTCCTCAGTACAAGAGAGATGGAGCTCCTGGAGCAGGTCCAGAGGGTGACAGAGATGATGAGGGGACTGGAACATATCTCATAAGCAAAGGCTGAGGGAGCTGGGCCCATTCAACCTCCAGAAGAGACAGCTGAGTGGGAACCTCATCAATGTATGTAAGTGTCTGAGGGGAGGTGTCAGAGGATGGACCAGGTTCTGCTCAGGGGTGCTCAGCAATAGAACAAGGGGATGCAAAGTGTTTATCTTGGACAAGGACCTGAGTATTGCATTGTGGAGCTGTGTCAACTGCTCTTGGTCAAGCCAGTAAGACGTGTTCATGGGACAAGACTGCACTCCCTCTTTCAGCTCTGGAACTGCTGTTAGGAAGCATTCACCTTCCGAGCAAGCCCACTTTGCTTCACAAACCAGATACTCTGCTTGAAAGGCTGGTCATGAAGTGATAGATACACAACAAAGCTGTCAGCACCAGTGTCTGAAGTTCCTGTCTACTTCTGCTTCAGTACTGCAGGTCATCAGCACATCACTCCTCCAAAGGGCACACATCCAGATACTTGCTTACATTGTGGCCCCATTAAATCAGATATCTGATCTAAGTAAAACAAGCCCGCCAATAAGTTCACTTTAATGAACTGTTTGAGATGAGCTGGATTAAAAGCTGCATTTTATCAGAGTAACATGCCACTTACCCTACAGCAATGGAAGCAAGAGAATTAGTCAACACTGACTGCAGTACCAATAAATAATACTGTCAGCACTAGACTGTATTATGAGGTTTTCACCCCCAACAGGAGAACAGACAAGATAACAAGAACGTTATCACCCCACAGGAGTGACAGACGTAGATGCTTACTTGGATTTTAGGGCACTGCTTCATCTTGTCCTCCTGGGGTATTGTGTTTGTGACTACAACTGCCTCAAAACAGGCATTGTTGATCCGAGAAATTGCTGGCCCAGAGAAGATCCCATGAGTTAAGATGGCATAAACTTTGGTGGCTCCAGCTGACACAAGCCTGTGAGGGGGAAGTAAAGGAGAAGGATGAGTAATTCTCAGCAAGTATTAAGCTGACATGTATGCTTAGGGGACAGGCTACCACTGATTCCCCTCTCCAGGCCACTATTGACTTGGGGGCAAAAAGAACAGTTTAGCAAGTACCATGAAATCCACCATAGGCAAAGCACACATTGAAAAGGCATTTTTCTTAGCTCTGGAACATTTGGAACAGATCATACGAATCAGCTGCTGTGATTTTTGCCTACATAAGGTAGCAGATATTTAGTACTGTGTTACTACTTTAACACTGTATTTAATAGAGTATTTAACACTGAGTTAATATTTAACTGCATTAATATTGAATACTGTATTTAAGACAGTATTTCACACTGCTAATGATGTTGCATACGCTGGTGTTTCTAGTGTAGAAGATGTGAATGGTATCAAAGTCTGAAAAGCTAACTTCCAGTGGAAATTCAGATGTATGACCTTCAGTTGATGAACCAACAGCACTTCATTCTACCTACCATGGTCAGTGATGGGTTAGTCTCCTTTCTACACAAGTATTTTTCAAATCAAACAAGAAGGAAAAAAAAGGCACTGTGGTCTTCTACCTATTCCCACTATGAGAACTTTAAGTGAGCTTTTTGCTCATTTTGTATGACATGAGGTAGCGAAGAAACTGTACTAGCCTTTGTGATACCCGACATGCAAATCATCTGATTAACTCATTATACAGTGTTCACTAACAATGGGTTTCTGAGTCAGGAACACAGCAGGCAGCCCCACTCACTTGTCTGCAGCGTGGCAGATGGTGCCACACGTGTCTGCCATGTCATCTACCAGGATGGCCACCCTGTCCTTCACGTCCCCCACCAGCACCATGCGATCCACTTCGTTGGCCTTCTTGCGCTCCTTGTGGATGAGGGCAAAGTCTACATTCAATCGATCTGCAATGGAGGTCACTCTGAAGAGAGAACAGTTTCCGGACAACACTTAACTCCACGCAACAGCTCCAGTCAAATCCGTCTTAATATAAAGCACAAACTGCACTAAGAGAAGCTGTCACAACATCTGTTACAGCTCCCAAGCAATTAATAAAAGGCACTCTGTCACTTTAGTTTCCCTTCAAACAGCTGAGCTGCTATCTCTGGTCTGATCTCTCCCAATGACAGCAACTAGATTAAGATAAAAGTCTTTCATCATGACCACTGTAAACTAATTTGCACTTAAGATGAAAACAAAGGTTAACCAGGAAGTACAGCTAACCTGAGGTGATCCAAATGCTTGGGAAGTTGCCTTCTTTATAACACTACACTGGAAATGCTTAAGTTGTGCTATGGCAGGGATCTACTTGCACTCTTGCACACAAGCACTGGTACAGTGACAGTACCCATCCAGGAAATGCAAGCCCACCACCTCACATTTATTTATTGCCATTAATATGACCACAGAGGAACCTTACTAGAGGGACCTAAACTATATGTATTGATACTGATGAATAGTAAAGAGTTTAAAAGCACATGACACAAAGAAATTCTGCACTTGAGGTAGGCAGACTCCTTAACCCCACTAGATCAGACTTACCAGTTTGGGAGTCCTACACAACACTGTTAAACTCTCTACTTGACATATTTGGCTTTGCATATCTCCATAAAATATTGCACCAAGATTGACACATTTAAGCCACAGTTTAAGTGGCTTTTGAGAAGGTTTTTTCAAGATTCGGATTATATCTGGATAACTTGGCACTTCCTATACTGTATTATGCAACAAGCTACAGAAATAGCTGAACATACACAAGGTCCTGCCCAATACATGGACCACAACAAACCTATGGAAGATACACAGTGACCTACAGTGTTATTGTCTCTTGGCTGTTTGGAACATACCACTTAAAACACTCTGAAGCATGTGAATCAGATCAACACATACCAGCACTTCGGTGTGACAGTCCTGGATTACAGAACACATCTGTATCCCTTCGCTGTTCACATGTAGCCCTTACATAAAAGCATCATGGAAAAGCCTAGTTTCTCCCAAAAATCATCTGAGAACATTCTGAACTGCCCACAAACTGGCATGTTTGTCTGCAGAAAGATTGTCAAACTATCAAAATAGAAATGTGCTACAACATATGCTGCCGCTTCTTAGAAAGGAACCATCTAACTTCCTCGCTCTCAGGGAAGGAAAAATGTGGCAGCAGGCTTAAGTCACAGCTAGATATTCAAATTCAGGGTAATACACTACGAAAATGCCTCAGCAGACTAAGCTTAATTCTGCAAAGAAAACAGCCTGGATAAAAATGTATCATTAACCAGCAGCAGTCACCTTGTCTTGGCACAGCTACACCATTTCCTTTTTCAACCTGAGTAATTGCTCTTCTACACAAAATTTGTTTAGTCTCAGGGATGTAGTAATTGCACAATTCCTATGCAGCTGTGATCCTAGAAGCTGTTCAATCCTCCATGTAGCCCAAGAAACCTTCTGAACACTCCCTGGAAAGAATACCTGACCACTCTTCACTAGCTGTCACAGCCTATCTGAGGAGGCAGGCTGGCAGAAGGAACATGTGTCTTAAAAATAAGGTCACAAGCACTCTTAGGAATTCAAGCAGACACAGAAGCAGCACCTCAAGCTACCTGTCTGACAGCTTACCTCTTGGCTCCACCAGCATCTGGTGAGACAATGGTGCAGTTCTTCCACTCTGCTATATTCTCTTTGATCCACTTCAACACAGCAGGCTCGGCATATAAATTATCAACAGGGATATCAAAAAATCCCTGCAAGGAAGACAACGGGAACAGATGTAGCTAAAGGTCACATGCCAGAAACAGCTGTAAGAAGCCTTCTGTGTGATCAGTTGGTAGTCATCACCTTTCCACAGCTTTCAGCTTTCCTTTTTACTTCCCTTACTGTAAGGGCAGTAGCTTTTGGGATACACAGAATAGTAATGTAAGAAATCTTCAGAGCCAGCAATAGTTTAGAAACATAAATAACACTTTACATCTAATATCTGCACAACATGAAACTAGTTCTGTCCTAAGGGAGTGCAGAAAGCCAGCACCAAATGCATTCACTTGCAGAGCAGCTGGCTGCCTGTTTACAGAGTCAATCTCTAAAGCTCATTACCCAAACTGTTCAAATCTACAGAACAGGCTTGAATAACATCTGTCTTTAAACCAATGCAGCTGATTCCACAATGTTACAGCGACCCTGCAGGCTCCTCCAGTTAAACTTCAAAGGTCACAAAGCACCAGAATTTAATCTGGAGTAATAGGCAGGAGAGCGGGGGGCACTTAATCCAAGGTACTGGGGTATCAGATCCTTCCTACCATTATTCCTTCTGTGCTCAGCAACACAGCAGCTACAAGAACCAGGCTCAAAGCAGCTGGAAGCATATATACACAAGTTATTCCTTTAAATCTCACCACTGCTGCTGGTGAAAGGTCAACTCTATGGCACACATCAACCCTGAGCTCTTAAGGAAGAGGTGTACCCCCCTTGGGTTCAGTTATTTTATGATCTTTATGAAACTCTCCTCAGCTGTGCCCTCACAGATTTCTTTTTTCATCTGAGACAAAGTATTTTTGGGAAAATCATACTGAAGTGTGAATGACTGCACTTTCAACTGTTAAAATGACAGCCTGTCCACCTACTTCACCTGGCAGTAGGTACCTTACCCTTGTGGATTCAGAGTCTGCAGAAATACAACAGACGTCCCTCCCTCAGCCACACCCCTCAGTTACACTGAGTTAGTCCCTTGGTCTCAGAGCACTTGCTCAAGGTGGAAAGAAACCAGACTAAATACAGCTTGCAGCTGCTCCTCTCCCTGGCACAGGCTCTTGCCAGTTTCCTTAGACAGCTCTGGTCACGACTGAAATTGCTGTGTGAGACTATTCTGTTCACAAGCCAAAAAAGTCTAAGAATGATTTTCAATCTACCACCAGCTTGGAGGAGAACCAAAGCCATGTGGGAGAGTGGCACAGCCTGGATACCAGTGGGAGTTGCCTATCTTGTCAGCAGCAAGTTATCAGATTCCTGTCCTGGTCAACTGAACCCTCACAAGCAGCTGTGCCTGGAGGCAGAGGTAACTGCTCTGTGACAACCAGAAAGCTCTACTCTGTATTTAAGGACACTCTTGATAAAGCCATTCTCCATCTCAAATTCCTCAAAGCTCTAGTTAAGAATACACAGTGTCACTGAGTGGCAAAAAAGCTGCAGTGATCATTTACTAGCCTAATGTTCATTTACACAAGGCTCAACATGCTTGGTCTGATCAGGGACAACTATAATTTCATTTACAGATGAACCTGCTACCAACCTCCCCACCCTCTTCTGACTGATGCTACAAGTCCCTTTTAGTCCCAAATTCCCAACTCTTCATCACTGCTTTGTCTCAAAACAGATGATTGGAAAGCTTGCAGGGCAGTCCAGAGGCTCAGAGTGGAGCTGGTAAGTACTTCCCTGATTTTAACTCCTACCTGAATCTGAGATGCATGCAGGTCCATGGTGATTATGTGATCTGCACCTGCCACAGAGAGCATGTTTGCAACCAGCTTGGCAGAGATTGGAGCTCGACTCTAGTAGAGAAAAAAACCCCAGAATTTAAGACAAGTTCAACTCCTCCATCAAGATGTCAGCCTTCTGCTTCCAGGCACTGATTCACAAGCAGTTACTAAAAGGAGCACTCATTAACATTGCATTTTTTTCATCAACTGGTGATTAGAACTTGGTGTATTTTCAAAGAGAACCAGATCTTTATGAAAGGATGAATTTGCAGTCTGATGTCCTGAAGTTTAAAGAAATTAAAATAGGTTGAATATGCAGAAGAAGTGACAAAAATTCATCTAAACTCTATCCAGTAGTCAGGACTTTTAAGATGTGCATTCAGCTTCCCCACAGAAAGCTTTCCCACACCCCTTACCTTGTCCTTTTTGTCCTGCCGAGCGTAAGGGAAGCAGGGTATGACAGCTGTGACTCTGCTGGCCGAGGCAATCTTACAGGCATTTATCATGATGAGCAGCTCCATCAGATTGTCATTGATTTCACCACAGCCACTCTGCACAATGTAGACATCCTCCCCTCGCACGCTCTCGCCTATTTCCACGCTGGGAACAGATGAGGAAAGGACAGCCAAATATACAAATTAAAACATAGCCATTATCTGTGCCTGCAGAGCAACCAAGACAACTGCATTCCCAAGGGTCTGTGGGTGACAGTGTCATATAATAAAGGCTGTTTATCATGAACACTGCTGTTTATTTACTCACTAGTTATTTTACAGCACTACTTATCAAATTTAATGGTCCAGCCAGTAAGGTTAAAAGCACTCAGCCTGTACTCTTGATCTCAACACAAGCTGAGCATGTAAACACCCCAGAGCAGGCCTCGTTCCCCCCTGAGATCACAAGGACAACCACCTCTAAAAGCAGCAGGGTAAAGGAGGCAAAGACCACAGCCAGCCAGAAGACAAAGAGGGGTCAAACTGCTACCAAAGCTTTACTGCAGCCAACCCTCAGATTTAGAGACATAACAGCTATTCACTTGCTCAACAGAGAGGCACTCCAGCATTTCACTCTGGAAAGGCTTTTGGGGTTAATTTCCTTCTGGATGCAATGCACACTAATCCCTGCTGATGGAGGGACTGAACATGAGCCAAAGGTCCTGTTTGCCAGCAGCAACATGCCAGCTCCGGTGCACATATCGAGACACCTGCACCAGATACGGAGTGGGAAAGGCAGCAGCAGTCTTAGGTGTGAAGTTTCACATGGGCCAACAATGCCAAGAACAGATCAGCCACCAAGCATTTCCAACATCTTAGTTTATGGAAGCCTGCCACAGATTTGGAAGCACCCAGAAGTTATTCCACTGAGGACAAAGCTCTTCCATAGTTACTTCCCTGCTCCCCCACTGCAGACTGTACTTACTAACAGTCTTGTATTAAGCTGACTCAAGATATTACTGGTCAAAAGTACCTGAACTATTCTCCTAAAACAGTCTTACTCTTTCAGGGATGCATCTGCTGTCAGTTTACCAGGGTAAATGAGATGTCTGTTAGGTCTTTACATCACGTTACCTGCTGACATAAGAACCTTCTGACTAGACAACTGAGTGGGTAAGAGCAGTAAATAAAGAACAATGAGAACAGTGCAAAAGCTGTAAGTCAAACAGGCTCTTTTTGCAACTCCTTCGCAACTCTTTGTACCACTCTGAAGTTTTCAGTTACAATCAATACCCATGGGCAAGAGAAACATAGTATTCTATGTCACCTGCCCATTCTGAATTCCCCTGGAAACAAAAATACCCTCTCCAGAAGAAAGGAGTGAGTTGGAACAATCAGTCAAGGTTCCTCACAAGCTCTAAAAGCCCCGAACAACTTCTAACCTACTTTTTAGCTGCACAGAGGTTGGCAGCAAGGCTTATAAAGCAGAGATCCATAACATGAGATGAATGCTAGGTTTCAGAGCTTGGGGGGGACACAGACCGCATGGCTGGGTTGCACGATGGTCTGATCCTCTCCTCTTCCCTTTTAAGCAGCATCTACCAGTATTTTAAAGTATCAATACTTTGTAAGACTCTGATGCGCTTCAGAGTAGTTCAAAGGCACCAGCCACACACGCTAAGCACAGAATTACCAAGCACCAAGAGCTCAGTCCATGCAAGTGGAACCTGGGGAGGGGCCGCCCCATCAGGTCCCCGCTTTGGGGCGGAGAGAGCAAGGTCCGCCTGGCCGAGTGCACGGCTCCAGCACCCTCCACAGGGCCCGGGCGACACAACCCACGTGCGGGAGCCCCGCACGGCCCCGGGGAAGGGCCAAGCCTGGCGGTGCAGCCAGTGCGGGGCAGGCCCCGAGCGGGGCCCGCACATGGCTCCGCCGTCAGAGGGCCCGCGGCCCGGGCTGGCCCGCACGGAGACCCGGCCGTACCCGTGGGGGACGCGCCGGAGGGCTCCGTGCCGGGAGGATCCCGGCGGGATCCCCGTGGGAGCGCCGCGGGATGTGTCCGAGCGCGGCCCGGCCGCGGGGCCCCCGAACTACAACCCCCATGAGCCCCCGCGCGGCGCCCCCACGGGCCACCCCTCCGCAGCGCCGCGGGCCACGCCGGGAGCTGTAGTGCGGTCGCACCCCACCCCGCCTCACCATGTCTCCTGGTTGCTGAACTTCTTGGTGACCACCTTGCCCAGCTCCAGGCCGAGGCGGTCGGCGATCTTCTGCGACAGGTCCTGGTGCGAGCTCCCGCTGAAGATCTTGATGTTGGGCATGGCGGCGGTGGCGCCGGCCGTACTGCTCTTCCCGTCCTGCTGCTCCTCGCTCCGCCAAGCAGCGCCCGCGGCTGCCGCGCGGGGACCCGCCCGCCTCCTGCGCGGACGCGGCACGGTGGGCGCAGGTCACACCGGCCGCCCCTACGCCGCCATCTTACCCCTTCCCGCCCGCCGCGCCGCCCTTTTATGCCCTCCCCGCCCGCAGACACGTCCCCGCCCGCTCCCCATTGGCTGCTCCGCCTCTGTGGGCGTGGCCCCCCCTCGCGCTGCGGCGGTGGGCGGAGCTTGGGCTCTCCCCGCACCGCCACGGGGGCGGGGCAGGGCGCGCGGGCGCCCGTTGTGGGCGGGGCGTAGAGCAAAAGACTGCCCGCCATTGGCCACTGCCTGCTGGCCTGGGCTGCGATTGGCCAGGGCGGTGCAGCCCCACGTGGCCCCGCGGCTGAGCGCCCCTCCGCTCCCTTTTCCCCCTCATGATGGCGGCCATGATGGCGGCTGCCATGGCGGGGCGGCCGGGCCCGCAGTGTCCCCGTGGCCTCCCCCGGGCCTCCCGTCCCACCGCCCCCGGCACGGCCCGCGGGCACGGCNGCCCCCCGTGTGTTTTTATTGGGTATAAACAGCCAAACCCATGTGGGTGCTGCTGGGACAGGATGTTTAATTTGAGAGTGCTTTTTTTTTAAGGTTAGAATCGGGGTTTGTGCCTGATTCTGTATCCAAGTATACATAATAGGTAATTAATATGTAGCTATATAATTATCTACCCATATAATATATAACAGACATATACACATACATATTATGTTATTTATCTCTCTATATAATAAATATATATACACCTGTTTAAATGAAATATCTACCCGTATAACATATGCATACACATATATAGGGGTGTGTGTATATATATTAGCTATCTCTCTAGTGTATATAATTAATATATGTGGCTATTTAATTAAAGAGATCTACCTGTATAATACATAACTAATATATACACGTGTATATATGTATATAAGCTATTTATCTCTCTAGTATATATAATTACGTATACCTAAGTACAAACTAATACCCAGTTAGTCTCCCCTGATCTATCAACCTGTATGTGATTACATTATGCAGATTAGTTTATCTTTTGCAAAAATAAATGTTTGTGCTTAACAGTTCTTAACCTTTAGACCTGGATTTTTAACCTTTAAACCTGCGTATTGTAGAATATTCCGGGTTGGGAGGGAATCACAAGAATCAAATCTGACTCCTGGCCCTGCACAGGACACCCCCGGGAATCCCACCAGTGTGATTTTTATTGAGGTTTATTTCTTGTTCTAAATTTCTGATCCAGTGTCCAGTCATTGCTAATAGGCCAGCGTAGTCCTGGACGTTTTTTAAGACTTAGCTGCTTCAAACTACCCTTCACTATTTTGAAGGAAAGAATACTCAAATTTTAACTTGTATATATTATTATAAACCCCTTCAAAATAAAAGGCTGTGTGGTACATCACAGGAAATGTATGAATCGATAATTGCTCACATTCCCAGTGTAATGATGACATTAAACGAGTGATTCTTCACTCCCTGTCATTGTTATTTTCCCCACACAATGAAGGATGAAGATGGATATGTATATATAAATACACAAAAAATTATACAAACTAAGCCACAATTTCTTCAGAATTTTCATGCTGTTTTGTAATTCCTACTCGTGTTACCTGACTGCCTCAGAGATAATAAACTCCTGCAGTGAATTTGGCAGTGATAAGTTATTACTTGGAGTCCTTGAGAATTCAACCGGAAGAAATAGTCCACAATTCTCAGAGACTGGTCATGCTTTTCATATTTAATTTTGCAGCTATCCTGGCCCCAAATGCTGCTGCCACTATCCCCAAAGATGCATAAATTAATGACTACAAAACATGCTTTGGGGAGGCTTTCTGTAACAGTTTGTAGTGTCATTAAACTTGGAATCCGTCTGGATTAAAATGGATTTTAATTCCCAGACTCAGCATCGATGGAGTTGGAATATCAATATATGGTCATTTCGATTTTGGTGTAACCTGTAGCAGTTGTGAAATGCTGTGACAGGCAACAAATCCAATGAATGGGGAAAACAGAATGCAGCCCTCTGTTTCTTATTTGTTGGTAAACATTGGTCATCTTAACAAACAACAGTGAAGAAAACTTCACTGCTGGGTGGTGACCTGGTGGTTTGAGTGATGGGATTTGTGAATACCTCCCAAATTGCTAGCAGCCACATTCTTGGCCCAAATCCACATCACTGTAGCCATTCACTAACTAATAACTCCTGGACTTTGGTCTGGAGGACACCTTGGTTTTGAAATAATTGCTTCAGTGTTGGTTTATATACCATTTCACCTCTTGAATACAGAGTGAGTGTCTCCTGTGCCCCAACATCCCAGTCTGCTCCCAGTTTAGTTGTGAACAGACACTGGGAACCTGAGCCTGAAGGCAGCAGAAGGTGTATTAAAGCATGCAAATTATGCCTCTCATTGAAACTCTGCCTGAGTTTCCTTACACAGGACTTTGGAGGTCTATGTCTGTCAGGTTCCTCCTGCCATCACAGAGAGGGGATTTGCAGGAGTGACAAATCTGACAAAAAAAAATTAAATTAGATCCTTAATCCTCTAAACCAGGAGCTGGCAACCTGTAACCTGTAAAATCAATTATATGGGGGTTTTGCCTGTTCAGAGCTGGAAGCCGGGTGTGTTTTCACACACACCTGCTCCCCTCAGAGCCTCACAATGCCTTTGTAGGTTAGACAGCACTTTGTTCATGAGGACAAAAGTCCACCTCCCTAACTATTCATCACAATTGCTCACAAAGCTCTTGGAACAGGATAACCTCAGGGATTTGATTAAGAAGAAGCTCTTAATGCACCAAATACTTAGTTAAACAAAGCAAAAAAAACTTGCTGAGGAGGTTCCTCAGCCACAGCCTGTCTTTGAGCAGTTTCCTTTGACCTTAAGTGAAGAAGAGACAAGGAGAACCAGCTTTGAAGAGTGAGATGTTTATCTGGTTCTCGTCCTAAATGAGATCAAAGGAGAGACTGTGTGGTTGAATCCATTGAAAACTAAAATCAATCTGGCTTTTGAGTCAGGTTTTCTTCCAAAGGATGCCCAGGAAAATGATCACAACCTGAAGTCTGGATGTGAAAGTGCATTGGAGTGTCCCATTTCTTGTGTGGATACTCTTATTAGAAATTAAAGCATCTCATTCCAGCTGGCTTGCTTCATTCTGTAAGCAAAATATAGTAAATTGAATTATTTACTTCCAATCTAAATAAATTTATTTGCTTTTCCTGTGGCTTACAGTACAGACAAGCACAAGTTGGTTTTGGTAGCAGAAAAGACCAGCTCATAGCCTGAGGTGCTTTGTTCCCTCAAATTTTGTAAATTGTGAATTAAATTACTGTCCAATCAAGGAGAACCTGGAAGCACACATATGGCCAAAAAAAACCCCAACAAAACAATCATTGTTATTTACCTGATTCTATGGAGATGGACTTCATAAGAAACACCTTTGCATGTCACAACCTGGGAATGTATTTTCCAGGAAGTTTTAAGCAGCACATTAACAGCATCAAATTTCATGGTGATGTCAATCAGGACAAGTAGCCCTTGTCCCTCTCTTGGCACTTTCCTGCATACAATTGCCACTCAATTACTACCAGCCACTAATCAAGGACACATTTTCATGCAAAAAAGCCTGTGGGTGAGGGTTATTATTTCTTTCTGTTGCCTTGTGACTTCACTGCCTCACAGCCGGTTCTGTTAATGAATGGCACTCGATGGCAATAAGACAAAGGCTCTGCCCTTTGCCTCGGTGGCTGAAAGCAGAAGCCGGAAAAACGTGGAGGTCAAAAAGTTGGGGAACGTGGAAAGAAAAGTAGAGGCAGAGAAAGGGTGGGAGGATAAATAGGAAAGGAGAGGCTGAGAAAAAGGTAAGGCCAAAAAGGTGGAAGGCTGAAAGTAGAGACTCAGCACACCATTTGTCAGGAAAAGGTGAAAACTCTGGGAAATAAATGGTATTGTTAAGTCTTCATTATAAATAATAAAGACTTAAGGATGAAAAGCTTTTTAAAGGATCCTGACCAGCCCCTTTGTGTTCCTGATCTTTTCTACACAGCACTTTTACTGCACCTTTCTAAGAAGGCAAGGTAAAACTGAGGATAGAGCTGTGTTGCTCTAGGAAGAGGTGAATATTCATTAAATTATTTCCAAGGTGCTTTTCAAAAGTGGGATTTATTAAAGGGTCATAAAGTGTCCTGGACAGAGTGTGTAGACCTGGTGCCCATCTCCAGCCCTTTGATCTGTCTCCCCAGCCCTTGGCATGGGCAACAAACCTCAGAGAGGCAAAACTGAATTTCTGCCACTTTGAGCGCAGTGTGTTTGCTTTTTAATGATTTTAATAGTCTGGCTGCAGAAACCCCCTACCTCTTCATTCTAAATGTGGGGGACAAGTGACAGCAAGTGGCACCATGTCAGCTGGGCTGGGAGGTTGTGCAGCAGCTACAGTGGGATGAAGCATCTGCTCATGCCCTGACATGGAATTATATAGCCTGACCCACAGACCTTTGAAAAAGTTTGTTATCAAGTGTATTGGACTGTTTTCATGTATACTAGATATGGTTGGGCGATGTAAGCAGGCTGAGATATTTGTCTTCCCTGGCAGACTTCTCCCATGTCCAATTAAAGCCATGGGTGTCCTGGCAAGCTCCACTCTGACTGCCTGTGTGAGGAATTTGTTAGGATATTTTACACAGGAATCCAGACACTGTGCTTTAAATGAGGATAAAATTTAGACATTATTCACTTCTATTTGACTGTCGGCTCCCTCGGTCCTGATGAAAGCAGAAGTGGATCCCAGCTATTCAGCTTGTTCTGCTGTTGTATCTGGGGCTCCTGCAAGTCCTGTGTAGTGCTGCCAAGACCTTGGAGAGGATGGAAATCCCAACAGGAGAATGTGTCTGCTACGCCATGGGGATTAGAGTTCAAAGTGCTTTAAACCGTGGTGCCCAGTTGTTGTCTCCAGCTCACAATGACCAGCAAAGTCCACCGAGACACAAAACCTATGTTGGGACTACTGCTTGAGACCTGCTGATTTTCCAGCTTCTGCTTTTGAGACTTTAACCCCTGACAGTCAGGTGTCATGGTCTAACATAAGCTGGCAAATAAGCACCACGCAGCTGCTCACAGAGAGCTTAACAGGTAAAGCAAAAGCTGCACAAGCAAGCAGAACAAAACAAGAAATTCACCCCCGGCTTCCCATGCCAGGCAGGTGCTCAGCTATCCCCAGGACAGTGGGGCTTCATCACAGGTAATGCTGACTTGGGAAGACAAAATGCCATCACTCCAAACACACCCCACACCCATCTTCCTCCATCTCCCCCATCTTTATATGTGATCTGGGATATCCCTTTGGTCAGTTGGAATCAGCTGTTCTGGCTGTGCCTCCTCCCAGCGCCTTGTGCCCCCAAACCTCCTCATTGGTGGGTTAAGGAGCAGAAAAGACCCTGTCTCTGTGTAAGCCCTGCTCAGTGATAACTAAAACATCCCTGTGTTATCAACACAAATCCAAACACAGGCTCATACCAGCTACTGTGAGGAAAATTAACTCTACCCCAGCTAAAACTAACATACCAGGAGGTCTTCTGTTTTTCTCCTGAGTGTTACAGGGGCCTGCAGTGGCCCAATTTTTGTTCTTTTTCCATCTATTGCCACTCATAGAGGACTCCTTGAGAGCAGACATAATTTAGAGGAGGGTGAGGGAGGGAGCAGGCTGTGGGGGTGCAATGACATCAGATTGTCAGGAATGCATCCCATGGCTGAGCAATGCTCCTGGGAGCTGGGAAGGTCCCAGAGGAAATCTGCATCAGTTCTAAGGCTACAGCAAAAAACTTGGAAAAAGGCAGTCGGAGAAGGGCAGGTACTGCTGGGGCTGCTCTGAGAAGGTGCTAAAGGGCAGCAAACACAACCTGCCATGCCTAGGAAGATCCTTCTGGTGGGAGGTGATGCAGAAAAAATAATTTATATTTATATTTATGCACACCCACCTACTGCTTTGACTTCCTGGGGCACAGTGGCTTCAAAGTGAAGAGCTGTTGATGCTGAATGGGAACCAGCCAGTCTGCAAGTAGATAAACTAGATGGGGCAGTGAAATGGGAGGTAGATTTGGGGGAGGAAAAAAGTACTTTGAAATCTCTGTGCTTTTACCTGGATCATTTCCTTTAATAGTATTTATAAATGCTTAGCAGGGTGAGGCTGCAGGAACTGCACTTAAAAAACAAGTACAGCAACATCGTCCTTTCTGGGTATGTACCAGCCCAGCTCCTCCATCCACACAGGGACATTTGGCTGATCCTGGAGCACCTACTGCCACAAATGAAATCGCTGTACAAATAAGAAGAGGGTGCTGGGAAGAAGCCATTCCCTTCCGAGGGGGTGCTTATTGCCCACTAGATGGTACTAAGCACCGACTCTGAAATCACTGATTAAACTGCCTGCTGTCAATAATATTTTCAGGCTCTGGGGGTTGTTAGAAAACCTCTTGGTTTTGATCCATATCTAGATTTATAAATAGGTGCATTTTATCCCATTCAGTGTCATCGTCAGTTCAGCATGGGGAATGGTGTGATGCAGATTAAAATAACAAGCCTGGAGGCACAGAGAATGTGTGTGTCTCAAGTGCTGCCACCTTTGCTTTAGACAACACATTCAACCCCCGTACAGAGAATGACCCAGTTCCTAAGGGTGGTTTTTTTGTGTTGGATCCTTATTGGACTTGGATTTTATAGTTCTTGGAGGCCTTGGAGCACCTAGAGTGCACACATCAATGCCTTCCTCCCTGATAAACAGAGAGAGGTTCATTGTGCCAGGCAAAAAGTGTACATTGGAAATCATCTCTATCTAGGAAATTGTTTGCCTGGCTCAGATTTCTGCCCAGGTCTGACATTCTGCTTTTGCTGGGCTTTCTTTCCCCTGCAGACACGCCAGAGCAGTCCCACAGGGCAGCAGAACCATCAGGCCACTGACAGGTCACACCCTGCCACCGCTTCCCAGGCAGAAGAGCCAGGGCAAGGCTGTGACTTGGCTGAAAACATGGGCTGGAGCTGCTCAGTGGGTTCTCAGCACGGCTGACCTGAAAGGGATCAGGCAGGAGTTCCTTAAAGCATCCCTTTCTCCCCTGCTTAAGGGCCAGGAGGATGTCCTACACTTTTGCCATCTCGGCCAAGTGCCCAGTGCCAGCGCTGAAGGGGTGACTGCTGCTGCCTTCCCCTTCTGGAGGGGAATTAAGCCAAAATTAACAACACAAAAGTGACCTTGGCAGGTCAAACAGTTTGTTTCAAACCTGCTTCCTTCATAGCATGGTAACTTCAGTGCTGTGGAGCCCAGAGATGGAGTCGTTAAACTGTGCCTTTCCAGTACAGTGATTCGTGCATTTCTATAGCAACAAAAACAGGTGGATTTGCTTACAAACAGTGTTTTGTACAGCTAAGAACAGCCACATTTCCAGGAAGGTATTAAAAAAAGACACGAATGCTAGTTTGGATATTAAGATTAATATATTTAATCTTTCTTGTTTGTAAAACAAGACATAAATTTGTGTATAGATATAATTTATATATTTTTTTATTTATATATACTATATACAGACAATAAAAAAATTTTCCTCTGTATTAGACTAAGAGATTTATGGAGGAACGATATAGGCATTAACGGGGAGCTTGAAGAAACTCAGAGTTTCATAATAGGTAATTCCCAGGGAAAAGGAAAACACGCCTCCCTGTCAGCCTTCAGCACTGTAACAGGCCTTGCCCACCATGGACTGAAGTCCCAATTGGCCCTTCCACTGGATATTTGCTACATGGTTCTTGAAATCAGGAGGCTGTGCCCCAGCAGGATCCTCTCTGCCTTGCTGACAGCGACAGCCCGAGCCCAGGACAGCCTTGGGCCAGGGGAGGTTATTGCACTCGGCCGAGGACGCGCGTGTTAAAAGCACATTGTGCATTTCCATAGCTCCTATGGAAGAACGAGACATTTCGAATGTGCATATCTGTAAAAAATAATAGGGATGGGAAGCGACTGATCGAACAGAGATCCCCGATCATCCCCAGGCACTGGGGCAAGCGGGCTGGGTTTGATCAATGCCATGACCTCCCTTTCCAACCGGAGGGGGTGGGATGGGGGAAAGGCAGGACCCGCTCTCCCTGTGCACGCGTGAAGTGCAGTGGGTGGCAGGGTAAGAGCAATGCAATGTGTAACCTTGCATTTTTCTCCTTGCTCCATTTTGGAGGGTAGGTGACTGCAGTGAAACACCAATTAAGGCCGTCTGATTGATTATATCTGGTAGCTAGACTGGGAGGAGGGAAAATGGGGTTGGAAGGAACGTAATTAGGAATCATTTTACCATTCACCTGGAAGTGAAAAAAAACCAAACCCAAACAATCCAAAAACCCCAACTCCAAATAAATAAGCATCACACAGTACTAAATAATGCCTCTTATGGCAGTCAGCCTGGTGAAGACAGGAAAAGAACCCCAATGCCCTCGCAAGGAGGACAGCCCCTGTTTGGCTCAGGGACAAAGCTGATCTAGGGTTCCTCTCTAATGGTCACGGTGAAAGGAAATAGAAGGTTTGGGCTAAGCATTCTAGGCATGAACCTGGCCTCTAGAGAATGGTGTGAAAGAGGCCTCCTCTCAGCTGCTAGCCCAGCTTCTGGCTTGAAATGATCAAAGATGAATCTAGGTTCCTTGCAGGGTCTTTAGCATGGATACAGCCATCCTGAAGAGGAAGGGGAACAAAGAATTGTTTAGGTTGGAAAAGATTTCTAAGATCATTGAGTCCAACCTTTCCCCCAGCACTGCCAAGCCCACCACTAACCCATGTTCCCAAGTACCACAAGTACACATATTTTAAATACCTCCAGAGATGCTGATTCCACCACTTCCCTACACAGCCTGTTCCAATGCCCGACCACCCTTCCAGTGAAGAAATTTTCCCTAATATCCAATCTAAACCTCCCCTGGCACAACTTCAGGCCATTTCTTCTCGTCCTGTCACTTGTTGCCTGGGAGAAGAGACTGATCCCCACCTGGCCACACTCCCATCAGGGCGCTGTAGAGTGAGAAGGTCCCCCCCAGCCTCCTCCTCTCCAGGCTGAACATCCCCAGCTCCCTCAGCTGCTCCTCATCAGATTTGTTCTCCAGACCCTTCCCCAGCTCTGTTGTCCTTCCTTGGACACGCTCCAGCCCCTCAATGGCTTTCTTGTCATCAGGGACCCAAAACTGAACCTCACCAGGGACCTCCCCAGTGCCCAGCACAGGGGCCAGTCACTGCCCTGCTCCTGCTGCCACACTATTGCTGACACAAGCCAGGTGCCTTTGGCCTCCTTGCCCACCTGGGCACACTGGCGCATGTGCAGGTGCTGTCAAACAGCACCCCCAGGTCCTTTCCCCCTGGGCACTTTCCAGCCACTCTGCCCCAGCCTGGAGCTGCAGGGGTTGTTGTGACACAAGGGCAGGATTCAGAACCTGGCCCTGTTGACGCTCACACAACTGGTCTCAGCCATGGATCCAGCCTGTCCAGATCCTCTGCAGAGCCTTCCTGCCCTCCAGCAGATCAACACTCCCACCCAAACTGGTGTCACCTGCAAACTGACTGAGAGTGCTCTTGATCCCCTCATCCAGATCATCAATTAAGATGTAAAACAGGACTGGTCTCAACACTGTTCCCCTGGGGAACTGCACTGTTTACCAGCCCCAGCTGGATGTAATTCCATTCCCCACCACTCTCTGGGTCTGGCCATCCAGCCAGTTTCTCCAGAAGAAAGCTGTGGGACACAGTGTCAAAGGCTTTACTACAGTCCAGGCAGACAACATCCACAGCCTTTCCTTCATCTGCTAACTCAGCCACCCTTCCATATAAGAAGACCAGGCTGGCCAAACAGCACTGGCCTTTCACAAACCCATGCTGGCTGGCTCTGATCCCTCTGTTGTCCTGTACATGGCACTCGAGATAATCTGCTCTGTGACCTTCTCAGCACCAAGGTCATACTGGCAAGCCTGCAGTTCCCTGGATCCTCCCTACTTGCAGGCACTAAGCCCTTGCCTTCTGCACAGGCAGGACCTGTGCTCAGGAGAGAGCACTGGTGCCTAAGCTGTGAGAGTAGAGCCTGGTAGGGTGACCTAGCTCTGTCCCAGGATTATGGCATCCTGCCCATGCTAGGACTACTTCCCAAGCCCTAGCATAGCAGCAGGGACTTTCACCCCAGAGATCTCTTCTGCTGCTAAATGCATTGTAGTTGCGGGCCAGGAACATCCTGGAGGCAGAAGAGCTGTTTACGTGGCTGTTTTGGCTCCAGACTGCCCAAGTGCAGCCAGGAAATCTCAGCTCAGCTCCTGATCACTCACTGGCCCACCACAAACTGTGACAAAGGTCTTTGCACAAGGGAGGCCCAGAACCCCATGGAACCAAACCAGTGTGGAGATGGGGTTGCTGTGCCTCCCAAGTACTGTCACTGACAAGGCCAGCATGGGAGAACAAGCAAAGAAGCTGCTTGAGCCCCTTGACGAGCTGGTTGCACAGCTTGTGACAGGGCATGAATTCACCACCACTGCCACCATCCATTCTGCAGAGATCAAAGAGTGTCTTGGCTACTGCAAGCCCCGGTAAACGTGGGCCTTGCAGACACCATCCTCACCAGACCTGTGACACTGGAGAACTGCAAGCACATGGCCTGGCACACACTGGCTTGTTGGTCTTCATAGCCAGCTTATTTATTGATCAGTGTCTTTAGGGAGCGTGTGAGCGTGCTCATGACGGTGGCAACTGTGGCTGACTGGCGGGCAAGTTGCTCCACAGTCTGCTGGTGGCTCAGCATCCTGGCCGTGGACTCCTCTGCAGCCTTCAGGAGGAAGGTGTAATTCCTCACGACCTCCTCCACCTTCGTCAGCAGCTCTTGGCGCTGGGACTCGGAGCGCACGACGTACACCAACCTCACAAACGTCTCGATGAGGCTGCTTAGCACCTGGAAGCTGCTCGTGATGGCAGAGAGCATGTGGGTAGGACTCTTGTCGACGGCTGCGACGCGGCGGCAGGACGCTCGAAACTCCTTGAACTTGAGGGCGAGCTCTTGCTTGTACTCAGCCAGCTGGGAGATGTAGGGTTTGCAGTCCCGGACATCAGGGCTCAGCACACACTGCCTCAGGATAGTCAGGAGCTCATTGGTGTCCATCTGCACTTGCAGAAACCCATTGGGAAAGCTGTAGGCATGGCCTCGAAGGGTGTTGATCTTTGCCAAGCTGCCCTCGAAACTGGAGGTCCTTAAATCTATTTCCTGGGTCTGACTGTCATTGGGACTGCTGCAGGCTGTTGCATCTAGGACTTGAAGAGTCCTGCTCATGACTGGGACCATCTGATTGTCCAGCTTCATTCCCGGGAGTATCTGCATGGGGATGGAATAGGACAGCTCATCCTTCTCACTCCCATCATCTGCAACATCACATTTCCTGTAGTAGAAGCAGTACCGGATGGAACAGCACTTCTCATCCTCCATGTCTTCATCCCGCAGCTCAGCAGGACTTGGATACATCTCCTCCTGGACAGAGAACACTGCTGAACCCTTCTGGTTCTTTTTATCCTGTGCTATCTGGACATAGGAAGGGTCAGCCGTTCCAGAGGCTTCCTGGATTTTGCTCTTCAGAACAGGACAAAGGATGCTGGGCTCAGGCTCTTTCTGTGGGCCCTTCTGCCTGGTTGTGTAGATGTTCTGGTAGATGTCAGAGGACAAGGATGTCCTATCAGTCTTATCTATTTCACTGACACTGTAGCGGCGCAAGAGCTTCCTGTAGTGTGGTGCTCCCAGGCACTCCCCTTGGGAAGTGCACGTGGTCAAACAGGACACACTGTTCTCTGGATCTGACCGGTAGTCTCTGGACTCTAAACTTGTGGATCGTATCCGTTTGCCTTCGGAAGGGCTGCTCATGCTTGGCAGCCTAATGGCTTCTACTTGCTTCTGGTCATCTGCAACTTTATCCCTCCCTCTCCTCTCCAGTTCTGGTATCACCAGCTGGTTAGGGGGTGGCCTCATTCCCCTGCAAATCCGCTTGCAGTCACAGCTGCGCCTTTGCTCCCTGGACATCCCTGGGACTTTTTGCACAGGACTGCTCCTTAGCTGGCAGCTGCAGCGCCCAGGGGCAGGGGGGTGCAGATACTCCTGCGGTGGGAGGTCACCTTTGCTCTTTGGCTTGAGCAGCTCTTCAAGGAATTCCAGCTCATACTGCTTCACCTTCTGCAGCTGGGCCTGCCGCTCGTCCGTCTCCTTCTTCAGCCGGGTTGGAAATGTTGCAGAGAACAGGTTCCTCAACCTGAAGGGAGCTTTTGGGGCTTTGGGTTTAGCTGGGACATCAGCATCCTGTTGGGTTACCTCCAGTACTTTTTCTACTTTTTTGGAAGGCACAGTGCTAATCTGCAGGCTCTCAGATCTGGGCATCAGCTGGATTGGCCCTTTGGCTTCCTCACTGGTGCTCCTGAAAATGCTGCCAGGTGATGGAGAGTGCACATTGCTGCTCTCAGCTTTTAAGATTTTGGATGAACTTTCCTGTTGCACTTTCTGTCCTTGGTTTGAAGGAGCTGTGTGTTTCTGCAAAACAAGGCTCGTGGTTTCCCCACCTGCTTTCTGACCCATCTCTCCACTTCCAGCTTTTCCTGGAGCATCTCTACTCACTTTTTGCTGGTAGCTTTTAGAGGCAAAAGTCTTACTGGACATCATTTCCTCTCCTGCTGAGGCAAGGTTGAAAGCTTCAGCCTGACTGCCATGAGCTTCTTTAGGACTTGGAGAAACCTCACAGTGCTGCTGTGGAGGGAGTTGCTGCTGCTGCTGACAATTGCATAATGTCTCTGCAGTTTGTGGACCTCCTTTAAGTGTCAAAGGCTTGCTGCTGGCTGAGGCACAGCTGCTGGTACCATTGACATTCTGGTCCTCTTTTAAGGCTGATACCACCTGGGGAGCTGAGGCTTTTGCATTTGCCACTTGCTGCAGAGCAGCTGAAATGATGGCTGGAGTTACACTGCTTTTTTGATCCAGGAGGAGCTTGGAGCTTGGCTGCACCTCTTTGGGCATCTTCTCTGGCAGATCCTGTGTCTGCTCCCTGCCCGGGGCTGCTGTGGGATGCAGAGATACCTCAAAGGCAGCTTTTGTGTGGCCTGCACCTTTGCACTCAGCGCTTGGCACTGAAGCCCCCTTGTTCTGCTCATTAAGCTGGGGGGTCAGTCCTGGCTGGACAGCTGGGGTGTAGCTCCGCTCAGCATGTTGCGGCTCCTGTTTGCTCTTGCAGTTGGTAAGGCCAGGACTTTGGGGAGAGAAAGCTGCCTTCAGTGAAGGGCTCGGCTCCTGGCGGCTCAGGGGGTAGGGGGAGGCGAGAACAGCCTGGGCAGCACAGCTCTGGATTCGGAAAGGCAAGTCCTTCCTGGCCAGGAGGTTTTCTTTGTTGATGTGTTGCGTGAGGAAGTAGGCTGCATTCTGATGCTGCTTCATAGCAGAGACCATCTCCGAGACATCGGTTAGCTCTGAGGAGTTTGTCTCATGGCCAGAGTCCAAGGATGACTCAGGAGTGATGGCAGCCAGGACAATAAGACCTGAGGAGGGACACAAAGAAAACCCCACAACAACCCTCACACCACACTGTTGTGTGGAGGAGAAGGGAACTCCAGGAGGCAGGAGGGTCCCAGGAGTGCAGGATACATCATCCCATTGGAGAAACTTTCAGGACTTTCCACAACTAAGAGTTAATGCTTTTAACTGAGATGACTTTTCAGCACTGAGGTGTCTTGCTAGCTAAATTCAGCAAGAGCTCCTGGGCCAGGAAAAGGCCCTGGGAAGTTTTCCAGTGGCAATGGTAGCAGAGCTACAGGAGCTTGTCTGGTACAAGAAAGGAAACTGGGCAACAGCTATTTTGCCCTAGTGAGTAGGGCAACCAAGGTGGGGAGAGGGAAAAAGACTGTCCTGACAGCAGGCTAGTGCCAGAGTCACCCATTTAACAGGAGGTTTGCCCTGTGAAGGACTCACACCCTGCAAAACCTCTGGGAACCTGCCAAGACTGATGGCCAAAGGTACCAGCTGAGTGGGGTCACAGCAGGGAGGAGCTCATGCTCACAGTGACACAGTTTGCTAGTGACTCACCCCAGCATTTTGGCATGTGTACCATGGCAGATATGGGATAACCAAGAGACTCCTTCAGCCACCTCAGCTTCTTAGAAATCTTCTGAGCAGCAGCTTGGCTGCTCCTGCTAGAGCCTGTTGCCACAACTTAGTTTTTACTGGAAGCTGCTCCACAGTCACTTATAGGATGGGAGAAGGAGACTAAAGGGAAGGATGTACAATAGGAGAGAAAGGCGATAGGGAAAAAAGGGCGTCACAGCCACTGAAATACCTGCTGTCTGCTGTGGTGGGGGATGCGGGCAATCCTCTGAAGCAGCCAGGGCTTCCAGTGCCTGCAGGGTGGACACCAGGGCGTCATCCAGCTCTTGGGCATGGTCCCGGACCGTTCGTGGTTGCACAGTGTCTATCAGCGTGACAGGGATCTCGTCGTAGAGGATGCCACAGAGGTGCCGGCCCTGCTCCTGGCTCTGGGCAGCTGCCCGGCGCTTGGGGTCATCCTCGTCAGAGCTGTTGTCTCGGAAGCCAGGAGGAGGGGCGGCGATGGCGGGGAGCAGGGACGTCGTCTCGTCTTCTTCCTCATCGTTCCCAGGAGGTGGAAGTGACATCAAGTCCACCATGTTGTCCCGGGTGGTGCCAGGCTTGCCCCCCATGCATGAGGCCAGCCGGCTCTTGATTTTGGCTTGGCAGGACTCACAGTAGAAGTGCGAGGCGTCGCTCCGCAGGTGGGTGTCTATGGTGTGTGCCCTGGCCCTGCTCGTGTGCCGGTCCTGGTCAAGGCCATCCGGGTCATACTCGTTAGCTGTCCCGTTGTAGCCTTGGCCAGAGCTTTTGGAAGTGGGGTCAGATTTGGTCCTGGGACGAGTTTCCTCAAAAAAAATCAGGTTTTCATTGATATCCGTCCCGCTCTCTTTTTCCTTCCTCTGCTCTCGCATGTGCAGATAGCAAAAGCGGATGAGCTCCGAGTCTGAAGCCCTGGTGGCAGAAGGCCCGGCTGCTCCGGTGACAGTGGCAGAGCCACCCACCAACCCGTTCTCTTTCTTTCCCATGTGCCCTGCCACGGCAGGCCGGTGGAAGTTGTGTGCGTTGATGTAATCTAAACCAAAACCACAACAGGAACATTAGCAGCAGCACCTGGGAGAGGGGAAACAGCTCCTGCTCACCCCAGAGAAACACCCGTGTGCTCTCTGCCCTCCATCCCTCAGCATGCTGGACTGCAGTGGGACACATGAGTTCCCTGCAGCACAGCCAGGCCACCCTCCAGAAAACCTGCTGGGCCTCTCTGCCAGGAACAAGGGGAGAAGAAATGTCCTGCAGACACAGACCATAGAATCATAAAATGGTTTGGGTTGGAAGGGACGTTTAAAGGCCATCTAGTCCAACCCCTCTGCAGTGATCAGGGACATCTTCAACTAGATCAAGTTGTTCAGAGCCCTGTCTAATCTGACCTTGAATGTTTCCAGGGATGAGGCATCCACCATTTCTCTGGGCAACCTATGCCCATGACTCATCCTCCTCATCATAAAAACCTTCTTCCTTTTACCTAATCTGCATCTACCCACTTCTAATTTAAAACCATTACCCCTTGTCCTATGGCTAGAGGCCATTAAGAAGTCTCCCTGGAACCATCTGTTCTCAAGGCTAAACATCCCAACTCTCTCAGCCTGTCCTCCAGCCCTCCGATCGTCTTCATGGCCTTTTCTGGACTCACTCCAACAGGTCCCTGTCTTTGCTGTGCTGGGGACCCCAGAGCTGGAAGCAGCACTGCAGGTGGGGTTTCACCAGAGCAGAGGAGCAGAATCAGCTCCCTCAATCTTCTGCCCACACTGTGGGGATGCAGCCCAGGACACGATTGGTTTCTGGGCTGCAGACACACATTGCCAGCTCTCATCCACTGCCACCCTGGAGTCCTTCTCGGCAGGGCTGCTCTTATTCATCCCCCATCCTGTACTGATACGGGGGGTTACCCCAACCCAGGTGTGGCACCTTGCACTTGGCCTTGTTGAACCTCATGAGATTCCCATGGGCCACTTCTCCAGCTTGTGCAGGTGTTTCTGGATGGCATCCCATCCTCCAGGAGCATTAACCAAACCCCTCAGCTTGGTGTCATCTGCAAACCTGCTGAGGGTGCTCTGGATCCACTGTGTCATTGACGAAGATAATAAACAGCACTGGTCCCCATATGGACCTCTCAGGGACACCACCTGTCACTGATCTCCATCTGGACACTGAACCATTGACCACTACCTTCTGGATGTGACCATCCAACCAATTCCTCATCCAGTCCACCCATCAAATCCATCTCTCTCCAATTTAGAGAGAAGGATGTTGTGGGGGACTGTGTCAAAGGCCTTACAGAGGTCCAGAAAGATGACATCCATAGCTCTTCCCTTGTCCAGTGATGTAGTCACTCCATTGAGGAAGACAATTGGGTTGTTCAGGTAAGATTTGGCTTGGTGAAGCCGTGCTGGCTGTCTCAGATCACCTCTCTGTCCTCCATGTGCTTTAGCACAGCTTCTAGAAGGATTTGTTCCATGATCCTCCCAGGCCCAGAGGGGAGGCTGACAGGTCTGTTGTTCCCAGGATCCTCCTTTCTACCCTCGGAAAAAATGGATTCCCTTCTCCAGTCACCACCATGACTTTTCAAGTATCATGGAGAGTCACTTGGCAACTGCATCAGACAATTCCCTCATGACTCTGGGATCCACCTTGTCAGGTCCCAAAGACTTCTGCATGTTCAGGCTCCTCAGGTGGTCTCAAACCTGATTTTCTCTTGGAGTGAGAGGACTTTGCTGCCCCAGTCCCTGTCTTGCAATCCATCCACTTGAGAGATTTGGGGAGAGAGGCTGCCGGTGATGACTGAGGCAGAAAAATAGCTCAGTTGCCTTCTTGTCTGTTTTACAGTTGTATTCATTGGGGTTGTCACTTTCTCTGAGCTTCCTTTTCTGTCTAACATATCTGTAGAAGCAGTTGTTAGTTATCCTTTGCATCCCTTGCCAAGTTAAGCTCCATCCACACCTTGGACTTCCTGACCCCATTCCTATACTCCTCCCAGGATACCTGTCCCACTTCCACTGCCTGTTCATTTCCTTCTTGAAGTTTTAGTTTGATCAAGAGGTCTTGACTCATCCACGCTGGTCTCTTGTTTTCCTTTCCTGATTTCTTACACTTGGACATTGAGAGCTCTTGCACTCTATGGAAAGAGTCCTGAAAGATTTGCCACCTCTGTTCTGCTCCCTTGTCCTGCAGTTTCTCAGGGGGTTCCATTGACTAATTCCTTGGACAGGTCATGGCCTGGAAGGGGTTTCAGGGGGTGAGCTTTCCTGTACCTTCAGAGATTTACATGGTACATGTGGAAGGTGGCCAGCTCAAAAAAAGCCCACATGGCACTGAAGGAGCTGACTTGCCTTTCTTTCCCTAAATCAATAAATCTGGATTCTCATTAAAGAATCTCATTAAAAGAGTTGTTAAAAGTGTGTTAGTGAGGCCCTTAGGTGTGACTGGGCTGTAGTGATGGTGGAGGCCAGAAGAGCCTAGAGGGTGGCTGGACACCCTAGAGTTTAATTATATAAATTTTATAAATCAAAATATTATGACATTTATGATAAGAGAGTATTGACCTTAAAGCCTTTTCTTTTTTCTGGTGAGGAATGAGATCAATGCCACCATGGACCAGCAGTACATCTGATCACTGCCCTTTTACAAACAGCTTTTAGGCATCAGAAATACTGTCCTATTCTTTCCTGTCCATCTCCCCACCCATCTGTTTTCTAGAGTAACCACGACAAAATCCTTTAACCTTTCCCAACAGGACTGTTTCCTGAACATCTCGGCTTTCTTACTGCTCTGGGCAGGGCTCTATCCATGTTAGCTATCTGGGAAAATGTCTTGTGTCTGTGCTGTGTGCCTGCAGCATTGACGGGAAGCAAGATCCAGTAGGGATCTCTGGGGCAGAGCTGGGCAGAGCCAGAGGAGGGCTGGCCAGCACAGCTGACACTGAGACACAGGGATGCAGGTGCCACATCCATGATGCAGAGGGCAACAGGAGCAGCTTGGCTGCAGGCACCAACAGGGACCTTCAGCCTCAGTCTGCCAGCTCACACATCATATGGCAAGAAGGAATTTGCCTAACACTGGCCAGACCAAGCAGTGTTCCTCAGGAGACTGCTAATTGTGGGGCAATATTGCCTTTTGGGGAGGCATCCAATGTAGTTTGGCTGTTTAAGTGACAGACACACCCCCAGCCCCTTGTCCCTTGCTGCCCACGATCCATGTGTTATTTCTGCCTGGCTGACAGCTATTGGATCAGGCTGGCTCTCAAAGAGCCCACTGCTCTTGCTGTTAAGCATCTCCCTGTGACAGCCTCCCCTTGCTCCCTTGTGCAAGGCAAGTGGCTGAAATACTGCTTGGCCAGTAGTCGAGACCTCAGGAGGGGCATCTGTCTGCATTGCAGGTTGAATTGTGCAGCTGGGCTGAGAACGGCTGCCAGGGGATGCAGGTTCTGTCTTACCAAAGATAAATTAAATCAAGTAAATCCTAATTAAATTCGTTAGCACTACAAATTGGACAATTTGTCTCCCCAAACACACGTTTGTATTATACTGTTCATCACCTGCAATGCTAAAATCCCAATCAACTCCAGATCTCTTTCATTTGTGGCCATGCCAGTGCTCAGAAATGCTGCATGGAGAAACACATGAGGGGATGTGGGCTGTGGCAGGGTGGCATGGACTGAGGCAGAGGCTTTGTCAAACCCTGCATGGGAGGGTTTTCCCATGCATCATTCCCATGCCTCACTGGCTGCCCATGCCAACCCAGGGTTTGTTGATGAACAGGACCAAAACCCTCAAATCCTAATCCAGCTGCTGAATGCACAGCAGGCGAAAGTTCCTGACAAAGAGCTGAGAGAGCAGCTAAGGGCACAGAGCTGCTTGGCTGACAATGACTCCTGGTGGGAGTGGGGAGAAGAAGGGGCAGGGGGGTGAATCACCTGCATAGCTGCAGCATGGCACAACAGAGGGCAAGGCTCTGGCGTATGACTCCGAAGGGAAATGCAGAGAGATGGATCTAACTGACAACATTCAGACAGCCTGTGCATTTCTAAAAATGTCTACAGTTCAGCAGGAGGTTTTAATGGGCCTCAGGAAAGATGGATGTGCTCCTCTTCTAGGTAAAAGCATGGGTCAAAGCTTGATTTTACATTTAAGATTCTGGCACAGCCTGCCTGCAGTCTGGGAAGTCAACTAACTTAATTCATCCCAGTGAGGCTTTCTTATCACTCCTGCAAGGATGTGCTAATGATCAGCAGTCCCTGCTCCCTGTGGTCTGCCCAGCTCCTGATAGCTCAGCCTGCAGCCCTTTTGAGACCAGAACTGTGAGCAGACTTTTCTCAATACACACTAAATTCACTCCTACTGAAGGATGCCTGAGCGGCTGGGCTGAGTACACTGGGTCTGCTGCACTCCACCGGTCACAGAGGTTTTCACTCCACCCCTGAGGACAGACCAGGCCATCCAGAGAGGGGCTGGCTCAGATCCTTTGCTCCACTGCTGTCCTACCCAGACTGTGACTCCCCCTCACACTCACTCCTGCCCCTGCAGAGTGACATTGGTTTCTTGAGACTGTCGAGAAAAGGGCAAAATCTACTACCCTTTTTAGCAGAGGTTTGGACCATGCTCATGAAGGAAAATCTCTCCAAGAAAAAATCATGGCTATTGCCATAGTTGCTGGAGTGTGGACAAACACCACTTGCACATGTTGAGGTACCTCCTTGTGGGTGCCACATCCCCATCCTCTGACTCTCCACAGCCGTGTGCCCCATGTGTGTCAGGGTGACATGAGCCAGGGAAGGACCACTCTGATGATGGCCAATTAAGTTGGAAACACCCTCTGCTCACAGAAAAATGTGACTAAACATGTTCCTCTAGGGCACTCAGTACAGAGAGCACAGTGACAGCTGCCAATCAGAGCCACAGGGGAAGAAGGAAAGAAAAATGTGCTTATACTTACACCAACATCAACTGCCAGGTCTGGATTCACTGAGGCTGCTGCAGGTGCTTTCCTGATGCCTCTTGTGAGTGTGTTCTTCCCCAAAGGCACCAAGTCCTCTCCCAAGGACCTTGCTAAATCGCTGTATTCCTCCCACCTCCCCAAGTGCAACTTGAGCAGGGAATTTCAACACTGCCAGCTAAACTGAAAACTTGTCTGAAGCAGCAGTGTCACTTGGGAGGTCTGGGGGCAACCTTCCATAGACAACCAGGTTGGTATTTTGTCCATCTCCCGCCACTGATCCAAAATTTCATATTTCCCTACACAAAACGTATTTGATGGGAACACCTGCATGAACAGCAGCATGTAGTTCATGGCTGGCCCTTGTTTGAGATCACTCTTGAGAACCATCGATGTTTTCTGAGGGTGACTCACACCTGTAATCCATCCTCAAGGAACAGCACTGGTGCCTGTCAGGACAGAACGTCCTGCTGTGCCCAGACCTGCCTTCTGCTCCTTGGATCAGACTGGGCACCTGAAAAGCTGGGACACCAAAGTTGCCTTCCTGATTTAGGAAATGAGCGGAGCACCCATGATTGCAGAGCTACCCATGCAGCTCAGACCCCCAGGATGGAGGCAGCAGTATCCAAAAGTAGCAGGAATGCAGTCTGAAAAGTGGATACCCTCACGTAGGTCTCTGGAGCTGGGATGCCATCCAAGGAGGGTATGCTGCATCCCTGCAGCAGCACACAGGCTGTTCTGTGAGGATCCAGTGTCTGCCTGGCAGCACTACAGGTCTTCTCAAACAGCATCTCCTGGATCTGCTCCAGGAGTTGCCAGAACAACACTCGTAGTGAGTGTTTATGGCTTGAGCTGACACCACAAGTCAGAGCTTATCCAAAGTGAGGACTTGTCTCCCTGCTCCTTGCTTTCTTGTTAAAAGGGAGTCTGCTGGTTCTTGGGGTGAATGGAAGCAGAGGGGAGATGTCAGAGAAACCCTTCACCTTCCTACTGCTGCAGAGCCCTGGGCAGAGGGAGGAGTGGCAGGGGGAGGCTGAGGAAGGGGCTCTCACAGGAAGCAGAGGCTGAAACATACCTGCCTTGATAATCTGAGGTGGGGGTGGCTGGCTGGGGGCCCTGGACAAGATCATCTTCTTGGAGTCCACCAGGAGACGGCAGTAGCCCGCGATGAGGCAGGCAAAGTTGGTGGCTTCAGGCCACTCCATCAGCAATACCAGCGGCTGGAAGGCAACAGAGGCAAAGCACATGAGGGTCATGTGGCTCATCCCACAGGGACCAGAGCTCCACAGAGGCTGCACTGGGGCCTGGCACTGGTGTGACTGGTGAGCTGGTGGCACTTTTAGCACTCGCACAGGAAAAAACAGCCAGGTGCACATCCTTGTTCCAGCTCACCCAACAAATGGCTGTGCACAAGAGAGTGCCTCGCTGCAGCTGTGAGTCCTGCTTGCTGACTCCCCTAAGGATGAGGAAAGAGCTGGAGCCCCACTGGGCACAGGCTGTGCATGGCAGAGCACCCACACAATTGCCTTCTGATATTTGTCTGCATGTCAATGCTCTCAGCCTACCTGCAAGCACCAGTTTAACCCTGGGAGCTCAGGGAGTTTGTGGAGCCTCCAGCTGCCAGAACCCCCGTTTCATTGCAGGCACCACATCTCCCTCCCATAAATTAAAACATCTGCTTCCAGCTAGATGCCAAAGGGGCCAAACCCCATTACAGGCTCCCCCAGCTACCACTCTGAGCCTGTGGATCTTATTTAAAGCTAACCCTTTGGAAAATTAAATTTGTGCTTAGGAGCAGATGGTGTCTTCTCTTTTAGGAGAGTGTTTATTCGCATGCTAAAAAAGATCTTTGCTTTAAAGAGAAATAAAAATCAGACACAATCTGTGTGACACATGTCACCTCACGGCACAACTGAGCATCAGACAGTGCAAATCCCTGACTCCCAGCTTGTCACAAGGAGAAGGTGAGCTATCCTGAAGATTCACTCTCACCCACCCAGCAAGGTCCTGTGCACTCCTGGGACCCCACTGTGCAGAGCAGCCTGTGCCAGCACAGCTCAGTCCAGTGGTCCATGTTCAGTCTGAGCCTTCAGCACCACTGAAGGCAGACCCATGGGATGGACAAAAATAGACAGTGCCCTCATCTACCCCTTACACAAAGCACCCCTGCCCAAAGGACCTTTGTACCCAGGTACGGGGCTTATCTGAGGCAGCTGGGGGATGTTTGGCTGCTGTTGTGTCTCAGGCTGCCCATCCTGCCATGCCTGGTCTCCCGCACACTGACAGCCCTCCAGGACTCATTTACCATGTTCAGGGCACACCAAGCCTCTTTTAATAAGCCTACCCAGTGTGAAAAACATTAAAGCTATTTTGGTTTTCTTGTTTTATAACCACAGGAGGGTCCTGATACCCACTGGCCAGTTCTGTGCTCTGCTCAATATTTGCTTTTTTAAGCCACCAAGCTGATTGCAGCAAAGGAAGACCCACCTAATACCAGCATGTCACACTCTGGTCCATACAGTGCAATAAATGTGGGTGTGAAGCCATCAGCCCTGGGCAGGGCTATGTGTGATCTTCAAGCCATGCCAGCTCCTGGCAGGGGCAAATTTCTCCTAGGGCCATGGTAAAGAAGTTCCCTCTTTAGCTGTTATGCAGGAAGAGAAAGGAAAAGAAATAACCCAATATGGAAGAGAAATATCCTGACAAGTGAACGTCCTCTGCTGAGAGGCTCTGCCTCTGCCCACTTGACAAGGTTCTTTCTGCATCTTGTAAAATAAACCTAGGAT
The DNA here is from genome assembly GCA_013396655.1 of Campylorhamphus procurvoides. Taxonomy (NCBI): domain Eukaryota; kingdom Metazoa; phylum Chordata; class Aves; order Passeriformes; family Dendrocolaptidae; genus Campylorhamphus; species Campylorhamphus procurvoides. The sequence goes on from WBMV01007228.1 coordinate 98,514, forward strand.
GACACAGAGCAGAGGAAAAGTATCAAGACAGAGAGGGAGAGTAGTGAAGAGAGGAGACAGGCGTGCAGTGGTGAGGGGGGTGACACCTCCTAGCCCAGCTTGAGTCCTGACATAAGTGATGAAAGGAAACCATGTGTTTCAGTTCTGTGTATGAAGCATCCTTAAAACAAGTGTCTTGGCTAAGCTTTCTTGGGTTTTTCAAGCCATCTGTTGAATGCAGAGATATTTGTGTCTTTTGCCCCCTGTTCTGTGGCAGCAAATGGTTGCAGTGCAAGCAGCAAGGAAGGGAATGAAGCCCAACAGGAGGGAGGCAAAGGCTGATAAACACCCACAACCAGAATAGACAGAGAGGTCAAGGTGGGTTCAGAATTCCCTTCCAAAAGGAAAACTAAGGGGTAGTTTCCACCATGTGTGAGTCCCACACCAGAGATTCACAGCCAACTCTTGAGGACACCAAGGGCAGAATGGCACAATCATGGACCCTTAGTGCCTCCCTGTCAGCACTCAGCCACCCAGCCCCCAGTGCAGCCCCAGTACCACAGCTGGGTACCTTTATCTCTGAGAGCCATTTCCAGCTTTGCTCAGCAGCCTCTGCTTCAGGATACTCCCACCCATCCAGAGATGGGACTGTATGTTCTTGCTGGCAAGTAGCCCCTGGATCAGTCCTCCTGAAGGGTGACAGGACTGAGATACAACCACCCTGACTGTAGTTTCTTGCCTACAAGTGAAACACAATCCATGCACCAAGATGCTGTGAGCTCCCTACCAGGTGTCCAAGCGAGTCCAGCCTCCAGAACAGCTTCCAGCAATCAGTGCTGGCCATGCTGGGGTTAACTGTGGCACTCTGCTCTGAAAAAGAGGAATCTTAATACTGATTAGCATTACAGCTTTAGAATGGGGTCTTAGAAATGATTACTCTCACATCTCAACAAGGAAGCTGCGTGAGAGTTCTTCTCTAATTGTCAACCGTTCAAATATTGTTATTAGGCATTAAATCACTTAAGCTGCAGCACTCTGGTGATCTACCCATGGCCTGGGAGCCCACACTGCTGGGGTTCTGTGTCCTGCTGATGTATTAGGGGCTGTTTACAAAGGCACTGAATGTGAGCAAAGCTGTTTCAATCAGGCTGTGCATCTCCTCTGGCCTTGGCAGCTTCTCTGCTGTTCAGTAACAGAGGTCTGGCCATAACCCTTTCCCATGTGGGGTTGGTTACAAGATGGAATCTCTCTCTTCCTCTCACATAGGTGGTTTTGCTGAGATTGCTACATCTCAGCTGCCTTTGAGACATCCATCCTGGTGCCACATCCCCCTGAAAGTGGCCAGCAGATACGAAAGTGACTTATGAGGTCAAAAGGCAAAGAGGCAACATGAGCAGAGCAGCCTCGTTTCACTGGGAAATCAGGCCACAAAGAGGAGGTATCGGGGATGGCAGCTAATGGAGATTTTATTTTAAGGCATCAGCAACCTTGGTCACTCTGTTCCATGTAGGAAAGGCAAATAAGATCATGCAGAGACAACCAGGAACAGGAGAGCTGAATAAACATCAACTCTGTGAATAGGTGCACGAAAAATTTTCAACTGGTGGTGCTAAGGGTTTTAGATGGTAAATTCAGGGCAGCTTTGCAGGGAGCTGCTCTAATTAAGAACCACGCAGAACTGCTTTGGGCTTCCTTGTGATGCCCATGGCTTGCAGCAAATGCAATTGACCTCCTTTCCTTTGGAAACATCCTGCAAGAAGCAGTGAAGGCTTCGTGCCTGTGGTCAGGACTGGCCTGGTCCCCAAAGTGCTGGGGCTCAGGTAACATCCCTGTGACTCCCTGCAATTTTTTTAACTTGCTGCTCAATCTCAACCAAACCTGACAAAAAGGCAGCAACCTGGAAGAGCATGAATCTTCATAAGTTTCCTAAACCCAGTGGTGCATTAGAGCAGAGAGGCTTCTGTGAGCAGCTGGAAGGCAGGGAGGGATGCAGCAGGAGCAAAACTGGCGTCATTCCTCTAATCCCTGCCCCCTGCCCTGTCAGTGCTGTGGCCACAAAATGCAGTTTCTCTTTCCCAGTTAAACAGGAGATGATGTAGATCACTGATAGGAAACAAGTTATTAACTAGGATAACGCTCTGGTTATTCTCCTACCATGTACCTATGGCACTTATGCCAACACCCTCCTCCTCCTCATGGGCAACAGCTTCCCTGGGATGCCAAAGCAGAAATGCCTGTCTGAGTTTTGTCAGGGCAGCAGCACCTTTAGGATGAAAGCTAGTTTTACACAGAAACAAACTTCCTGGGTTAATCCCACTGCTCTAAAAATGCCAAACATCAGATTGCCAGTGGGATGTCCAGGTAAACGTTCATCCCTGACCCAAAAGAAGTGAATTTTAAAGAGAATGCTCTTTCTACATCTAAATGTGTAATATCAGCCTGGAATTATTGGTGTTTTGATCTTTCACTCATAATGGTTTTCTAGATTTTCTAGGGCTTATGAAGAAAGGATACTTTTTCACTCCAAGTTTCCTGCTTGGCAACCAGTCTCTCTGGAAAGTAAAACAAAATACATTTATATCTGATGCTTATTAATGATATAGTGTTTTTTCTCTTATGCCCTACCTTTAAATCAAATCTCAGTGTCCTTCTGGAGGGTAGTCTCTTGTTCAGACAAAGGTGAAGGTTTCATAGAAGGACATCTGGAGGAAATTTTATGTCCAGGGTTATTCTAGAGGATTTTAATAGTTCTCATATTTAAATTAATTTATGACCTATGCACGACAATCTATGCATATTATAACCCTTAGGCTTATGTGCATTTCCTTTTAATGTCCCCTCTTTATCATGTACTCTGGGTCTTACCCTGCTTCCTTTAATGCAGTGCAGTAGAAAGATGGGAGATGAATTTACATAATTTATGTTCCCTGGTTTACTTGAGGTGCACTGCCAAGTTTATATAATATAGGCACCCGAGCCTAACGAGACAGCAGTCGATTTTTCACTTCTACACTGACCTTTCCTTGTCTCCCCTTAAGCATTATTAACTCAGCTCTATCAATACCAGGCTGCCTGTGATTAGGACCATTATTTCCAACTTGTTGATCAATAAACGCCCTGCCTTGGTTTGCAGCAGAGCTGCAGGTCTCTCCTTCCTTAGGGTTCAAGAAGTTGCCACTTTTGCCAGGTGAACACTCTCCTTGTGCCTTGCAGTCCCACAAAACCTCACAGTGGACGGAGAGGTACCTCTAGTGGGGGTCTTCTCTACTTCAGTGTTGGTGTCATGTCTGTGCTGCTGTGTCCTGGGAAGGTGCAGGGCACCCTCCCATCATGCTGCACCTGCCACCCTGGCTACCTTTCATCTCCCCCAGCTACTCAAAAGGCTTAGGGCATTTCTAACCACCAGAGCCTGCCAGTACTTTTGGCATCCTCCACATTTCCTATCTGTTGAAGGCAGTTCTCAGGCCTCCCAAGGCTGCAGCACGCCCAGGCTCCCTTCACACCCACTGGATGCCTGAGGGCTGCTTGTTGGGTTGAGGATTTTTTAATTTCTTTTTTTTTTTTGAAGTGAACAAATCAAATTTGGCTTTGCAGGCTTGGAAACTCATCCTCTCCACGTGTTGTCTGACTTTTGTATTTCTGGCTGGCTCCCGTCTTTGGGGCTGGCTCCCGTCCTGGGTGCCTGCAGGCAGCGCTTTGGGTGGCGCCGGGGCTGGCGCCACACACTGGGACGTGCTTTGCTTTCCATCCCACTGCTTTGCTTTCCATCCCACCTTGAGCGGGAATCCACATCTGCCCCTCCCACCCCTACGTACTGAGCCAAAGGAAATCTCAGTCCCTCCCTCTCTCCCACGAGGTGACAGTGTTTCAGCATAGCTTAATGCAAATAAAGATGAATTTAGCGTAAGGAACTGGAGCCTCCGGGTCCACTGTAACTACAAAGCCTTGCTCTTCATGAAAAAATCCGAGAGGCTTCTGCCACTGTTTGCATGAGTGGGAATAATGTTGGACGCGCCTGCCCTTGTCAGTTTGATGGGGCTCCCCACAATTTTCAGACCACAGTCTGGCAAACACACAGAGGGTAGTGGCCTCTGCACCCATGGCATGTCCCTGCCATGCTCAGTTTTGAGGTACACCATTGGGCTTGGGACTGGCTCCAGCAGGGAAGGCTCAGATGGGTCACCACCATATCTCCAGTGAGAGGAAGGGGCTCTGACTCCTTCCAGGGGGAGAGGCAAAGGCTGAGCCCCAGCTGCGCATGGTATTTATTTTCACGGCAGGCTGGAAGCACGCCGGGGCCCCTGGGACACCAACATCAATACTCAGATTCCGGGCACAGCAGCAGCCAGGGACCTTTTTGAATTAATTTTGCCTTTGTTTTCTGCTGTCAAGTCTTGATCACGGTTTAAGCACTGGGTGGCTGCAGGCCCTGCTGGAGACTGAAGTCAATTACCCCGATGCCTTTGATTGAATTGTGCCTGTCGAGCAGCCAGACACCCTGGGCTCCTGCCCCACAGCCCTGCACAGGGACAGGGCACAGCCTGGAACAGCTCCTCTGTTAAGCTGCAGACACTTGTCCTGGCTCAGGGGATGCAGCTGTTCCCCCAAACATTCCTCTTTCATTCTCATTTAGAGTGCTTTGGCAGCCTTTTTTCCAAAGTCAAGACTGTTAATAAAAAGAAGTCCAGCAGTGTGTGTAGCTGTTTAAATCAGAAAGGAGAAATGCTCCGTCGGAAAAGGCATTCCAGTAAAACCAGACCTTTTGTTTCTGCAGGAGCTGTGGGGCTGCACAGCTGAGTAGCTCTCCACACACCTCCTGCACTGGGGAGCCTGGGTGAGCACGGTGGGCAAGTCACTCCTCTGTGCCCCATCAGGGCTGCTGGGCTTGTCCAGATGCCAGGCAGGAGATGCTGACACTGTCCTTCCTGGGATACTGGGAGGCAGAAGAGAGCTTTGCAGTGCTGCACTGGGGAACAGATGTCCCTGAGCATTCTGAGCTGGATCATAAGCATCGGCTCCTCTCAAATGCTGGTCTCAGCACTGCCAGGCAGCAGGAGGGGGAAGGCCCTGGGAGATGCAGGACCCCCTGAGCCCTGCACACCCCTCTTGCACAAGCTGCACTTAATGCATAAAAATCACAGGAGACACCATGTGCCACCTCCCTGCCCCCAGCAAATCTATGAGCTCCAGAATCAACACTCAACAAGTCCAGAGCGCAGGAGGAAGAATGGAAAAACAACAGCCACAGAAGAGAGAAGACTTTGCTAGGTGGGAATGAGCATGCAATCCTGCAAAAAATACTTGCACCACTGCAGAGCAGATGGGGAAGTGCTGTCCTGCCCCCAGCATTCCCAAGCAAACCTGCCTCACTCCCTCCTAACCGTTGAGACGAAACTTGCTCCTGTCCTCCCAAGCAGCTCTCACAGATATTTCAGGGAACAAAAACCCTTCTTGGAATCAGAGGCCTGGAAGCTTTTGTTCCTCTGTACTGAGGTTGCACAGCTCCTCTGTCAGGAGTCCTGTCAGCATTTGCCCCCTCCTTGCCACACTCACAGTGGCAAAAAGCTAAAGAAGGCAAAGCAGAGGTACCAGCCCTGGGTTTGTATCCCAAATGTACTGTTTTAAAAACAGCTAAAGGCCAGGATGGAAAAGCTCCAAAACAAACCAATTAACTACCTAGTGAATAATTCATAAGACAAACACCATTTCTTTTCCTCCTGAAATAAATGCAAATGGTTTACAATCTCCTCAAGCCTGCTTGTTACCTGAAAATCTCCCCCAGCTCCTTCCGGACACATGAGTCTGGGCTGTGATCCCAGGCCAGACTGGGATAGGGAAGTCTGAACTGCTGGTGCAGTCAGGGTGCTCAGACCTCCCAGCTAATGGATGCTCCATGACCTGACCTCTTTTTTTAACCCATCATTTTAACTATACTGAAAAATTCAAGATGGCCTTCCTGCACAAATCCCTAAATCATCACTGACCATCTGTGTTTCCACAGTAACCCAGCAAGCACCTCCTACGGCATCAGACTGGGAGCTGTCCCAGCACCAGCATCCCATGGCACGGCAGCACCAGGTGCAATGGCCCAGGGGGACACCCCCCTCTGCACTGCAGTCCATGAGGATTCCAAGGGTAATATGGATTTGACAGGTCCCCAGAGCAGTCAGGACGCTACTTTGAGCACAACTCTCTAATGGCTTGTGACTCGCGCCAGAAACAGATTTAGTTGCAATCTACGGCTTTAGCCACTGACACTTTCAGTGCAATAGAATAATTGTAGAAAGCAGATTAGCACTGCGAGGTAATGATCTTTTTGCCTGCTTTTCTTAGCCAGCCTCATCCATCGCTGTCCTGCATAGGATTAGCATATGCCTCATTTTGGAGCAGACATTCCGGCTTTAAATCCCAGCCCTTTGGATAAGGGCTAAATGAAGACAGATAACAGCAATCTCTGCACTGGCAGGGTGCTGTTGAGCCTGCTGAGATCCACAAATGGGGTGCTTGCTCCACTCCAGGCACGCAGAGGGGCTTTTGGTGGCTGTAGGCAGCTGCCTGGAATTTCTCATGGAGATAAATCCCCTGTGCATGCGGACGTGCTTGAGGGAAGTATTGTGAGCTGGCTTTTTTCCAGCATTTGAGAGGCTGGATAGAGGGGACATGGGAGAAAGTCTTCTCCTACAGTGGGACAGGGCTGGTAGTGGTAGAGTGCTGCTGCAGAGCATGGCTGATGGGAGCAGCACCGTAGGATCTGTGGACAAGCTGTGCGGGAACTGCCACCTAATTCACAGCAGATGGACTTCAGCATCACCTGAGGAGGCTCCAGCAAATCTGTGGCTCCTGGAGACAGTCTGTGTCTGGTGGGGAGGGGACGCTGCCCTCTCTCACACCAGAGAAGGGACAGCAGCACCCAACAACGAGCCCAGTGGAGCAGAGCCAGCACCACACTTCTTCCTGCACAGCTCTGGCAGATGTTGAAATGACCACGGAGATATGTGACAGCAGGGACAGCCCTGCCCTGAGCTCACAGCAAGCCAGAAGCAGACATGGGGTTGTGGCCAGCCTATTATTAATGCATTAATATGGTGATTTTAGACACACAAATCCGAGGGGCTTGGGCACCAGGAGGAACCAGAGGGGTTACTCATGGTGCAGAGGATATCCCTTGGTTATTCCTGATCTGTAGGCAGTAAGGAGGAGACAAATGGGCTCCTGCACAGCCCAGGCAGCTGGAGGAGCTGGGCAAGGTGGGTCTGTATCTGCCTGGGCTGCAGAGAGGGAGGTTGAGGGTTTTGAGGGGTTGGGATAGCCACAGCAGGACACCAGAACTTCAACTGCACAATTGATCTCAAGGGGATGCAGAAGGGGGAATATTACAGGTATTACTGTTGACCAAATACCCACTGAATTATGAATGCAAAAAAATAGGGCTTCATTGTTGAGGTTGTTAAAGGGGAGAACTGAAGCAGAGGGGATGAGGATTAATGTGGCTCTGGCAGAGGCTGCTGGGGTGTTACTGCAGTTCAGCAGATCTACTGGACCAGGCACAGCGGCAGCAGGAAAACAGACTTGGAGGAATTAATGAGCCTGGTGGGAGAAAGTACTAAAATCCTCCAGGACAGAAGGCAGCAGCAGAATCCTAAACAAATCCACCGTGATTACATCTGCAAGACTACAACTGAAATGGTGCAAGGAAAGGGCTGGAGAGAGGGCTTAGAGACCTTGCAGGAGATGAGGCAACACAGAGGCAGCAGCCGCAAGGCAGCTCAGCTTCATCAGTCTCATGGGAAAAAGGGATGAATGCAGGGGCAGCAAAACTGGCCCCCAGCCAAAGGCTCAGAGGGTTTGTGCAGATACACCAGTGAGCTGTGCAGCAGCACCTCAATGCCCCACAGAGGTCCTGGCTCCCCTGCCAAACTGCCTCTGCCAAGTACTGCTCCTGTCTAACTTTGCCCAGACTCAATCCTAACTCTGTCCAGTTGAATTTAAAGTGGGAGGAGAGGAGAAGATGAGGTTTGGCATTTATCTGTCAGATCTCTGGCTCTCAGCTGTCCTTCCCCACAGGGCAGGGAAGAGCTGGGTGCAGGGATGCAGTGACACCAAGGATCCCCTGGACCAGGCACAGGGTTATCTGCCTTCCAGTCTGCTGGGGACATGTCCCAGCTTGTTAAAAACCTGAGCAAAGGCCATTGAAGTTCTCCTTAGGATCTCGTGACTGCTGGACCAGGCACCAAATAAGCAAGTCAAGCCCTTGTTGTATTGCTGACAGTTTTTCTGAAGGGTTTGGGACCCATGGGGGATGAGGAGGGGTGACACGGCCTGACCATGGGGAGTGACTACCAGAACCAGCACTGCACCTCACAACAACTAGCAGGGGATGGAGGATGGCAAGGAACAGGCCTAGGAGGGCATGTATACCAAGAAGTGGGCTCTGTGGGATGAAGGACACGATAATGGGGACAACTGGCAAGATGTTTTGCTGGACCAGGGACAGACAGTGATTTCTTCTCACACTCTGAGCCTGACACCTCCAACCTATAATTTCCAGTTCATTCAACAATCCTGCATGGCTTGACAAGTTCGACAAGTGCTGCTAATGCACGAAACCCCCAGTCCACTCCAGTACCCACACCCAGCCCAGGTATGGTCATGTACTGCTCCTCTCCAGCCCTCCAAAGGGTCCTGCTACCTGCCTGGTCTGTGTCTCTGCCTGAAGGACCCTGCTCAAACCATGGGGTAGGTGTTTGGGTCATGGCCAGAATGCCATCACACCAACACTGTCGTCCTTGGTACCAGTCCGTGCCCACGTGGCACACGGAGTCAGACTGGCAGGGGAGATGCCGCAGACCACATGTCCTGAAACAGCAGTGTGAAAGGGGCTTTGGAGCCTCTAGAAACCCCCAACCAGATGCTTCAATACACACTTGTGACCTGAATCCCCTCAAAGGCTGGTCCCAAACCCCCAACCGCAGCATGCACACCAGCCCCTCTCCCCAGTGCCTGCCTCCATGGCACCTGTGCCTACCTTGGCATCCAGGATGCTTGTCTCCACCCGGGCCACCCCCTGGTTCTCCCTGAACAGCTGGATCTTGCTGACCTTGCTGAACTCCGACAGCACCGTGGTGAGATTGGTCTTCAGGTCAATGACGTGGCTGATGCCGTGCCGGGGTCCCACCAGAAGAGTGGTGGCTGGCTGCTTCTCATCCTGGTGGCACAGGCACATGGGGAAAGAGAGACAGACGGACAGGGGTGAATAAACCCAGCCCGGGGTGTGCCTGGCTCTCTTCATGGAGCCAAGCCTCAATGTTGGCATCTTGGTCAGGTCCCTGACAGCCTTTGCAGAGCAGCAGGTGAAGCTGGTGTTGTGAACCCACCTCCCTGAGCCCCCCTACAGAGCTGGGAACGGTGTGCAGGATGCAAAGGCTGTTTAAAATAAAGCTCTGAACTGACTGTCCACATGAAATATTCAGGCTCACTGGTGTCACTACACAAAAGTAAGAGTGTGTTACAAATCTGCCTGATCTGACATTGCCTCTGAGAGGAGGAAGCAAAGGAGGGAGTGAATGTATTTTAGAAAAGAAGAAAGACCAAAGCCTTGGCTGGATATGGAGATCTTTCTTGCTCAGGTCTAGAAAGATGCTTCAAGACAGACGTGGAATACTTTTTGCTACTTACACATGGTTCAACTCACAGGCTGGCTCAGAGTCATTGCTTTGGTGTCAGAGATAGGAAAAAAATGGCAAGGCATCCACACCAGAGGTGAGTTGCTCAGTGTTGCCCACTCAGGCAGTGTTCCAACCGCTCCACGGCACTGACCAGGCACCAGGAGATTCTGCCTGCACTGATTTCCTGCAGGCAGCCCTTTGAGCTGCAAGGTGAGGAGCTCGAGGTGTGAGGAGGCAGAGCAGACCAAAGGCTGCAAGAGGTGGAACTCAGGAGGCAAAGCACAGAAGCCAGGGAAGTGCTGGGTGGGGATAAAGAGAAGGATGGCAGAGAGGTGACACTTTTCTGGGGACCCCTGCACGGGAAGTGGAGCAAGAGGGGATGAAGGGGTGAGCCAGGCAGTGGGGAGCCTTTGTAGGTCCACTGTTCCCCTGCTTGGCTTGGTGGCTTTCCTCCTGCTATGGAGAAAGTGAGGTGGCTTGGGTGAGGGGTGGAGATACCTCTGATGGAAATGAGGGAGCAGAGGGCCATGACAGCTTCCTGAGAGCTGCCAAGCAGTGATCAGGCTGGACCACCTCTGACAGAGGTGGTAAGCTAGCCAGGGCTGTGTGGGCAAGTGGCGGCCTTTGCCAGGAATGCTGCCAGGGCATGATCAAGTTATAAACACGTGTCTGAAACTACTCCAGCTTCACTGAGCAGGTCATCTCGTTACCCAATAGGGTGGCAAGAATAAAACTGACCCTGACCCTGTGGAGCTGAAGATCCAAACTACTGACCACAGAGGCTCTGAAGACTATTCTGGGTGGGCTTGGACCTTGTCAGGGCAGCACAAGAGACTGAGGGAAGTAATTTCTGTGGGAGCCACATCTCCCCTGGCTCTCCCCTCCAGCACACACTCAGGACCACTGTCAGGCCCCTTCCAGCCCACCCTGAATTACCGTACCAGTCCCACTGTGTTGAAGAGGACCCCAGCAAAGGTTGGCAGCTCGTTCAGGATCCTCAGGTACTGCAGCTTTGCCTGGGCCGTGGAGACCTGACAAAACACACCACACGGGTGATCAACATGAGCACAAGGGGAAGAAATGCAGAAGGCTAGTGCAAGCTTAGGGGCTCTCCAGTAGGAATGCACACCTAGTTGTTAGGCAGCTCCGAGCATGGGCTGTGCTGGCAGGAGTCTGAGTCATGGAGCTGGGGGGTCTCCACTCCCCTGCCATCCTGGGCAGATGCTGGGAGGTAACTCAGAGCAGAGGCACAAGGAAGGGTCTCCAACGCTTGATGTATAACCCACCCCTCGAGATGTATAACGCTCCTGGGGGATATATACCCCTCCCCACGGAGCTCTGAAGGCTGCAGGGATCAAGACAGTGGCTCAGCAGCCACCTCCAGTGTTTTCCAAGCCCAGAAGCAGAGATAACAATAAACTGATGTGTGACACTTCAGCCAAGCTGAGAGCTGGATTTCAGCTGATCTCACCTCTGATCCTCATTGCACTCCCCGAAATCCACATCAGCTTTTGAAAGTGGATTCAGGAGAGAGAGTGTCTGTCTCCCTGGGATTTATCTCACATCCAATGGGACTTAATAACAGGAGTCCCCGAGCAGCTGGGGATAACAGGCTGGTGTGGAAGGCAGGCTGCCACCCCAGCAGCCCTGACACAGGGTTGCTTGTGCTGGGCTCACCTTGGTGCCGCCAGGCTGGTGCTGGTGGGCTTTGAGCTGCTGCGAGAGGGATTTGCGGAGGCTCTTCTCTTTGATGAGCTGCAGGAGCGAGGGGGGCAGGAAGGGCTCCAGGCCCCACTCCTTCCTGTGGGGAGGGAAGCCTGCATGAGCTGCCAGGCTAGAGACCCTCGCTGATGGGCACAGAGGGACAGAAACCACGGATACTGTCCCAGAGCTTCCTCTTGCCTTCAGAGGGAGCTGGAACCACACCCAGCACTTCCTTGGTGTCACAGCTGGAATAGCAGCATCCCCAGTCTGGGTCCCCAGGGGGATGGGAACCCAGTCTGGTGCAATAGCTACCAGCACTGAGCTGGGGAACAACAGTGCCAGGCTCTGCAGCTGAGCCCAGCTCCCACTCACCTTCATGCAAGGTTAAGGGAAGCAGGGCAAATTCCCAAACCTCTTTTGGGGCCCTCCTGGAGTACCATCTCCCTCTTTCCTCCCTGTGCCCACTGGGCAAGGCCAGACTGCACAGATGGACTAGCTACGGATTTAGGTCCCCCAGGACCTGCAGGAAGGCTGAGCCAGGGCTGCACAGTTTGGTGATGGGATAAGATTATGCAGCCACATAGTTTTCCCCTTGCCCAGGTTCCCATGGAAATGATCCTGAACTCACAGCAAATATCCCTAGCCCTGGCATGGCTCCTGTACTGGGCTGGATGTCAGGGGGATGTGAGAGGGGTCTTACATGTGGTGGGACCAGGGGCTGTGTATCACTGCTGCCAAGCCCATGAGCTACTGCCTAGCTCAAGGGAAGCTCTCAGGGCATCTTGTGCTCTGCACCCCAAAACACTACTGGGAGCACTCGAGTTATGCAGGGGCACAGGGAAGGGACACAACAGAGGGCTGTGCCAAAGACAGGGACAGGGAGCAGAACTCACTCCACGTTCTTGAGGGAGACCTTCTGGCTGGGGCGGGTGGCTGAGACAGTGATGTAGATATGGAGGGCAGCCAGCCCGAGCAGCATCTCTGGCTTGGGGTCTGTGCCGAAGCGCTCCCTGATCACATCATTGCGGCTCTGCGGGAGGGAGAAGTATCCTCAGAAAACCACAGGGACAGGCACCACCTGCCACCTGAGGGACACCTCCACAGGGCCCAGGCTTGGCAGATGTGTGGGCCATGAGCACCATCAGCTCCCAGTCCCATACCTGGATGTACAGGTACTCAAATGCTGCAGGGTCCCGGCGCAGCAGATCTACAGGGTCCTTGGGGAAGAAGCTCACACGGAAGAGGCATCTCATACCGTGGTAGTGTGTCCTCTGCACAACCTGTGGCAGGAGGAGAGGGGAGCAGTGAGACCAGGAACTGTATATTTGTCTGTGGAGCAGGAGACTCCCTCTCCTCTCTTCTGGGGTAATACTCGATTTCTCTCTTCCATGCACCCCCTGATCTTTCCATCCCAGGAACAGCCCAGCCTTCCCTGGTGCAACAGCTTTGCCTGGTGCTGCCGGGGTTTATGCCACTCAGGCTAATGCTTCCTCACATTTTATCCCTGGTCCTGTGCAATGACAACTTCCTGGCTCTCCTGGGCAGATCAAGGATGTTCATGAATGCTGTCTGCAGGTTCCCAGGCTGGAACACAGAGCATCTCCACACTGCTGTCAGTGTGGGATGGGTAAAACCCTGACTGCCTCCCTCTCTGGCCACCCTTTTCACCCCTGAGCCTGCAGGACCGTGCCAGAGGCAAGGAGAGGCTATGCCACTGCACAGCACTATCCCAGCCATGCCCCACACTGGGGGAAGAAGAGCCTCTCTGTACCCCAGCCCCAGCCCAGGGCCATCCCAATGTCTTCCCACACCTAGCAGCTTACATGGGCCAGTGGCTGCTTGTCCTGGAGCAGCAGGAAGCGGTGGCTCTGCTCCGGACTGGAATACTCCAGGACCAGGGCAAAGTGCTCGATGTGTCTCAGCGACAGGCGGTCCTGCAATGTCACCATCACGTCCTGCAAATGCCATGGACATCCTTGGGTGCGAGGCATTGGCTAGTTCCCAGAGTGGGTGCTGGCACCCCACTGAGAGCCCACCTTCCCTCACACACCCTGGCAACTGGGGCCATGCCTGTGAAGGATGAGGCCCAGCAGTGTTGAGAGGCGTTGTGGGATGGTACCCAGCCACTGCTGGTCCAAGTGACCTTGCAGCAGGAGGTGACCAGGTGCCAGACCTCCAACACTTCGGGTAAAACTGTGATGGTGCTGAAGGAGTCTGCAGGGAGCTGGCAGGGGGACTCACAGGGGCATCCACCCAGGCTCACAGCAAGGAGGAAAGTCAGGAGCCGGAGAAAGAGTAAAATCCCATCCCTGCCAGCTGCAAAGCGTGCCTGGGGAGGCAGACGGGTTATCCATCATGCCATAGTAGCTCACAGCCAGCCAAGCGCTGCTGCAGTGTTTGTGCACGGAAGTAGGAGATAAAGAAAAATGGACTGGGCAGGTGGGAGAAGAGAAGTGTCACAGTGCCGTGGGGGGAAGTGGAGGGGCTCACCTTCACAGTGGTTCGGCCATCGAATGTGAAGGATTTGATCTGCCCATTCTCCAGGAAAACCTTCAGCACATTGGGAATGAGGAGGAGAGCTTCTTTCTTCAACATGTCCTGCCATGTGGGGCCAGCAAAGGGGGAGGAGAGGAGGATGGGGGACACAGAGACACAGAGGGAGCGTGGGGATTGAGAATGAGTGTCAGTGATGGAGCAGTCGTGGCATCCTCCACTGCTCTGTGCTTTTGCACTTAGAGGCACATTTCCCCTGAAAACCCAGCACTCTGCTGAACCATTGAGAAGTGCAGAGCTGAAGCAATTCAGAGCTGCCTGCCAGATTCGCCTCCCCAGCTCCCAGCAGCTGCATTGGGAACAGAGCATCCCACTCTGTCCAGCACATCCCCGTGCCCATCCCTGGCAGCCTGTCCCACTCCCCAGATGGTGTCCCAGAGGGGAGGCTCTAGCTGGGGTGGCTCAGAGCTGATCCCTCTTTCCTGCCCCTACCCCAAGACTAGCCCACCTCAAGCCTGCACAGCCCCTCTGCAGGAACTTGGGGGAAGGCTGGTTTTATTTAGTGAGAAGCGTTTCAATCAGATAATTACCTAATTGATTTTGCTTAAAAATAGAATTTGCTAGAAGCGCTTTACAGGGGTTTTATTCAGTTTTATTTTGGGGCTTTTTTTTTTTTTTTTTGGTATGCTCAATAATAAAACCTTTCTGATTGAGATAAAGGCATTGGGCTGGAATGCTGCAGCTTTCATGGCCATGCAGCAGTGCCCTTGTGACCCAGCCCCACACACAGGCACTCCTGTGAAGCCTTTGTCATCTGGTTGGAGCTCACAGACCTTCCCTAGGGCAGGCACTAGCATTGCCTGGATGCCTCCCTTGGGTTCCCAGGGGGACTCAGATGGGAAAAGGTTTCTAAGTCCAATTTTTGGGGCTCTGTCATACAGAGGGATAGGAGAGGACCGTGGCATGTCCCCCCAGCACTGACCCCATATATATGCCCCATGGGGCTCTGCAGGACAGGCGGCTGCTCTCGCCTGCACAGCCCAAATCAGGACAGGAGCCCCGACAGGTGGCCCCCAGCCACCTCACACCCCACAGCCCTGGGGACACTTCAAAAGGGTGGTGAAACACAGAGGTAGGCAGGGCAGGACTTACTGGGTCCGTCTCGCCGACTGTCACCTGCTCTGAAAATCGGACTTTCGCTGGGTTGGACCTTAGCTTCGCCTTCTTGGCTGCGCTGATGAAAGCAGATTTGGGAGACTGGAAAGAGAGCACTGGGTAAATCACCTGCCTGCCCTCAGAGCTGTGGCAGCCTGCCTGCCTTTGGAGCCATGGCACAGGGAAAGCTAGACACAGGATCCAGAGGAAGCCCTTCTGAAGCAAGCATGATGATGGGGAATGGGCAGCAAACCATGAAATGGGGAGTGGAAAGCAAGTCCCCTTCTTTGTGCTTTTACAATGCTGCAGGCAGAGCCAGAATGATGAGCAGCAGCCCCTGAAGTCACACCAGCAGCCTCAGCATGACAGGGGAGCTCATGTGTCTGGCACCCCTAGTGCAGATGCCAGCCAGGTCTCGCTCAGAGGCACCAGCACTGGTTCTGATGGGAGATGAACTCCTTGGATGTGGGTCTGCAGCCACAGGAAAATGGGAGATGGCAGGACTCTGGGCATCCCTGCAGGACATTCCAGTGGCAGTGCTGGGGAGACTCTGCCTGCACATACTTTGGGAGGGAGACTCGTGCCACAGAGCTGCATGTGTCTGATGGTGCAGCATCAGCTGAGCAGACTGCCCTGGCAGGGGGCCATCCAAGGCCAGGAGGATAAAAGCTTTTTTGGAGTCTGGCACACGCCCCTGCTCCTGACAGAGCTGTGCTAGGTGGTGGCGTCTTCTTCCCGGAGAGGAAGGGAGCACAAAGGAGCTCTCACACTTATCTCCTTCCCCAACATCAAAGGGCTCAGTGAAGCACAAACTGTGCCCTACCACCACCACCATCAGAGCATGATGGCTCTGTCTGCTCTGGTGCCACAGGCACCAGTCCCAGTGCACCACAGCCACTGGTGCCAGCACCATCACCACCAGCCATGCTGCAGTCTAGCACTCCCAGCTCCCCAAGGGTGACCCCTCTCTGCCAGCTCTGGCATGATGGGTCACTTCTTCAGACACATGGGATGTCCTCAGCAAACTGCAGGGGTTTGTGTACATTTTTCTTCCCTCTGTCCTGCCAGTGACAAGGACAGGGAGATGCTTGCGTGCCCACACTGACCCCAAGGGGTTGTGGCAGCTCTGAGACCAGACAGTTTGGAAGAGCCTTGGGGTGGTGGGACTGGTCCAACAAGTCAGGTGAGCTGCCTGAATGGCCTCCTGGGGTCTCCAGGGAGTCCACCTCAGTCTCCCCAAAGGGCTTTTAACCCCTCTCCTGGTTCCCCTGCAGCTGACCACAGCCCCTCCAGTCTCACCTGGTGGGTGTGCAGGACCGTGAGGATGATGAAGTCCTTGGCCTTCCTGTGACAGAAAGGAGAAATGAAGGTGGATGGGACCTTATGGTGATGGACCTCAACACGTGCATTTTGAGAGCACATCCCACCCTTTCCAGCCCAGTGGTGGCCAGGACCTTTGTGGGCTCCTTGGGGTGCTTGATAATATGGCTGTGGATGCTTTTCCAGTGCTGCCCACTCCTTGACCAGTTGGGAATGTGTATGGTGCTTGCTCCAAGGCACTCCCCCTGCTCAGACTGAGGTTTCCCCACCCCAGCAGTGACTACCAGTGACACTGTTGTGCATCAACACCCCAAGGCTTTGGTAAGGGCACAGCAGAACGCCATGAGCCCTCTTCCCAGAGGTGATGAGGGACAAGTTTTGTCCTCACCTGACAAGCTCGATGAATCTCTCTCTGGGGGCTTCACTCACATCCTCATCGTTGATGGCCAAGATCTGGTCTCCTGGCAGGAGTTTATCCTCAGAGGGGCCGCCTGCCAGGAGAGAGGGTCAGGGCCAACCCAGGCATGCCGGAGCTGTGGGGTGGAGGGGAAGCAGGAGGGTCCCAAGCATCCCCAAAGCATTTGCCCATGTGTGTGGCTGTGGAGGGCACCCTGCAGGCCCACCGGAGGGACAGGAGAGGACAGGAGCCCAGGGAGGGATCCCACCAGGGAAAGGTGCCACTTTGCTTCCCGGCACGCTTTGGTCGTGTCCAGGGACCACCCCCACACCCTACCTGCTACCACCGACCGCACCACCACCGGCCTCTCGCTGCCAGCCACAAAGCCGAATCCGTAGAGGGGGTGGCGCTGGACCGTCACCTGTCGGAGCGTGTCCGAAGGCAGATGCCCACATTCCATATCATCGCCCCCGCGCTCCTCCGGCATCACATGGCTGCGCTGCAGGCGGAGGGACAGGCTGTAACGCACCCATGATGGCAGCCCTACCCCTCACACCAAGCCCTCTGTGACCTGCAGGGCAGCCCCACTCCACCTGTCTCCTGCATCCTGCCAGCACTACCATTCCCACCAGCTTCCAGGGACATCCACAGCCCCCGTTCTCCTGTGCAGAGTGGCACTGCTCAGTGCCTGTCCTTGCCATAGTGCCAGCAGCTCAGGCAGGGGGACATCTGTGGCGATGTCCTCCCAGGGTAAATCATGCCATCTACACCCAGCATCTTGCTGTTCCATCTTTTCTCCAGCATTTCACTCTATTAGATGTAAGACCTGTGTGGGATAAACTACTGGTGGTGTGGCCCTAGCCATTCCCTGAGGGATGGTACTGCCGTGAGGTTCAGAGGAGACAGGGGTTCTGGCACAACAAGAGAGCTGTCTCTCTGCTGCTCTGCAGAGGTTTAAGAGCAAACTCAAGTGTTGGCTTTTTCATGCTGTGTAACACAGCTGCACAGTATCAGAAACAAGTGGAAACAAGTTCAGCCAGTCTAAAAACTGGGATTAAGGCAGGCTTAGCCATGGCACTTCAACTGAGTCTCCAGCACCAGCCCAGGGACTCTTTGAAGAACTGACAACCAGATGGGAACACCCATCCCAGGGCAAGGTCAAGTCAAACCTGCCCTTGGCATCCCAGAGCAATGCCAGCTGCGGCTCCAGGCTGCTCAGCAGGGCCGTGAGCCTGCTATGAGGGAGCAATCCCAGCACCATCAGGATGGCCACGGAGCACAGCACAGATGGCAATAGGCACAGCCGCAGCCAGAAAAACAAAGTGATGAACGCGCTGTTGTTCCTGTGCTGCTCACTACTTGTTCCTGTTCAGACTATTTAGTCTATTTAAAAAAGATCCTTCCCGGCCTTTTGACAGTACTCCAATTGCTTCATCTCTTATCAGTTTAGATGCATCATCCATCTCATGCTATCTGTCTGCATTTCTGACACCCCCACCCGCTCCCAGCACTGCATGTTGGCATCCAGGGATGGTACATGGGGCTGGAAGGGGACGGAAGGTTCTGGCAGCTGCACAGCAGCACATGCAGCTTTGGGCTTGACCACATCACTGCCAGCAAAGACAGCCCCGTGCCTAGCCTGACCCTCAGGTGACCTGTCCAAAATCCTTTAAGCGAGCAGAGCCTGGCCCTGGCCCTGTCTCCAATGTCTCGAAGGAGAGCTCTGAGCACCAGGTGCCTCTGCCCAGCACCCAGGGATACTACACTGGCCATGGGTAAGCTGTGTCCTGTGGTGATGGGGTGTCATCACAGCCAAGTCCACAGTGACTCATTTCCAATGCCCAGCTGGACAGGTGCCCCTGACTTTCCCCTCCCTCATGCAGCTCCATGGCCGGAGAAGCAAAACAGTGAGACCTGGGGAAGGGAACTGCTGAGGAGCAAAAGGGTGCGGGCATCTCCTGGGGCCCGGGACCCATCAGCAATCCCAGCAGGAGCAGAGCCAGCTCCATCACCAGGAGATTGCAGCTGCGGGGAAGCACAGGCAAGACCATCTCCCCTGTGGCTGTCTCTGTGCAGCCTCATTAGCTGCTCTGCTACTCCCATGAGCATTTAAAAGAACAACAGTAACAACCACAAAAAAAAATTAAAAAAAACCACACGATTCAACCAATTTTCTCAAACAAACATTATCCAAAGCCATTGTGTGCAGCTGAAAAGGGGGCTGAATGTAGCACTGCGTCTCCACATGCCTGGTGTGGACGGGAAGAACGCCTGGAATGTGCAGAGACGGAGCTGGCTGCCACGACACAGCAGTCCCTGAGCTGCTGGCTTCCCAGGGGACACTCCTGCTTTCATCCCCCACTACACTGCCCACAGAAATTCAAGCCCCCACAACCACAAGCCTCTGCAGCACATGAACATGAGGATGTAGAGTAGGGCTCAAAGCACTGGGATGCCTCAGAGGTGTGGCTGAGCTCAGTGCGATTGCTCTGGGGAAACAGAGGCAGGGGTTTGCTCACCAAGTCAACAACAAAGTGGATGATAAGTCCCAGACCAGAGCTGCCCACTCAGAGCTGTAGTGTCCCCAAATCTGTCCTTTTGAGGGTGTCACCCTCACTCCGCCCCACTGAACCCGCAGCCGAGCCACGACCGATGACCGCCCAGGACCAGGGACAGCAGCCTCTCACGCAGCCGAATTACCATCAGAAAAGGTTAGCCGGGAAATCTTTGCAGCTTAAACAGACAAAAGGAAAAGAAAGCACACCTCATTTCAGCCACAACCAGTCTGCCATCCAGCGTCAAAGGAAAGAGGGGAATAAAGAGATGGATACTGACAATAAAAACTCCTTTACCAGGCTCTTAAGCTGCTCCTCTCCTGATAAGACTTTGACGCTGCAGAAGCATTACCAGGAAATTAAATAAAAGAGGACGAGTGTCCTCGTAAGCAGGACTTATCCACTCCTGGAGAAGCAGTAATGTGCTCAGCAGCAGGTACAACATGCCTTCTCCAGGCTGTGGCTATGAACATCCTTCCTGCAGCAGCTCTCCCACGCTGGGCTTGGGGCAATGTGTGCTCACTCTGGATCAGAGCAAGAGGTCAAGAGAAAACCAGCAGCAGCAGCAGGTAACTCTCTCCCTATCCCTGGTAATTGGCTACACCCCAGGACCGCAGGAGTCGTCACTTCCCCGAAGCACGTTTTTTGTGTTTCTTCTTTAAATTGCCGGGCAGAGAAGTGCGCTGGGATGCAAATCTCTCGGCCTCGCTCTCACAGTAGGGAGCCGGGGCTGTAAAACTACTCCCAGGGCTCAGCAGCTCTGCACCATCAGCAGCACCCAAACCCAGCCTCATCCTGAGCTCAGTGGCTGGTGATCCGGGTCACGCTGTTTGGAAAACACCTGCCACCCCCTCGATGGGCACGGACCAGCACTGACCCTATCCCACCACAGGGAGCAGATGGCTGCTCATGTCAATTGCTTATATCCTTATATGTGTTTGCTGCTCACCCTTAGCCCAAGAGGCTGCACTGCATCCCCTCATGCCCTTGTACAATGCCACCAAGACAAAAAGCCATTGGAAAACACCTTAGCACGAAGGACTGTCCAGGAGAAACTCCACTGTGCCTATCAGCAGCAGGAGCCCACCACAGACACACTGCTGTGGGAGGATGTCTGCAGTTGGCTCTGTGGTGTCTCAAGTGACGTGGCATGAAGATATCCCTCTCCTGAGGCTTGGACACTCATCTCCTGTACTCAGAGCACAGACACTGATCTGGTCACGCTAGACCACCCAAGATAAGAGAGACATCAGCTCTGTCCAGTCACTCCCCACCATATACACCACCGAGGGGTGTGCCTTCAGCTTCCTGAGCATCTTCAGACCTCTATGCATAGAGCAAGGCTGAACCCAGAGTCCTCATCCCTTTCAGACAGAGAAAGGCAGAGTGGGAGTTACTCCAAAAGGTGACGTGTAGATTTTTAATTTCCTACTGCAATAAATCTCTGTTTCCTCTCAGAACTGGTTTTCTGCCTTTGCTTTTAGGGCTGACTGGCCATCTGCCATCAAAACAAACGAGTACCACCTGCCCAGGGGGAATGATAGTCTCCATCTACCCAGGGCACTCGTTTCCAACTGCCTCTAAACAGGATGGCACCAGGTGAAAACACCTTCTGCAGCTGAAGAAGGGCTTACGGCTGAGCTCCAGGATGGGGAGTGGGTATGGAATGTCTTGCTCCTTCTGCAGAGGGGCCGTTTGCAGTGGCAGGTGCCAGATCTCCTCCCTCTTCCTCTGCTGCCATGAACAACCCAAGAACAAACAGAGCCTGTGGATTCCTGTCTCTTCTGCTGCAAAACCATGCCCGGCTCCTCCATCTGCCAGGCTGCAGTTGGTGAACGGCTTGTGAGGCATGTGGGATCCTAAGCACGTGTGGCAGTGGCAGGAAATGCTGGGGAATGGGCCAAGAAGTGTTTTTATGTGGAACATATGGCAGCTCCAGCCTTGGACCCTGGTCTCCATCTCAGATGGAGCCTATGGGGCTGCCAGGGCACGTGGGGACCAACAGCAGGGACAAAAGCAGGGTGGGAAAAGCTGGCTGGCACAGGATCCACCACGACATGCATCTTCTGCTCTATCAGCCCTGCATCTGCACCCAGCAAGCATTTGGTCACCTTGGAAGATGCCATTTGGCCCACGTTAATGTGTCAGACATTCCCAGCAAGGGCAAACAGATGCTGTACTTCCAGAGCACTGTGAAGCTGCTTGGGCAGGCAGTGCACACAGAGCTTGGTGACTCTGTAAGGGCTGCCCCTGCTTTGGCAATATTTGACAGCTGACTGAACTGAGGAGAGCTGGGCTGAGGGGTGCCAGCCTGGCTGAGACCAACATTAAGGGCAGCAGAATGACCCAGGCCTTCATGGCTGAAGTCCTTCACAGACAGCTGGCCATATGGCCCACAAATTTACCCTCTGTCCTCCAGCTTGGATTTGCTGTCAATATCGGGAATCAATTTAAAATCAGAAGAACTACTCAAAAGGGTTAGCTTTACCACTGGCGCTGGCTCTGTCCTGAGCTGGAAGGCGAGCCAGGTACACTGATGGTACAAAGGTGGGTGCCAGATGGCAGCCGTTTGAGGGCACAAACACTCCTGGCTCTCAGTGCAGGGACAAGCAATGACCAGTGTCCTCCGGCTCTGCCAGGGCTGAGCTGCTGGAGAAGCTTGTGAGTGGTCAAAGGCAGCTGTAAATAATGAAGCAGCAGCCACAGCCTGGCTCCGGGCAGAAGCTGCAGCTCTCTGCCGCTCAGCCTGCAGCCTTTCAAATAGTCCTGGCACCACAGCTAGAGATAAACACAGGCTGAGGGGACAAGAGGGATGTGGGCTAGCTGGAAGTCCTTGGGCCTGGGATATCCTGGGAGTGGCAGAGATGGGCTTAGTCCTCCCCAGCAGGGAGAGAAGCCAGTTCAATCAGGTGTTCAAGAGGTGACATTCTATTACAGAAAATACAGTGTGAGCATGGCTAACAAAGACCCTGCACCCCAACCTCCAGACACTCAGGGTCAACAAGGTCTGCGCAGGGAGGCACTGTCCTGAACCACGCCCTGTGAGACACGACCAGATGCACCACTGAGAATCTGAAGCTCAGCCTGTATTGCACCTTCCACAGGCACACACTCACAAACATTGTGTTCCCCAGCCAAGAGTTGGGATCTCCAGGCTACAAAGCAGAATAGGGACCACAATGGGACCAGTCATATGCTGGGCAGGGAGCTGGCACTGCCTGAGAAGT
Source organism: Campylorhamphus procurvoides (assembly GCA_013396655.1). Lineage (NCBI taxonomy): Eukaryota > Metazoa > Chordata > Aves > Passeriformes > Dendrocolaptidae > Campylorhamphus > Campylorhamphus procurvoides. The sequence continues at coordinate 121,009 of WBMV01007228.1, forward strand.
GGAGGGCACCTGTTTGACACATGGGAAAGGCAGAGCTTTGCCACCCAAGAGCTAATTAATCGCAGGGGCTTACTGCTTCAGAATGCTGGGAAAGCTGCAAATTCAACTAGGTTTGAAAAGCAATTTCCAGCTCCTAAAGCCAGAGGCCTCCACACTTCCCATGCTATAGCTTGTTAAATCCTGGGAGAATTTAAACCAAGAATTGCATGATTGGGATGAGCCTTCTCCCTCAGTACACACTAGGAGAGAAGACCTGAGCCCACCTCGCTGGCACAGTGATGGGGCACATAGCCAGCTGTGCGTGGGCTGCCCAGGGTGCACACATCCAAATGTGCCACTGGATGCCTTCAGAAGGCTCTCTAGCTCCAGGGCAGGTGCTCAGTAGCGATGCCACAGGGCACTGGGTACCTTTGGCAGTGAAGGATGCTGAGTATGTGATGATGACAACCTCCAGGTTGTCCATATACACAGCCTGGACATGTTCACACAAACTGAGGACAGGCTAGGGTGCTGTGCAATCTGTCTGAACGCCCCCCAAACACAGTGGGTTCCTTTATTTGTGCAGGTTTCCACCTTGCTACTAACACCATTCTCTATTCTCCTCTTAATACAAAATGTTTTTACCAGGGGCTCCCACCCAGGTATAAAATATTCTCTTTTAATCCTCCCTATGATTTTTGGCTGTTTAAGGGATTTTTGTTCTCCCCAGCTGGAGAGGCACCTTGCTGAAAAAGAGGATCAAAGCAAAATCTTTTAGCAACAGAGTCAGGTCCTAAAGGCTGGTAGAGCAGCAGGTAGAAGAACCATTACTCCAGGGCTGCCTGCAAAACTGAGCAAAGCTGGAGAGTCTGGGCCAGAGGAGAGGTACTTGAGACAGACAGGGCTTCTCTCACAGGGCTCTAACAAATCTGCCTGCAATGAGAGAGGGATGTGGAAAGGAAAGCCCACCTCCTCCCTAGTGTGTTCAGAGTATGGGCAGCACAGGCTGCAAAGCCACACTATGGAACAATTTTTTAGGGTATTTTTCTTTTCACTTGGAGATGCCCAAGCAGCTGAGCACTAATCCAGGGTCTGGGAGAAACTGGTTTCCAGCCCCTACTCTACTAACCTCTACTGTGGTGACCATGGGCACATTGCCTTGGTCTTCTCTTCTGTGGTGCTCCACCAGTGTCAGTGGGAAGAAGCCCCCCTTGCCCAGCCAGGGCAGGGCTAGGGAAGATATTATGGATTCAGAGGGATTTTTATCTCTTCTGGGACTACAGGAATATGGTAAACAGACAGTCAACACTGGGCTAAAATGAGATGAACACGTAAGAGGATTAATCAGAGATAAGGAGCAATGGAACAAAATTTGCAGCTCTTTTCTCCCTTATTTGTGTGACACTTCAGCTGTGTGATGGGGCGCTTGGAGCGATACCAGCTCCCCATCACAGCCTGGCCACTCTCTGGCTCTGTTACTGATGCTGATTGCACCACTCAGCTCCTTCCTTCCCCAATTTTAACTGTGTTAACTTTGCTTTCTGGTTGTGCTGGAGGCCATGTGGAGAGGAGGGTGATGGTGCCAGCCCCAGGAGCTCCTGCCCCTCTCATGTTGGCACAGGCAGCTTGAACCCAAACTCATTCCCACAAGAGACCCCAAGTGCACACAGCATGTCCCCAGAGCCTCCTGTTCCTCCGGGACAGGCTCTGGCTGGCATAAGGCACATCACTGCAGCCCCTCTCTGGCAGCAAGGCAGCAGGAGCATGGCTATCCCCACACCTGCCTGAGCACCTGAGGCCCACCTTGCTCCAAAGGATTTGCAGGAGGAGAAATTTATTGCTGCATATAAAATTCAGAGGGAAGTTAAATAAGGGGGGAGATTTACACATCTTTTACATTCCATTAGCAAGAGGGCACAGCCTGCGTCCCCTCCCAGGCAGCAGTAAGGAAGATTCAGGAAGGCTGTCAGCTCCCCTCTCCCACAGCTGGCAAAGAAGCTTGAAAATCCAATCACGCACTTTCCTTTGGGCCTTCAGGAATCCCAAGACTTTCACCCTGGATTTACAGAGAGCAATTTCCTGAGTCGATGACTTGGACTACTATCTCCACCAGCACAGCACAGAACAGGGCAGGGAAGGGGCCTGGGGGAAGGGATGCTGACACAGGAGGCCGGACAGCAGGAGCAATAACAACATCCCCAGCCCAGACGGCTGTGTGACAGCCCCTGGGTGCAGAGGGGGCTGAGCCAGACTCAATGAGCTCCCCCAGCAATCCACAGCCCTGCCCTGCCAGCCCATTCAGAGTGAGAGCTCACTCTGACATAGAGGTGGCAAATGCTGGAGCATTTCTGGCAGCACAACACTGGTGAGACAGTCCCCCAAGCCATGACAGAGCTGGCCCACAAGCTTCCCTTTGTGGCAGCAGGGACTATCCCACCAAGCCCCCAGTACTGCCACCAGCCTTGAGAGGAGCTACATAGGAACTTGCTGATGGAAGGTGACAAACACAAGGTCCCCCTCCACCCCTGCCTTTTCTAGGACCCCTGTTCATGCTCCAAGCCTCAGTAAAGCTCTTGAGCTGATGCTAGATAAGGGCAAAAGCATTAAAAAAAGAAAATGCAAAGGAGCAGGGGAGCCTTTGAGTGTGACGCTTTCAGCCTGGGGCTGCCGGCATTTCTAGCAGAGAGCTTAGTTTATATTTCATAATCTCTTGATAATCAGCTCCCAGCTCTGCTGCCTGTGCCAGTGTGCTCTGGGGGTGTAGGGTGAGGAGGGGACTCTGCAAGCAACAGAGAGTGAGCTCATGAGTGCAGCGTTACTTCCCAGGCAGCCAGGCCTATATTTAGAGGCACACCTGCCCACGCTTACTCTGTTTTCTACACCTGTGTGTACCAACGTTGTACCGAAGTGGCAGCCTCAGAAGACAGCACCTGTTTGTTAACAGGAGATGTGCATCTCACCAGCCACATGGCTCCTCACCCACAGGGCACCTGAAGGTTCTTATCTGGGGAAACAATGCAGGAACACAGTCACAGAACCACAGAATGGCCTGGGATGGAAGTCACCTCAAAGCTCCAAACCCCCTGTCATGGGTAGGAACACTTTCCACTAGGCCAGGTTCCTCAGAGCTCCATCCAGCCTGGCTTGGAACACCTCCAAAGATGGGGGAGCCACAGCTTCTCTCAACAACCCATTCCAGTGCTTCACTACCCTCACAGTAAAGAATTGTTTCCTAGTATCTAATCTAAACCCACTCTCCTTCAGCTTGAAAGAGACATGGGCTCACAGAGCTGCCCCTCCCGCAGCACAATCTGACATGCATGCACAAAGGTCCCCATGGGATGCACACACATATGGTCCCCCATGGGACATGAGAACCTGGAATCCCTGTGGAATGCATGCACACGCTGCTCCCCGTGGGACAGAGGCGGGTGTGTTGGGAACACCCAAGGCACTGCCTGCGCATGGCACAACTCCGTCCTGGTCACCCACCAGGCTGCTTGCCCGCTGGCACACTGCTCTGCCAGAGCTCGCAGGCAGTGCCCAAGCTCACACTCACCAGGCTGTGGCAGAAGTGGCACAGATGCCAGAGCAGCCCTTTGGTCCTCGGGGTGCCAGATGGCACCAGATCACCAGCAAGAGCAAGGTGCTCATTCCCCACGTGCTGAGTGGGTGCCCATGCCACAGGCACTGCTCCGTGGGGTGGTACAACTGCACACACCACACGCCTCTTGAGAGCATCAGCGATGGAGTGAAGCACTCTGACAGGGACTAAATGATTTATAAATACTGATACCATGAGTTTACCTCCCCTTTGTGAGGAGAAGGGGAGCAACAGCTCAGGCTCCTGCTGGTACCAGCAATGACCACCTCAAACAGCAGCCACATCTCATGTGCTCCCCACGGAGATGCTGCTGTGGCTGCTGCTGAAGGCACAGCAATGCTGGTGAGCATTACACACCGAGCTTCATAGCAGTAGACCTCAGCACTGCTGCTGCACAAGAATCTTATGATTTTCTGAGTTTCTGCTGTCGTAATGAGCTTGATCAGCCCATGCAAATCAGTCTCCATTTGAAACCAGCCTTATCTAATGGAACCCACTCATGTGTGCCTCCTGAAGTTATCACACAGATCGATCTTCCCCATTTCAGGTGTGAAAGGCAACAGCAACAGGGAATAGTTTCACCTGCCCCAGCACAGGACCCAGCTTGGAGCTCCAATACACTTTATCAGCTTCATTTCTCACATTTGAGTTGACGTAATTCCCTGAAACAAAGGGGCTTAGACTCTGAAAACCCATCTCCTCTGGCAATGGATTATGTCTTTAGATCACTCCAGTCATTGAGAGGAGCATTTGGATAATGGTATTTACATGGTTTAGCCCTTGGTATCGGTGGGTTCAGCAGGAGAGCCCCTCCACCATGGCCTATTCTGAATATGCAAATGAACGACGCACAAGGAGAATCATTTTGTAAAGTGCAAGTGGAAAAAGCAATGCCAGTTCTCATCCATTTCTGGCTGACATTTTATTTAACAGGCTATTCATTTGCCCCAGTGTCCTCAGCAGCAGCAGCAACAACCACTTCTGTAACCTCCTATAACTCATTGCCAGCATCTTTTCTGGGAGCCAAACCTCCTCCCCTCTCCCAGAGGTAATTATCAATACTGAAGGTGTTACACAGCAACCTACCCCACACTGTTCAATGCCACAGCCCCAGGGATGGCTCTGGGAGCCCTTGGATAGCACCTTGTCTTCCAGCACCAACTGATTCCCCAAATGGACAGGCAAACCCCAAACCTCATCCCTCAGGCCTGATCCTTCCAGCAATACAGAAGGCTGAGCCCTCTTCAAACCACTGGAACAGGGGCCCCCTGAACTCCTAAGAGAGCCTGGACTGGAGCCCAAGCCAACCCATGCAAGTCTGTGCTGCACAGACCTCTCCCAGGTCCATGGACTCCAGACCAGGTGTTTTGGGGTGCTGTACCCCAAGATGTGCACAAGCCCACTAGGGAGTGAAACCCCTGGGGACACACAGAAGTCTGCTCTTGAGCTCCTACCCAGACGCAGGATGCCTCTTGCTGTCTGACCTTCTTGGGTTTGTCTCACTCTCCCCTATCTCTTTTTTGTTCATCCTGCTATGGTGCCCCAGCCAATTTGCAGGGACAAGCCATCCACCAGGCTGGACTCAGTGTCTCAGCCACAGCCAAGGCAGATACAGAGGGCAGGTCTTGGAGCCTGCACTCCCAGAGCTCCAGACCAGGCTCACACAGGGCAGATGCTAAGCCTAAATGAGCGTTGCCGAGGGGGAAAGGCCCTCTGGCAGAAGGTAAGGAGCATGTCTGGAAGGGTGCCTCAGCCCTGCAGAGAAGGGGACAGGGATGCAGGGAGGGAGCTGCCTCTGGAAGGTGAGAGGGGACTTGGAGCAGCCAGCTGGTCTGGGAGACCACAACCAGCATGGCTCTCACCGACAACGGCACTGCGCTCTTTCTTTTCTTTTTCCTTTCCTTTTCTCCAATTTATCTTTTTGACACGTTCAATGATGCTTCTGCAGACTGAAAACAATAGAGACAGAGTTTCAGCCAAGGCAATTTCAGAGCTGAATCGAAGCTAAAATAACCTAGACACAGTGCAGCTGAGCAAAGACAGCTCAGTGATGGGGGGACTGAGCAGTGCAAGTGCTCTGTCCCCTCCACAGCTCTCACTGCCTGGCTGGCTTGGGGGACAGCAAGTCCCACCCAAGAGCTCAGTGTGTCTCGATCTCCGCTGTTCACCTGCCATCCCCTTCTGGCCCTGGTGACATCATTTCCCCCCTCCCCTGGAGGCAAGTCCCCACCCCAGCGCAAAGCCAGCCCTGGCAGCTGCAGCTGAGTAAGTACCTGCTTGCTGGGCACACTGGCTCCGTGCTTCGCATAGCAAGCACCAGCCTTTGCTGTCCTGATCTTACAGCCCTGCAGAACGACCTAAATCTTCCAGGTAGAGGTTTAATTTTTTTTTCCCCCTACAGCTGCCACCTAAAGGAGGTGGGGAGGTGGCTGGACAGACGCACGGGTGGGGAGAAATGGAAGATGAGCTGATTTCTGCCAAGTGAATATTCTAACTGGACTCCTAACAAGGAACAAGACACAATCCTCAGCATGACTCAGCCTGGAAACACATGCTGTTTCCCATCCCCACTGTCAGGACTGGCACGTCCCCTTTGTTCAGCTGCTGTCCCACAAAGGAGCAGCCCACGACTGCCACCCCCACTATCCCACCCCAAGTGCTTTTCACAGTCAGGACAGGTAAAGCCAGGCAGCTCGTGGTACATGGACAGGCTGATCATGCCAAAGGCAGCCAGGCAAAACAGGGGCTGACGTTGTGCAGGACAAGCTGTGTGTGGCTGACACGTTGCTTGGTCTCTCACAGACCTCCCGAAAGCAGCTGTCAGAGCCTGTCTTGTTCCAGCTCCCTGCCTCTCCAGACACATCAGTAATTCCGCTTCATCGTGTGTGTTCCCTGCTTTGTTTCTCTCTGAGACAGAAAGGGTCTGAGCACCCTGAGCGTCACTGTTCTTGAAAAGCATCAAAAGCAGCAGGCAGAGCAAGGAAATGGGAGGTATAGGACTGCAAGCATGTCCCAGGGCTGGTCCATGAGGACACCTCATGCCCCAGAGTTCCTGTCAGGGGGACAGTGGTCCATACAGGACACTGTTCACATCCTGGCTCAAGTGCAGGGAACTGGGAAAGGCAGCATTATGTCCTTCTGTTCCTGCATTTTACTTGTGAAATGCCACATACAGCTCTATGGTTAACTGTGGGGCTGGGTAGGAGCTGCCTCAAGCAGCTTCTCAGGGTGAGCCCCTGTGAACACCCCCAAAGGGTCAGTGGCTACCCCAGCCTCAAGCTGCCTGTGCCACCCCCTTGGCTCCACAGCCAAGGCACTGTCAGTCCCATATGCTGTGGCATCCACAGCTGGCCCAGGTGGATGCGGAGCCCAATGCTGGGGCTGGAGGTGCCTGAATCTTCTAAGGAAGGTGCCCGGCATCACCTCCTTGGACCAGGGTGATGTTAGACCCCCCTCCTGCTCTCTGCCCTCCTCCCATCTGGCTCCATCTCTCTGGATGATACATCCCACTGGCAATGAACGTGGGGCTGATCATCTTCCTGAGGACATGCAAAGAAAACCATAGCCCTTCTCACTTCTCAAACAGCCGGGGAAAGCGTTACCCAGGGCGCCTGTTGACGATAAATGCCGTGGTGTGGAAGCCAGGGAGTGACAGCTCTAAGATGGCATGTCAGCTCCAGCTGTCCCGGGAGGACGTGTCAAACTGTCACACAACATTAGCTGCAACACATTTACTGCGCAGTGCCCTGCAACCCACACCGCCACGGGGCTGTGCCACAGCACCCAGAGCCCCTGTGTGCAGGAGCACTGCCTCCACTCTTACCTCACCAGGCAGCCCCTGGTCAAGGGGTGCTGGCCACTGCTTTTGCCACCTGGCCCCTTGCATATCTTCTCCTGCAGCAGGACACCCATGGGCCACCTCACACCTACACTGCGACAGCCTTCCAGGAACACATCTCCAGTAAGGGAGCTGGTGGTGCCAGGGAGGGCTTGGTATGGGGCAAGACACCTCCCTATGCCAGTCCTGGTGGGGCTGGCTGAGTCCCCTGACACAGCCCCAACTCCCAATGGCCAGTCCCTCCCTTGTCACATGGTGTGGTCTGTGCCCTTGAGCTGCTGCAGCATGAAGCAAACAGATCTGCCTACAGCACCCCTACTTTGCCTTCACCAAGGAGGACTGGAGCAAACCCATTTTGGGGCAGGTTGAACCCTCTGCCAGGCAGTGGTGGAGACTCAGAGGAGCCTCAGGGGAGAGGCAGCACAGCTGGCACAGCAGCAGCTCCCTCACCCACCCTCGCTGTGTACAGCACCATATTTGCATCCAGAGCATCGCAGAGCCAGGACTGACACTGCTCCTCATCTGCACACGAAACTGCTGCCCGTGATCTCCACAGCTGTCACCTTGGCACTTCTGGAGAATGACAATTCATAGCCACTGGCGGGAACACATCAGATGACTTTGTCCTGAGTCACAAGAAGTGGGAGAGAGAGCTGAACTTGGCCTCAGGAGTTCACCACCTCTTCCTTCATCTGCTCAGGTGGACGCTTTGAAGCAGCAACTGGCTCTGGACATGTGCAAGGCTGGGGTTAAGCTGTTTGGGTACCAGCTGTGTTGTGGATCACACAAGAGGCAGTTGCAGTCCTGCAACACTGGACCAGGAACGTCTCTACCTGACACTCCTGTTTTGGCCAACAGCATCAAAATCATCTCTCAGAGACATGGACAAGGAGTCACCAGCTCCCGCTGTCTCCTCACCGAGTTCCAGGCACAGCTTCTCCCACTTCCTACTTCAATGTCCACATTAAAATCGTCCTGCTAGCCTATAAAAAAGGTAATCAAAGGGACAACAACAACAACCAAATGCCCTCAGCAGACGATCCAGTTGGTACTTAACACCTCCTGGCTGCTGGCAGCTTGCTGTTACTGAGAGACAGGAGCTACAAGCTTTGTCCTGGGGCTGGAATGCACATCCATCTGGGAAAGCTGGGGGGCTCCAGGGGAGAGGAGTGGGAAGAGACAGGTTAGGGATTCAGCTCTCACGTTGGGATGCTCTAGCACCCTCTCACCACTCAGCTTGCTGGCAGGGAGCTGCATGGGTGCTGGAGGGGAAGGACAGCTTACGGGCTTCCCCTGCTCAACCACAAAACCAATTATTCTTGTTGCAATTAAAAAGGAGGAGAGATAAAACCCTCTGACCAAGAGCATCTGCAAATCCTGGCACCAGTGCCCGTGGCAGAGGAAGGAGGAGCAGATCTCCTGGAGGAACGGCTCCAAGCCAGTCCATTCACACACTGGGAATGGATTACCCAGTACTGTTTCTATACTGGCACCACAAATGTGCAGGACAGAGATGAGATGCTCCGAAGCCCCTGATCACCTTCTTATAGCCCCATCAGTCCTGCTGCTACTGCTGCAAAGTAGTCAAGGTATATTGGAGGCTACAGGCAATATGAGGCTCAGGGTCTGGGACAATTTCCAGATAATTCCTAGGGCCACTGAGGCAGAGACACAGTGTTGGTGACTGAGATATGCTTCCCAGTCCCCTCAGAAAGGTGGCTGGGGGCATTGTCTACCCTCTGTGCAAGACTGGGACATCAGAGAGTTCTTCATAGACAGGCAGGGGCAAAGCTGTGCAGTCAAATCACACAGGGACTGTGACACCCACAGGTGTTATACCTGGCCTTTGCTCTTCATGCCAAGCAGGGCTGTTCCTGGGAAAGCAGCCTCTGCTGGAGCTTGGGTAAGAAACTGCATCAGCAGAGGAGCCTGCAGGAGCTGTGGTTAGCCCATCTGAACTTCAAGCCATTTCCACAAGGAACCTCTGTTGAACAAGAGCCAGGTAAAGAAGCGAATGATGAGACACTGTCATCTCCAACTTCCCCACGTGCCACTGGCTCTCTGGATGGATGCCAGCATGATTCCCCATGACCACATGCCCCAGCCTTGACTTATTGGTTTTACACCCACAAGCAGTGGCTTGCACAGCCAGCATCCCTGCTGACACCTCATTTGCAAGAATACTGCCGGGGGCAGGTAAACACAGGGAAGTCATTAGTATCAGCGTCAGCAGAGACAATCTAACTTGGATCTTATCCTGCGTGAACAGGTAGCAAGGGAAGGCACTGCCATAAACAGATCTTCTCTGAAGAGCTGAGACAAAGCAAACACGGATCTTCCTCTTACAGACCCACGGGATGGGAGCCGAGACCTGAGCATCCAGCTTCTCACCCACAGTCTTTCTTCTTTCCTGGAGGAACCCACAGTTCTGGGATGGCCCCCAGTCTCTGGGGAACACTCTCTTCCCTTCCCCAGCTCAGGGCTGGGTCCCCTCTGGGACTAGTGGATTCTGAATGAGAAAAGGACCTTTTTTCATAATAAAAAAAAGTAAGCGTTTTATTGCTGTTGTGCATCAGTGAGGCACACACTGTGCTGTGCTGGCTGTGGTTGTACAGACCACCATGTGAATGTCCACAGTTAACAGGGTGGGGATGCAGCTCCCAAGGTCTTTTCTCTCCACCTCAGGCAGGACTAGGTACCTAATGCCTTCTCAGAAATGTGCCTCTAATCAGTAGAGTTACAGCAGGAGCAGACCCAAGGCTCTTTTGCTCGAGTTCTCTGTACAGCCAGTGAAAAGAGGAGTCTCATGAGAGTTGTTCAAAGGTGACGCTGCAGCAGCCAGAGGAAGAATTACCAGCTGCTCCATGCCCGGAATACAATTCCCATTAAAGGGAGGAGGAAAAGAAAAAAAAGGCAAAGCACAAAAACCAACCGAGCCCTGAAGTGCTTCAAAGCATCCTCTGTCCTAGAAGAAAGGATGTTCTCTTTGCCACTGGGAACCCACAGCCTGGGAGATGCTCCAGTGCAGCCTCCTGCATCCCACCACCCACCCTGTCCATGAGATAGTAAGGGGCCACAGAGAGAAACCTCCCTGGGGGTCTCTGGCATCCACGGGATCTCTGAGGAAAAGTGTTGGTTGCAAAGCATTTTGAAGCTCTACCTCCCCCAGGATTCAAAGAGCAGGGGTCTGCTCTTTGGGGCAAATACTGCTGAAGCATCCCAGCACCCCAGGCTCCGTGAGCCCTGGGCTGGATTGCCCAGGGAGAGGACATGGACCACAAGCCCACACGGCCCTGACATAGCCAGCCCCTGACAGATCACTCCCATGGGGAAAGGACCAGCAGAGGAGGCACATGGGATTGTTAATCAGGGATTCTGCTAATGGGAAGGAATTAAGGGCTTCCCAGAGAGGCTATTCCTTAGGGATTGCAAAGACAATGTAAACTCCCAGGGGATTAAACCTGAAGAGGATATTCAACTAGCACTGAGAGAGGAGAGGCCAGCACCATAGGAGGGACGGTGATTACAGAATTACCTGCCAGCCTCTTAAGACGATAAAAGATATGAAATTTTATACAGATAAACTGAGACAGCTGGACAACGGTCTGTGCTGGGGCAAGAGCAGCCTGTGCTACCTGGCTGATGGCAGCACAGAAGCAAGGCATGGAGGATGGAGCAGGCAAAAAAGAGGAGCTGAGTTTGCATGGCGGAGCATCCCTTCTCTGGGTGGGAGCAGGGGACCAGGGACAGACAGTGTCCTGCTCCCACCCAGAGAAGGATGGGGGTATGGCATTGCTTGGCAAGCACTGAGATCAGTGCTGCATGAAAACCTCAACCCCTGCTTAGCAGTCAGGTCAGGCAGCACCAACACTGCCCTGGTGCAGGAACAGGACACGCTGTTTTTCCTCTTGCAGTCAGAGAGCACAGGGATGGTTTAACCTTTGCACCATGGGCCAGGCTGGTTCCTGTACTGCTGCCTGTCCCAGACCCACAGGCACCCAGAACCTGTGGGCATCACACATGGGCTTCGCAAGAGCAAGACACATAAGTAAATCAATACCCGAATTTGCTGCTGAATGGCAGCAAACCCAAGAGCCAGCTTGCAAGCCTGCAGAGAGCTGGCTGCCTGCCTCTCCTCCTCTGGGACTGTGGATGGCTGAGCCCTCAGAGCTGGGCATTTCCCTTCCTTGCTGCCACATCCCAGCCGGCAACCAGCTGCCCTCCTCACAGCCTCTCCAACTTTTGCCAGTGCTGGGAAAAACCAGGCTTTGCTGCTTTTTGCTCCAATGCAGGCTGCCTGGTTTGCACCCCAGGTGCAGGGGTCCTGCCCCAGCTGGCTGCTTCCCAGCTCTCCTTGGCAGGGAGGGAACACACACCCCACCCAGGCCCTGAGGATGGCGTCCTGGGCTCCCCATCCAAGCCACTGCCATTCGGAGACATCTCCTCGGTCTCTTGGAAACGCTGCGGAGTGGGAGCTGCTACTCAGGGAGTGAGTCACACTGCCGGGCGGGCGAGGGTGGCTTGCTGGCATGCCAGGCACTGGCTACCACTCGCCCCCCGGGAGCCCCCACTCCCCCAGGGGCTGCAGTGGCACAGGGCAGAAAGCCAGGCTCTCCCCACGGAGCAGCAACTCCTGCAGCTGGATGACAGCCCCACGTCTCCCGCCCTGCTCCACTGCACTGGTAGCTGTTAAACCACTGCAAAGCAATTCCTAGTGGCTGCTTTCCCATGCTACGGCATCAGAGAGAGAGGAAGCAGCCCTGGGAAAGCAGCTCCTGTAGAGAAGGAGACCCTGCGTCTCACTGCATGGAGGCATTCTCTGTCCCAGCTCAGGGACTTTGGGACTAACAGGAAACTGAGGCACAGGGAGGGGAAGGGACTTGCAGCAAAAGATTGCTGATGGTGCAGAATACGACAGATGAAAGACTCTTGAGCCTCCTCACCCTGGGGGAGGCAACCCCCAGTTCACAGGGCAGAAGGCCAGTCATCCCTGTCTGGGGACCACCTCCTCGCCTGGCCTCAAAGATAGCACAAGCTCCTCCAAAACCGATGGGATGATAAGCACCTCTTCTGAAAGGGAGCAATTACCACAAAATACAAATTATGCAAATACCTTGGTTACCAAAATGATGCTCCCTGAATTCTGAGTAGGAAAGAAAAGAGCCGTGGAGAAAATTCACTTAGCCAAGAGCTGCATCACATCTATTTAAAGGACCAAGAAATGGAGAGGGGCAACAGGGCTTTAGCAGGCCACCACAGCCCACTGACCATCACACCAGGGATGGAGATGGCACGAGGCACTTCCCTTTTCTCCCAAAGCACTTCAGAGATGTTACTATCACTCTCCTTGCAAGAATGAGGAAACTGAGGCACAGAAGCAGAGACCAGAGTGTGTGGACAGATAAGAGGCTGAGGTGTTGCCAAGAACAGAGAAGGGTATCCCAGTGCTTCCCAGTCCCCCATGAGTGCTCCCAGGCAGCTGGCACTTGCTGCTGTGGTGGGATGCGTGAGACTTCCCAGAGTTGGCTTTGCCTATAGCCGAGGTGTGGAGAGAGGCAACAGGAGCATAGCTTTGGGGAAAAAACCTCTGTGGGATACTCAGGATGGGCTGGAACAGCAGCAGTGACGAGGCTGGTTAGGGGAGGTAGAGGAGGGCTCAAAGGGAACTTGTGAGTCTTGTTTCAACAGTCAGGGACTGTCCTGCCTCGGCATGTGTTCCCTGGCACAGAAGCAAGGATTTCCCAAGGCATGACATTACTGGCTCAAGAGGAGCAGAGCTCAACGTGCCACACACCACTGCACAGCCCTGGCTGTACTCCACTGCTCTGGGCTTCTTTCTGCCTCTTCCATTGCCATGGTGGGCCAGTTTTGCAGACCCAACCCCTCAAGTGGGTTGCACAGAGCTACAGGGGTGAGCATGGCTACCCTGCTGCTGAGAGCAGAGCAGTGTCACCCTTGGAGACGGCGGAGGACCCGGATGGCCATCTCAGCTTTGGAAGGCTCAAGTGCTGATTTGGAGGATGGAGGGCACCACACACGAGCCAAGGGCCATCAGGGAGCACAGCAGGGGTGGCACCACTGCACACCAGGCCACCACATTTTCCCCAGCACAAGGTGGGTCTAACAGCAACAGCTGATATGGTACTTCTGGTTCTCACAACGCTGCTGGAGCCACCAGACCCTCACACGGGTCTGAGCTGCCAACACACCCTCCTGGCCCTCAGCACGCTCACCTGCCTGGCAGTAGTCACTCAGGGTGCCTCACTGACGTCGTACAGGGAGGAAGGACAGCTCATGACGCAGTAAGTGCCAGCAGAGCCAGCCACGTGATGCTATTTCCTATCCTCATGGAGCAGAGAAGCCATAAGTCAGTGGGAATGCTCTTTGCACTGATGCCAGGCAGATTTATCATAGCACAGGCACTGCTGTGTTGGTCCCAGCATCCCCTCCCGCAGCCACTGGCAGGGACAAGTCCCCAGTGTGTCTCCATGAGCAGCACCAGTGACACCCTCCCACTGCCAGCACTGTACAGTCTGAGGTAGTGAAGCATCTCTTCCAGTGTTCCACGGCGGGTGGGGACCCAGATTTTGCAGAGTCCCTCCCCAGAGCACAAGAGGAGATGCTGGACTGCAGCAGACAGACAGCTCACCCACTCCTGATGGCCCGGGTGACCTGGCACATGGGATCTTGTGCTGCCAGGCAGCCCTTCGTGATCCCAGTCCTGTGGGAAGATGCTGCCTTCCCTCCTCATGTCACAGCCCCTCTCTGGGCACCTTCCCAGCATAGTCTGTTTGCAAACAGCAGCTCTGGCACACATAGGCAGTGTCACACATAGTCTGGTGGCATCGCTTCCCCAGGAGGCACGTGACTCCTCCAGCTGCTGCCCTGGTAAAAGTGGCCACCCGGGGGACTCAGGCAACAGGTAAGAGCCCAATCTAAACCAGCATTCAGAAGAGCTGCCAAATCGCCTGAGTGTTTTCCATATCCAGGGTGAAATGCCTGCCTGAGGAACAGGACTTCACCCACTTGGACCATGGCAGCAGCTGCCTCTCAAAATCCATCTCTGGATTTGAGTGCCCCAACGATATTTCCAGGAGTTTCTTCCCATGCCCAGGGAGAGATGGATCTTGCCTCCAGGTACCCTACAAGTCCTTGCCTGGCTGCCCAGCCCCATCCCAACCCTGTCTTGCCCTCGGGCAGGTCTTCACCACAGAAAGCTGTGTGGCCCCTGTAATTAATGCCAGTAATTGCTCACAGTGATGTCTGCATCGGATTTGCTTTTGATCAGCAAAAAAACAATTTGTCCTTATTTCCCCTCCCATCCTGAGCTCAGACTACCTCAGGAAAGACAGAAAGTTAAATTCACAGGCAAGGTAAGAAAAGCCAGGTGCCTCCTGCTAGTATAACCACAGCAAACAGCATAGGCACTTCGCAGTTCCCTTTTGACACCAGCAATCCCACCTGCTGCCAATACGGCTCCTGACTTCTCTCAATTAGTTCTTACTCTTTCCCAAAATCCAGCATCCTGTGCTCTGCTGTGGGCAGGGGCCTTGCAGGAGGTGCCAGTCCCCACAGCAGGACTAACCTCAATTTCTACTCACTTCAGGTAGAACAAGCCTGGCCTCAACTGCTACACAATGGTGTAGACCAAGTGACTTGGTCTCTCCTCCCTCCCCATCCAGTGCCCTACTCGTACCTGCTTCAGCATCCTACAGGCTGCCCCACCACATTCCTTCCCCATAGCAACCCCACTCAACCAATCCCTGCTGCTGTGACAACCCTTACATCCAAACCAAGGGATGGGTCTGAGGAATTGTCAAGCCTTTATCTTATCATGGAACCTTAACACAGGCAGGGAGGGTGGCAGATCTTCTCGCAGCATTGCTGGTGCTATGAGAGCAGGACGCTGCAGGCACTGCATGGCTTCACACCAGAGGCAGCTTATGGAGGACTGTGCAGCTCAGTCTGGTGGGATTTAGAGTTACAACCTCCAAAGTGGACAAAGTGGACTAAGCGGACTTGTTCTTGGCTGCCTGTCACCTCCCAGACACACTCACTCTGCCAAAGGAAGGCTGTAGCTTTGGGCATCAGAGCTCACATCCTGGTGAGCACTGCCATAGTGTCTCTCCTGCCTCGGGCTCACATTCCAGAGAGCTCAGAAGCCCTGGCAGGAGCCCTGCTGATGCTGCTGGCCTCTCCCATGCTTTTGCTGATGAAGATCCTGGTTGCCTTTTCCTATGACCATACAGTAATGCTACAGGGGCTATTTGCGGGCACCCAAACCACCCCCCTGCCTACATACCACCCATCTCTCCAGGCCAACAAACTGCAGCCTGTGTTTTTGCTTCCCTCAGGAAAAACAGCTCAGGCATCCAGGCAATAACATCCCCCTGAGCTGTACCTGAACTTTTCCAGGCACCGTCATGGTTCTCTGGAGTTCTGCCTGTGGACACTGCCTTCCTTCCCATTGCTCTTCCCACCTGAATGCAGAGCTGCCTGGAATTCACAGTACTGACCAGTCCATGGCCTACAGGTGGGCAAGCCCTCCCATTACAGTCAAACAGCAGCAAGCAATAACAAAGATGAAGATAAGGGCATGGATGCTCAAAGGTGTCTGCTGACAGCTACAGAAGTGGGCACAGAATGCTAGGAAGGACTGAAACACTGGAAGTAAAGAGAGGCAGAGCAAGGGAATATGACCTGAAAGAGGCAGTTAAGCCTCCAGAGAGGAAATACATGACAGGGTATGGACAAAGGCTGGATATCCACACAGGGAGGCAGACCCACCTGATCCACCCAGTGCCCTTCTCCCACCTGCACCCAGATGAGCAGAGCACCCACTGTAGGCTATGACACAGCTGAGCAATGCTGGGGAACAGATCTGCTCAAAGAAAGTGCCAAAGCTTCTGAAGAAAGCTTCTGAAAGAAGGAGGCCTCAGACACAAGTTATTTGGGGCAGGGACCACAACTACACCTCCTCTACATCTGTCCCAACACTCAGCTGAAGAGCCAGCAAGACAGCAATGCCCTGTGTCCAGCCTGCCTGGATCCCATTGGATCAGGTTGGGAACCAGAGCTGCCTGCAGTCCTGCCAGGCCTCTAGAGGCATTTCAGCTGGTTTGTTACAGCACTTGTGGCATGATGGATGGCAGAAGGATATTGGTGACACCACACCAGCTGCCCTTCCCGTGTCCCTTTCAGCACCGCTCGTTTCCACAGCTCCCTTAATATTACATGCCTCTATTGAGAGTCCTTTCAGACCAGCAGACAGAGTTGCTTGGAAACTGTTTGCTGCAGCGACCGACAGACACTGTCGGGAGGGTTCAGTGCCAGCCCACTTCCCCAGGGCTGCCAGCACGGAACCGGGTGGACCAACCATGCTCCCCTTCCTGGCATGTGCTGGGAGCCAGAGGAAGCAGAGATGCAATGGGAGCAGCTCCAACACGCACTGGGGATGAAGGAGCCAGGAAAGGCTTGGGGACCATGAGGTTTGGTTTAGAACTTGGAGATCCTACAGCTGCTCTTCAGAACGTTCCCGGCCAGAGGGCAAGGGCAAGTTTCCAGAACAACATTCATGGAAAACGTGCTCAGCCTCACAAGATTCATTTGGCCAAAGCTGGACATTGAATTCAATCACTGAGAAGCGAGACAGAGGATTGTCCTTTATGGACAAGTAGTGGTGTGGCCTTAATGGTGAAATCACTTACTGACACCTCCATAACACACTATGAATAATTAGGTATCTCTTCCAATTTATGGCTTACCATAAAGTGCTGCTACAGTTCTGGAGACAGTACTTTTTTTTTTATACTGTAGCAATGACAAAAAGCATGTTTTATTGCAGGAATGGCAGTGCAAGTGTATTTATCCATTGGCCAGGATTCTGTGGTATACTTTCCTCTCTAATGGCTGTACAAACATATATACATCTCAGATTTATACCCAGATTTTCCATACTTTGCTTTGCAATTTACATAATATGCGAAAATTTCTATATAAAATGGAGAAGAGCATAGAGCTGTTCCTGCCAACCCAGCCGCTGGAATTCAGTGCTTCCTCGTCTCACACCGCTCGTGTTTCCCCACAGTGACAGCACTCCAGGGATTCTGGAACCGCCTTTGGGATCCCACTTTTTAGCTGCACACTCCCAGGGAGAAGGAAGGCTGAAGGGGAGGGGAGGCAGATGAGGACCCCCAGGCCAGCTCAGCATGGGAATCCCTATGGGAAGAAACACGAGGGGAGCAGGTTCTGCTAATGCAGGTGAAAGGCATTGCCAACACCATCCCACCTGAGCGCTTCCTCCATTGCCCTGGTGAAGCACTGCCTTTTCTTTTGAAAAAATATTGTGGAATTACAAGTCTGACTGATATGAATATGTAACAACGCTGCTTTATTAATAGCAGCTGCATTATCAGTTTGCTCCCTGCTATTGGCAGGAGATCTGGGACAATATGTGGTTTGAAAACTAAACAGAAATGCAACCCACAAAGGCAGTGGCAGAGAGTTAATTTCATTCCTTTTCCAGGGGAGCTGGCCAGGGAGGCACAAACATGATGGTCACGGATGCATCGCATCGCTCTTTCTGCATGGCCACGGGAGCAGGCACTGGGATGGCTTCACAGTGTGGATGGTCCTGAATGCACCCGCAGCCATCTGCAATAAGATTTGCACTCAGTGCTCCCAGCACAGGCAAGAGACACCCCTCCAAGGCAGGGACCACCACGGCCAGCTTTAACCTCTGCAAATTGAGGTCATTTGGTAGAGAGCATCATGCAGATCTCCCTGGCACGGGTAATAAACTGCCTTCGCAGTTTTCTTTCCTTACTCCCTCCATCACCACCCTGGAGGCTTAAATGAAAACAAGATTACAAAGGAGATTGGATTGGACATATATCTCGTGTGCTATTTTAGCTGTAAATTATGCCAGCTTCATAAAACCCCAACTGTTCTTTCCCGAGATCCCTGCATAGATTGGCTGGCTAAGATCAAGCAACTGGCGCTCGCTGCGGGCAGGCATTGTCTTGAAAAATGCTGATAGAGTCCAAACAGGAGCAAGGTCTTACAGTGCTACATATATATAAACACACACTCACATTTATATGCATGTACACATCAGCATGACAGCACCCAAGAACTTCTCATGCCCATTGATTAGCTAAACAGTGACACACAGAGAGGTCTTACAAGCCCCGTCCATTGGGCTTTGGCGATCTGGCTGTACAGATCATCTGTGCTGTTTCAGCTGCCCGTGCCGAGCTGATGCTTTCCTCAGCCTTAGCCAGTCCCAGGAGGGAGCAGAGCATCAGGCAGCATGGTCCAAAGCAAGGCTGGACACAGGGTATGGGACCTGGGGCCATGCTCTGTGATGTTGCACAGAGTGAGTGAGTTAGCACACGTGGTGAGGTGAGCAAGGCTTGCTGCTGTGGCAGCCACAGGGCTCCCAGCACTGGGAAAGGCTGGAAAACAGGGCTTTGCAGCACCAATGCAAAACAGCCACTGCCTGAACTTTGCTACGGCAAACCTGGCAAGAGGTTTTGCAATTCTTCTCACGAGCATCACTGCACCTTGGCTGTGCTCCACGACCCTAGAGGACAGAGCAGCCAGGCTCCCAGCACACAGTGCTGCCTCAGGGAGAGCAGTGGTGCTGCCCAAAGCTGGAAGGACAACAGCTTTGGTTCACGCTCAGCTCCAGTCCCCTGCCCTCTCCTATGGTGTTACCAACACCCACTCCCCTCCATCAGGGGCTGGCTCCACGCTGTGCTGCCTGTGCTGTGAAGGCACGTGCAGTGCAGGAGCCTTGGCAACAGGGACCTTGAGCAGCAAGCCACAACTTGGCTGCTGCAAGTGCTCTGCCATCTCTGAGAGGCGCTCTCAGCCCCAAGGAGATGAAGCCAGTGAAGCCCCCACAGCCCATGGGAACCCTCCTGCCCTCACTCACTGTTACCTGGAGGAAGGCAGCTCGAGGAGGGCAGCACACTTTGCCTTTCACAGAGCAGCCACAGCAGAGAGCTGTCTCCCCTGTCACACTCCCATGGTTCCAGCTGCTCAGAGCTCAGCCAGGTCCCACCACACATCCTGCATGTGTGGGCTCACAGCCTGCACCACCAGCCTGGGGTATGCACACAAGGAAAAGCCCTCTCTGGCAGGACAGGTCCAGCCTGTCTCATCCATCTTTCTCTCCAAGCAGCCCCTTCGGGCAATGCTACAGTAGATTTCATTTTGCACATCTATCCCAAGTCTCCCATATGATGAATCCCTGCAGGGTCAGTGACCTTTGAGGAGACCATGCAAGATGTGGGCAGACATCTGTACATCTCCTAAGGAAGGGTACAGCAGCCTCCCTGCAAACAAAGAGGCAATGGAAGCTGGCAGAGGTCCTGTATTGCAATGTCACATATTAGTAAGAAAGGGACAGACACCCAGGAGCGGTCAAGGAAGCACAATAATGCTGGTCAAATGCAAAGGGTGCCTACCAAAGACCCCAGGGTGTCTCACCTTGCTCTCCAGTGGAGAGCTGCATCTCCCTCACGTGGACATACACACATTCCCACCTGCAACAAGCCATCTCTGCACGTTCCCCCATGCCTTTCACCAGCAAGACCTGGCACAGAGCTTGTCAGTGTGTGTATGTATCTATTGATACAAAACCAGGCTTCCTGGGCAATCAATAATGCTATTTAAGAGATAAGTCCTGCTATTGACTGGCTGCTGAGCCCAGCTCCTGATTAATTTAAAAGAGAGAGAGAATGGCGAGGGAGCTCAGAAGTGTTCCCAACGTCACCAGGCATCAGTGTGCGTGCTCAGCCTGTGCAGGCAGAGATGGATTGGGGGTTCTGTCTCACAACAGGATGGGGCTGTGAAGGGACCTGTCTTCTAAAGGGGATGCAACACCACCACCAAACACCTCCAGGACCTGAGAAAGGAGACATGGGTCTCTCTAATCCCAGCAGAGACCACAAGGTACTGTGAGGCAGAAACACACTGATTTTTACACAGCGGGGGATCTGTGCAGCCTTGGGGAAGAAGAGGGTCATCTGTGAATGCATGTGAGCACTCCCTGTGCCATGCACCAACTAAAACTGGACATTGTGTTCCCTGAGTCCAGCTGTGGCTGTGCCAGATTTGAGGCTCCTCTACCATCCTGCACCCAGCCATGGTGTTTTGATCATTACTTTGTGTGGCTTGAGAGAGCTTTTTCACTGTTAAGCCCTCAAAGGTGGCTCCTGCCCATCATGTCTCTGCCTTGGCTGCAGAAGTCTCTGCTCTCGTACATGGAGGGCCTCCCCCCCTTTTTCAGGAAAGGACAACTCCCACTGGAACCAGTCAGAACAGGATAAGCAGAGCTCACCCAGCCTCACAGGGGAAGGCTGTGGAGCAGCAATCCCTCACAAGCATTTGAGGAAGAATGACAGAAGGCAAGGCGCTGCTGAACCCAAAGGACAGTTCTGCCACACCAACTACCCAGAGATAATATTCAGCCAGATCTGAGATGTCCAGCCCTCCAAGAAGCAAGGATCTGAACAGTTTCCCATCAAGTGCCACAGAAGAAGAAAGACTCTGTTTTAGGGAGTCTGGATTAAGTGGAAAAAGATGCATCCTTCAACAACCCAGAATCATTTTCCCACTCACAATGCCCGAGGCTCCCACTCTGATGAGCTGCATGACTTGAAGGCACCAAATTTCCTTCCATGGTCCCAAGTGTTATTTCTGCCCCATAATGGGAGAGATGCGAGCAGTCATGCTTCTCTAGCCCCAGGGACAGTGGGGGCTGCTTTTGAAGGAAGACCCTCAGATGATCTGAGCCTTGTTCATTAAACAAACACTTTTTTTCACTGCAAACCACAGTACCTGAGGGCTGAAGCTGCCCTGGCAAATGATACTGAATTCATGGATATGAATCAGGAGAGAAGGTTGCTGGTGATTTCAGCAGGAGGGAGGAAGGACCAAGGCTAAGGCAGATCTGAGAACTTCTGGCTTTGTCCATCAGTGTTAGGGTGCAGCCACTAAACAAACGATAAAAGCATCTTCCTGGTATCATGGGTCTGCAACTGAAGGTAAAATGCCATCTCTGCAGATCCATGGGGAAGTCCCAGAGCCCTGCTCAGCCCCAGCATGCAGGTCAGCTCCCAAGAGCTCAGGTGGGGAAGCAAAACATGAAGGCAGCTGGTGCAGACAGCATCTTCTCACCCTAGTGCTTCCCTCTCAGTTCTGTCTCCTGTGCTAGACAGGGCTTTATGATTTCTAGTTTCAGTTCAAAACTCAGACTGCCTTACTCCAAGACTGAAATGACTCCAGAGCTTGCTACAAGCTCACTATTGTCCACTGCAGGCACGTGGCTGTCCTCCTGCCTCAGTTAGCTTGAGGCCAACCAGTCCCTGTCCACCCTAACATGTCTCATGGCACCTCTTTGCTTTCCAGCACCCCACTCCTTGGCATACAGAGGGGGACCAAGCCTGAGCCTGTTTCAGTTGCATCTCCTCTGAGCTCCCCACACCTGCCACCGTACCAAGTGGATGTGGTTTTCCACCTGCTCCACCGGTCCATCCTTAACAAGTGATCCCAATTCCCCTGAGCTGGGAAAAACTCATGGGCACCTGAGTGAGCTGCTGGCAGCCAAAAGCACCAGCCCTTGGGACAGGACGGGGGACTTCACACAGGGACAAGATGCAACAACTGGGGCTTGGCACCAGCAGTGCTGGAAGAAGGAAGAGGTAGATGTGCTCCAGCTGTGGGGTGCAGGTGGCTCGGTGCTACCCATGCTGAAGCACCCAGCCAGCAGCACTCCGTGGTGTCCCCTTCAAGGGTGGGTCCTGCAGCAATTGACTGCAACAGTGCTGAAGTTGGGGCTTCAAAGTGGTGCTGCAGCACTGTGGTGGCTGTTGCCATGCCAATCAAGTGGGCAGTTGGCACATTGAACTGCCAGATGAGGAGAGCAGCCACACTGACAGAGACAGACCCTCGAAAGGGTGGCCCAGGGAGCTGATTTCTGCCCCCAGACTTCAGTAGCAGCATCAGGGAGCCTGAGGACTCTCAGCACCAAGCACTCCTTGATGCACACAGCCCCAGAACACCTGGAGCCCACTCCCAACCCCATCACAGCCCCGCACTGTCATGCTCCAGCTCCAGCCAGCAGCCTTTTACGGCTGCTCCCCACTGCCCTGGCAGCTTCATGGTGATGGTCACAGTGGAAGGAGGCAGCCAGCACGACAGCAGATTCAAAGGAAAGTTCTGCATCCCAGGGCTATGAGCACAGCAGCAGGTTCTCAGCCAGCGGCCAGAGAGCGGGAGGCTGCAGGTTCAGCCACATGCCACTGCTCAAAGGCACAGGGACAGGGCACTGTCTGGCCAGGTGATGACCAGAGAAGATGCTTAAGTGAAGAAAGAAAAAAAAGATGTTTTCTTTGCTGTTCAGGTGAAGAGTGAACTCACTGCAGGACAACATGGATGCCAGCAGCTCACTCAGGGGCATGGGTGAGTATGGAGAGCTGCTAAACAGAGGGGAGCATCCTGCCCAGGTCTCTGTCCAGAACAGCGCCAGCACGAGCCTTCCCCTGCCCTCAGCAGACACAGCCCACTGGCTCAGCCTCCCCTGGGCTTGACCCCAAACCATTCTTGCCCTCGAGGGAGTCTCATGCCAGGAGAGGTTCTCACACACAAGAGCACACATTTCATCCTGCCCTGGTGCAAACTAGGTGTTCTTTTCTCCTTGTAAACATGGGGAAACTGAGGCACCTGAAGGTAGAGCGCAGCACACAGGTTGTCATGACAGAAGAGAAAGGTGAGAACGTTTTCAAATTGCCCTTCCTCAAAATCAAGACGACTCTCTACCCGTCCTGCTGCTGACAAGGAGGGAAACTCATCCCATCCAAATTGCTGTAGAATAGGAAAATGAGGGAAAAAACCCAAACAAGCCTGAAGCCAGGAGCCAAGTACATTCGTCTCTGTTCTTCCAGCTCAATCAGACACAATTCATGACGGCAACTGCCATGATACCAGACTAATACCAAGATCGTTGCCACCCGGGAGCATGCCAAGGTGACCTGGGGAGGAAGTGGCGGAGCTCTCTGCCTTGAGCCCCACTTTCTGTGCTCAGCCTTGCCCTGCCCAGGGCCCCCAGGATAAGGACAGCCACCTCAGGGGTGCACGGTGCTCAGCTGCACTGATCCGATCCAGACCACGCCAGCCCCTCACAACACATTTCTCCTACCGGGCACCATGTCCCGTATTTCCCGCAGATACATCATCCGAGGGCTACCCTGGCTGCGACAGGCAGATGGGGCAGCGGGACGGCCAGGAAGGGGGTACCCCATCACCCCTCTGGCACCAGCAGAAGGCCAGAGCTGACTCTGCGGTCCGCGCTCCCACCGGAGGACGAGGCAGAGCTCTGCTCCAGCTCCTCCACGCCAGCGATGGATTCGGGGCACCCCGCGCCCCGAGAGAGCTGGGCATCCCTTCCGACACGCCTTGGGAGCCGCGGAGCGGCCGGGACTGGGGTGCGAGGAGGTGCCGGGGAGGGGGCGGCCGGTGCCCGCCCCTCGCAGTGCCCTCGCTCCCTCCGGAGCATCCCGGGGCAGCCGCCGAACTCCCGCGAGCGGGACCGACGGGTCCGCCCGCCCCGCTCCCCCGGCATCCCGGCGGGCACCCCTCGCCGTCCCGGGGCGGAGGGCTCACCTGGGCNAGGGCATCGCCCCCCGTGTGTCCCTGCCCGGTGCGCACGGACGGTGACCCGCCGCGGGTACCGAAGGGCCGGGACTCCGCCAGCGCTCACCGGAGGAGCCCCTCGCCCGCCTCCTCACGCATCCCGCGCCCCGCGGGGTCCGTCCGCAGCCGAAGCATCCCTCCGGTCCCTCCTGCCGGCTGTCCCCGCTCCAGCCCCGCACCGCTGGAGGCGGCCCGGGCAGGCTGCGGGCAGAGCGGCACCGCAAAGCCCCGCACCGCCCGCGCCCCTTCCCGGCCGCCGGGTGCCCAGCCAGCCTGCCCGCTCGTTCCCCGAGCAGCCGCCCGTCTCGGGCCGCCGCTGTCCTGCCCTGCAAGCCCCTCTGCCTGTGGGACTTCTCCTTGAATGCAGTTTGCCATGTTGTCATCCGCTCGCTCGACATCATGAGACCCTTCTGCAATGCTTCGTTGGCTTTTTGGTTAATTACCTTCAGGCATTACCTACGATGTGCAAACATTGACACCTTACTCTTCATCCTCTATTCCAACTGCATGGGATTGTCTGCTTGCTGGTCCATAGGTAACTCCATGGTAACCACCCTCCCAATCTTGGCAGGGGGAAATCAGCAAAAGCTCTTAAGGGAACTACATTATCAATGCATAAAAAAGAGGCTTGTGTGCATTTTTTATGAAAAGATTGGGAAACAAGGGCTGGGAGGTAGGTTACCATGGATTTGGGGAATTCAAGTACACTATTAGCTGGGTAATGTCCTCAAGAAAGAATAATAGATTTACAAGCCATGAATTCTTCCGTTCAAAATCTGACTGACTTCCATTAAATCACTTTCCATGTCTTCCCATTCTATTCTTTATCAGAGCTCCAAGCAACTCATTTGCTCTATACAGAAGTTGGATATAATTTTCTGGCTCTTAGCTTTTACAAAAATTGCAGCCACACTTGCTGCCTCCTATCTATATGATCCCAGTGTTCATTCCAGGAGCAGGATATCCAGCCCCGCTGGTAGCTCAGTAACTCCACATTGCTCCTCCTCCAGAGCCCATAGGGAGATCCTGCCTGATCCTGGCAATCTCTTTCTCTCCAGGTCATCAGTATTTTTCAAAAGCATTTTCTGACATTTCTGTTAAAGAGAGTTCTTTAGATTTATCTGCCACAGGAAAGGGCACAGCTTGTGAATTTTCCAACACTGTCCACAGCATATCCTGATGTAAAGAGTTTAGTTTTGGTTT
This sequence comes from Campylorhamphus procurvoides, assembly GCA_013396655.1. NCBI lineage: Eukaryota > Metazoa > Chordata > Aves > Passeriformes > Dendrocolaptidae > Campylorhamphus > Campylorhamphus procurvoides. The sequence goes on from WBMV01007228.1 coordinate 146,334, forward strand.
TATGCAATGTGCTTGGAGATTTTTGCAACCACAGAAGTCCAACAGTTCAGCACAGCACTGTCTGTCTTTCTTCAAAAGGCCTTGGCATTGTCTTCATACGTGTTCTTATGCTTTAAGCATGTCACACCTTCAAACTTGTCTCATCCCAAATTTATATTCTCTCCTTCCTTCCTTGTTTGACACAACATGCAACCTTCTTGTCTGTTGATATCTAATTGTCTCCTTTACATGTCTATTTTAAACCTGTTGGCATTTTTTGGCCCTTTACAGATACATTTATGAACTTTTAAAAGATATTTCCAGAATGAAGATTGAGAAGATATAGAAAAGCTCAAACGGTTTCCTAGGTTTCAAGATCAGAATTTACTCCCCACAAAACTCCAAAACAACAAAACCCCAAAACCAACCAACAAAAAAAACCCGCTCTCTTTGCATGCCTGTATATGAAAACATCCCTCACAAAACATAAACTGTTCCTTGGGAAGTTTGAGAGTTTGTTTGTTTGCACCCAATTGCTTATATACACCTGTCAGTTTTTCTCTTTCCGTTTGGAGGCTGATACAGAGCCTTCTTAAAAGCAGGAGGCAAGTGCCTCCGAGCAGCAGCATCATCTGTGAGTTTTACTCTCTAAGCTGCATTTTTGGCCAAGTTTCCTTGTTTTTGCATAGCTTATTTCCCAGCAGGCTGTTCCACAGTTGGTGTTGAGTGAGAGTTGGGAGGCAGTGGGAAACTGTAAGGCACAACTTGCTCCCTGCCCTGCTGGCTGCCCAGGAAGGAAACACAAGGTTATTTCTGTTCCTTGCACACCTGAGTAGTTGCTCTGGAGTTATTCTTTGCCCTTTTCAAATGTTTTAAGACTCGCTACTTGGTACAGTTAGTTCAGAGACTGTCCTCTGGCATCTACTAATCTACCACACACCTTCCTGTGGATGCTGTGGGCTTGCTGTGCCCTGTGCTGCTTTTTCCTAGATCCGTGCTGCAGGATGGGACAAAGACTGCTGGGTTTGCACTTCAACACTTGCCCCTCTCCCATCTTGGTGCTCGGTGCTGGATTAACCTCTTGTGAATTAGCTGCCCTTCCCACTCCCGCCTCCGGACTCTTGCTGTCTCTGATGACAAGATGAGAGTTTCACAGCTGAGTGCAACATTGGAAGAACCTCAGATGAGACTCTTCTGAGGCTCTTGATAGAGTCAGAAGGAACAGCAGAAGGGAAGTGAGAAAAAGATAATAAACCTACACCACAGAGCTAGTGGAAAGCAAGAAGCACACTTCCAGGGGGCTCTTGTTCTCCAAAGAAATGCATAGCAGGCAGGCTATCCCAGTGCTAGAGTAAAGGAAGATGACAGACCTATCATGGAACAGATATGCACAGCCACTGATCAAACCAGTGATGCTGATGGTACCAATCGCAGGTGTAAGAACACCCACTCTGGTACAACCCTCACTGCCCCAGGAGCAGCAAGGTGCGGGATTAGATGAAAACAGAAGGTGAGGAGCACAAGCATCACACTCTTGTAAGAGGGGCACATGAAATAGGCATCTGTGCATACCTGGGTTTTCTTTATTCTACAGGAGAAGCAGAGCAGCCCCCTCCTACTCTGTCCCTCGCTCCAAGTCAGAGCGAGTAGGAGAAATCACGACTACCTGATGCCTGTTTGGCAGTTGTCATGAAACAAGCCTGGCAGCTGTCGCACCAGATCCCTGTCGCTTGGGTATAGCTGCACTGTCACGACATGGCAGGACTCTGGCACACATCCCAGCCTCAGCCCTACCTGCCCAAGGCTGAAGAGTCCTCAGACTCCAAACCATGAGGAGCTTCTTCCCAGGGCAGAAGTGAGCCCGGATGAACACAAGATCTCTCAATGGGATTTGGGGACCAGCATCCAACCCCAACAGCATTGGGAGCTGCAGCAGGAAGGGACCTCACGTCTGCTCCCAGCTCAATGGGAAAGTCAGAGCATTGTTGGGGTGATGGTTCAGAGTCCCTCCTGCTGGGTGTAGAGGGAAGGCTGTTGTGGAGTAAACATCCCATTAAGCCGAGAAAAAATAAAATGAGCTTGCAGAGCCCAGTGGGGTGGGAGGCAAACAGCTCTATCAATGCTCGAGAGTGAGCGGTTTATATAAGCAACAGGCTCACCAGCTGGGAGGAGAGAAGCAGCACAAGGGAGCAGAGCTGGGAGCAGGGGGAGACCACTACCTTTTCCAAAGGGTTTGTCACCAGTGGGCAGGACATGCTGGTGCCTGCAGTTATTTCAGGGGGCTTTGGAGATCACAAACTCATGGAATATCCTGAAGTGGAAAGGATACATAAGGATCATTGGAATCCATCTCCTGGCCCTGCTCATGACACCTCAGCAATCCCACCTGAGAGTGTTCTCCAAATGCTTCTTGAACTCTGACAGGCTTGGGGCCATGACCACTGTCCTGGGGAGTCTGTTCCAGTGGCCTCACATTGTTCCTTGTGGGAAAGCATCTCCAGCAGCCCAGGCACTGCCACACAGGTGACACAAAACTGCCTTTGCACATGACCATGGCACAGCTTTGGGATCAAGGACATGGACACTCACTTCTGGCCACCACAGCAAGGAGAAGACTGGGTCTGTACAGGAAATGTGAGATCAGTGCTATTGCTAGAGGTGTGCCAAGGAGCCTTTCTGGTCCAGACAGACTGGGGCAGCCCCAGGTTCACATCTCACGCTCCTCCCAGGACAGGGATGCTCTGTACCAGTGTTGCTGCAGTCACTCATGTCTGCGTCAAGTAAACAGATCAGACAGAGAGGGGTTTAACAGGTACCAAGGAAGGCCTTCCCACTGTGGATTTGTCTCATAGTTGAAACTAGATTTCTTTTACCCACCATGGAGGGCAGGAAAGGGGGTTTCTGTCTTCTACTCAGTTGCCAATTTTCAAGAAACATATCAGATATAATCTTTAGGATTTAAACAGGTATTGGGTTTCACCCCAAAGCTGAGGGCAGGCCAGGGGGATGAGTATGCAGAGGTAGCACAGCCACCCAGGAAAGCCAGGCTGGGGGATTAAGAGCCCCCAAAAATCCAGGAGCATTCCCAGCCCAAAGTCCTGGGGCAGAGCAAGCTGTGCACTTGGGGCTCCAAGCCCAGCCCTTGCAGGGGTGAAGCACCCAGGGAACAGCTACTCCGTGGTGCTGCCATGGGTGCTGACCCACCGGGAGGTCCCAGCAGGGTGAGGTTGGCTATGGGAGAGGTGATGGATACTGGCTGTCTGTTCCCAGCTGCAGCAGCAGAGAAGTGCCAGAGCTGACTGGGGAGGCAACAAATCTCCAGCTAGAGGCTAGATGGGTCCATCTGCACAAAGCTGCTGGAGCTGCCAGTCATCTCACCCAGCCACTTCCAAAAGCCAGCAGCAATGGGGAGTGCTGCTGGGAAGCCAAACGCCTTTGCTAATGGGACCTGTTACTGTGTTTAGTTTTTTGTGGTTTCCCTTCCAGGCTGTGGTAGGAGACAGCTGGAGTTAGAATCACAGAATGGTTTGGGTTGGAAGGGACCTTAAAGACCATCTTGTTCCAATGCCCCTGCCACAGCAGGGACACCTTCTACTAGCCCAGGTTGCTCCAAGACCCATCCAACCTGGCCTTGAACACTTCCAGGGATGGGGCACCCACAGCTTCTCTGGGCAACCTGTGCTAGCATCTCACCATCCTCACAGTAGAGACTTGCTTCATAATATCTAATCTAACCCTGCCTTAACTTAAGTCCATTCCCCCTTATCCTGTCACTCCATGCCCTTGTCCAAAGTCCCTCTCCAGCTTTCTTGTAGCCCCCTTAGATACTGGAAGGGGCTCTAAGGTCTCCCTTCTCATCTCCAGGTTGAACAACCCCAGTTCTCTCATCTTGTCTCACAGGATTATTCAGGAGCTGCCAGGTGCTCTAGCCCAGTCTGGGATGCAAGACCTGTAGGGCAACAAGTTAAATTATCTTGAAAAGCAAATTCCTTTGCCTATCACTTTCCCTATGCCACTGACAGGGAATGAAGGTCATTTTCCCTGCAAGGCCAACTTCAGGCCAGTTTCTTCCTAGACTCAGGACAGACACTGGTCTCTGTTACCTCTGCGTCACATGGGGCTTGGACTTCATGGTGCTACTGATTCTGCTAAAAAGAGCTACAGGGGTTTCTCCCCGCCTTGTTCCTCCTGCTCTTTCTCCCAGCTGTTCAACTAGTGGTGAAATAGAAGCTGTTGGATCTCGAGGAGAGAATAAATAGCTTCAACTGAGCCACAGAAAGGAGATGGAGGCATTTGCTAGAGAGCATCTGACAGCTTGGGCAGAGCAGGCAGAGCTGGCTCTGGAGGAGCTGTGGTAATTAGGATCTGTGTTTGCATTCACTCTTTCATTCAGAGATTGCCATACAGAGAGCAGTCCTGTCACTCACAGATTACAGGGTCCTACAGCTCACACCCTATCCTCCAGGATGCTGCTGCCCCAGCATCTCCACACAGATGATGTGTGGAGCTCTGTCCTTCTCTGCTGCACCCCGGCACACCCCCAGGGCACGACTGGGACCCAAACTGTGCTTCCTCCCAGCACCCTGCACCTTCTGCAGGTCAGACAAAGAGCGAGGCAGCCGGAGCTCAGTTACCACGGCACCAGGCTGGTCCTCCAGCAGCGATTCCCCTCCGCCATGGCTTGACTCATTACCCTGCACTCTGTCACTGGAGGAGCCGGCAGTGAAATTACACCTTCTCCTCCACGCCCCCGCATCCCTTACTGTCTCCTGGACAAACTCCACTGCCTGGTGTTATTTTTAGCTCCTGGGAACTCTGATCTTTTTCTTAATGGGACATGTGTACTATGAAACGTGCACAGACAGATATCACTCCAGCTGCAGCTGCCGGGCTGTCACTCCTCTTTCCAGGCACTGGGAGGGAGCATCAGGAGCCGCCTCAGCGAGCATCCCTCGGGCAGGGATCAGGATGGCATTGTTTTGCCCCCACGGCTTTCTCTACGCAGGGCTATATCCCTCAGCTGGGTCTCCACGCTGCCTAGAGTGTCCAGCGTTTTCCTACCTTGTTGGTTACCTGTCATGGGATCAAGAGAGGTCAAACAACCCTGGTCCCTCCTGGAGGCTGGAGAGGCCACGTGCAGCCAATGAGGTGCTACAGGGACACGACTTTGGTATCAGAAAACCCTTGGGGCATAGCCAACCTGAGGTGCAACCCCAGCCCACCATGGGTAAGCTGAGGCCTGGGACCAGGATGCTGGTTTATAATGCTGATTAACAGCTGCTGGAGAAGGCACTTGCCAGCCTCCAGTCTCCTGTTAACACCAGCAGGACTCTCCCCTGCAGAGATGGGAGAACTGCAACGGCTCCTCTTTTTCTATTCAGGGTAAATTAGGGATACAGGAGGATTCAGGCTTCTTACACCTGGTGCTGCTGGGTTGCTCTGACATACCCAAAACCAGAGCACCTCCCTGGAAGTCTCTGGATGCTGAGCCATGCCAGCAGAGGGAAAGGAATACACAAATCGGTCTATTTTTTGAAGTACCTAAATTAGGAGGTAGGAATCTAATTTTAGGCACTTGGTGCTGCCCTTCAGAGTGATGAGTTAGGGACTTCAAGTCCTTGAGTGTGCATTGCCCCTCTCCTGATGCTGTGGGAGAAAGCCTGTGTCTTTGGTGCTGGGGCAGCATCCCACTGAGATCAGCCCTTGCTGCCAGCCCGGCCCATTGCAGGGATAGTGGAGCTGCTCAGACATGCTGTAATGGACCAGGGATCCCATAAACCCTAAACAGCTACTTAACAGCCTGTTCTGCAACAGAGCCTGGCTGTGACTCAGCAGCAGGGGAAACTGAGGGCTATAACTACCCAGTGCTGACAGCACCTTCCCCCTGTCAGCATCTCTGGAGACACCTTCAGCTGAGCTGTACCACGGCTCTTCTGCAGCAGAGCCAGGCACACTTCATTAATGCTAATGAATTAAGTCTCCCAACACCCAGGGAAGAGAGGAAAGCTGAGTTGTTGTTGTGCTGGGGATGAAACCAGCACACAGAGGTCCTGAGGTCAGAAAGGGAGATAGCAGGACTGGAGATCTCCACCATCCTCTACGTCCCAGCCAGGGACCGCTGCTGCTTGGGCTCAGTGCAGCTTGTGGCAGAACAGACCATTCCTGTGTTTTATGTTTCTTCATGATCCTCTGGAAGCAGATTTGCTTTGCCCAGTGAAATGCCAGACATTTGCTATTAAGGAGATTTCCACCTTGCCCTGTCCCACAAGAGCACCCCAGGGGCACCCATGGCCACCTCAGCACCTCAGGCAGCACAAGGAGCTTGAAATCATCTCTGGTTAGGCAGAAAGATAAATGGGGACCAAAGCACAGTGCTGGCAGATTGCTGTTCAGCAATTGCCCCTTGGAGGACACCTTCTCTGCAGCTCTGCCAGCCTGCTGCTCTCGTTCAAGACTTTCCAATCATTGTAATAGAGTGAAACTTTATTTACTGCCCTCATCCGGCTTTCTAACGTGGCCATGGGCACACAGCAGGCGTCCTTCTGTCTGTACTAACAAGAATGCCTTAATGGCTTTTCTGCCACAGCACAAATCAACCCCAAATAAAGGTGGGTGCTGGGGGAAGGCTGTAAGTGGGGGATGTAGCAGAAGGGGGGAAAAAGGAAGGCAGCAGGGATGGTTGGTACCCACAGGTAAAGGTCTGGCCCTGATCAAGGGACAGGGAGCTTGGTAGGGTGGCCACAGGATTGAGCAACTGCTGTGGTGTGATAGCATATTCATCCAGGTTTTCAGTGGTTCAGCTGGGACTGAAGAGCAACTGCTGGCAGACACCAGCAGGGATGGGGAGATGGGGACTCTGCCCCCTCTTGAGCACACACAGACTCATTGCACATGAGATTAGCACTGGACATTGCTTTGGGAAGGCTCAGGCACAGCACTGTGTCCATGCCAGGCTGTTGGGAAGCCCTGTGATGTGCACTATGTCTCAGGGACATGCTGGGACAGAGAGGCTCCCTTGGGGCTGGGAAATGCTGATGAGGCAGGACCTCACCTCAGGTAGAGGCCAGGAGGGCGTTAAACATAACAGGCAGCACTGCCTGCACCCAGCCCCCAGGGCTTTCCCCCAAAATGGGACTCATCAAAGCCTCCTTTTCCAGGAGGTGTGAAGGGATTGGAAGCTTCAGAAATGGCAGGGGTAAAGCAGGGCAGCCCCACGCTCCCATCCATGCACTGGCCCCATGTAGGGCTACTATGATGAACCAGAAAAGTGGAGGTGCAGAGGCACCTGTATGTCACCACAACAGGAAGGTGGGAGCACATCCCACTGGAGCTGCCCACTGGGGCAGAAACACTCTGTTTTGCAAGAGCATCTTGAGGTTGCTGATTTCCTCCGAGGAGCTTCTTGGCCCAAATCTCTGCAGCGTTATAAATGCAGGAACATTTTCCTAATCAGCTCTGTCAGCGCAGGGGACGCCAGCTCCCCATCAGTTCGGTGTGACGCAGTCCCTCACTTGCCATGCACTAACCAAGGCTCCACAGAGAGCCTCACCAGGAGAGAAACTCCCCAACAGAGCTGGGGAAGAAACACCAGTGCAGAGAAACACTGATGGCCCTGTCAGTGCTGGGCCACTGCAGCTGAAGAAGCAGCACCTCTGGCTCAGCTGTTTTGGTATGGCACAAAACTGCTCCCAAGTGGATTAGCAAATTGGTGCTCAGAGGGCAGAGACACTCCTGTCCCCAGCGCCCCAGGAGGGCCTCCCAGCCCAACCCTGCCTGTCTCTGCTGGGGTTATTGATTTGCCAAAGCTCATCCTAGAGATGCAGGATTTGCTCAGTGGAGCTGTTCTCCACGGGTTGCCATGGTGATGTGAAGCACTGCCACTTCCCCATGCCCCCATGGTGGGACAATATAGTGCCCAGGCGGCTGATCTTTGGGGCAGGTTTGGAGCTTGGTGTGCCTCCTGTCACACACCTCTGGGGTCCATCCTGCATCCTCTGTCCCACCAGCACAGCCACAGGTGAGGGCTCAGTGCTGGTCTTGCTCCTGGTTCAGGGAGCTGCTGGAGCTGGAGTGCAAGGGGGAGGAGGTGATGGGTTGACCAGTTGGTTTCTCTCCGCTTCTTTTCATTTCCTTTCCATGCTTTTCTCTTCTCTTTTTTTGCCCTTTTCAGTCCTGTGGCTGGACCAGCTCCGCTCCTGTCAGATGTGCATCAGCATTGCCAGAAGGAGAGTGGGCTTTGCAGAGTTGTGGATGGGACCTGGAAAGATAAAATGCTCTTATATGCACCAGAAAGTGATTTCTCCCTCCAGCCAGCTAACAAGAATAGTTTCCTTCAGGATTTGCTCTTCCTCATGTGCCCTAAAATGCAGACACATCCTGGCCAAATGTGATCAGAGGAATGGATCTCATCCTCTGCATTTCATGGGTGTTTCAGAGGGGGTTCTGACCTGTGCAGCTGCTCACAGATGCCCTGGGAGGTGTGGCCTGGTGCCACAGGACTGGAGATGCACTGGGAAAACAGGGAGTGAAGATCCTCATTCCCCCACAAGCCAAGGACAGGAGCAACATGCAGCCTAAGGTAACATCCTCCTCCTCTTCTTTCTGGGCTGTAGTGACATGGTGCACCACCTTCTCATGAGAGGGGGACATTGGGCTCCCAGGGGGACAAATTATTCAGCAGTAGCCACTCCTCCTGCTTGCCTTGCTCTGCATGAGTCACAGTTCACATGTGCCTGAGCTGCAGTCAGGGATGTAATCAGAGGAAATGGAAATGCACTTGGATGAATGAATGGATGGATGGATGAAGTGAGATGATGCAGATCACTCCTGTCAGGCCAGAGGAGCAGATACTGCCACCTGGCTCACACCTGGTGCCCAGCTCACCATCACTGTGGAAAGTGTGCGTGCAAGAACCTGGGCTGCCTGGCCAGGAAAGCACTGTGTGGGATAGCACCAGTGCCACCAGTGAGCCTGCCTACTCAGGGCTTCCTTGCCTTCATTTTGCCTTACCCTCTCCTCAGCCTTTTCCCCATCTGGCCTGTGCTACCCTGGTTGGAGGGAACCATAAGCTCAGTGGAGATGTGTCTGCTCTACATCTTTTCATCTGTGCCCCCCACATCCCTTTGGGACCCCATGATCAAGGGCTGCTGTGGTCCCAGGATTGCTCTGCCCAGACACACATGCATTGGCCAGCCCAGGTGTGCAGGTGTGTGTGTGCACTCAGGGTGGATAATGATGCTCCTGTGAGCCTTTAACAAGGCCACAGGCAGTGGGGCTGTCAGCCTGATACCTGCACCTGCTGGGCACCCTGTTGGCCCCAGAGCAGCAGCCAAGACACTAAGGTAAGCGGCCAAGGTGTCATGACCCTGCAGGAGCTGCACTGCAAAAAAGAGCTCCGCAGCACGCTCCCAGGTTGTGTGTAAAATACTGTCATAGTAGTTGAAGATTCAATGCAAACTAGGCACTGAAGGCCAAAGGCTCTTGTAGTATAAAAAAGACATTTTCTGAAAGCAAGAGCTGATTCATAATCACAGAGATGGCCACTTATTTTGGAAAGCTTAAAACCTCAGAAACCTCCTCTTCTGTCACATCTAACAGGGTTATAAGCTCTGCTGTAACCCATCTGTCCAGGGAAAATAATACATTTACAGCACAGTCTCCATAGTCTTAGTGTCTAAACAACCATAAATCCACAGCTAGAGCAACTGTGATGGTGAAATCAAATACAATTCAGCCAGAGCTGGACTCTCAGTCAGCATAGAAGAGCACAGGAGGCAGCACTGCCCAGTTCCTGATGCAAGCAGTGCTGCTGGAGCCCCAGAAACCAAATTCTCCCCAAGCAAACCAGAGTCTGCCCATGGCCTCCCTTACTTTAATCTACATTGCAATGAATTAAACATGTTTTAATATCAAAAATGAAAGATCAAGGATCAGCAGTAATAAATCCTCCACACTCATTTTCCGTATTAAGCCGGTGTGTACCCAGGGCAAGTGTGATAATTAGAGTCATGCAGTGATTTATTTGGAGGAAGGAACTGAAGGCATTCAGATATTGGCATTCTCAGTCTTGGCACGCATTTATGCCCCAGTTCCCTGCCTACATTATATATCATGCCTCCACAGTGGTGAGCCTGCAGGATGGGAGTATTGGTGGCAGTGGGATGTGTGGGACTGGGGTGTGGATGCCAAGTGCCCACCAAGCTGCTCCCTGCCCAGGTGGATCAAAGGGCATCTGATGGGCAGTGGGCTGAAAGAAAGGTTGGATCTGGGGTCAGGGTGGCCTTTGCCTGTCCTGTAGGACAATAGGTGTGCTCACAGTGCACGGGTGGGAATACCACCACCCAGGAAATCCCCTCCCCTGAGGATGGGGAAGGGGCTTGGCACTGGCAGGAAAAGCCTGAGCTCATTCAAGAAGCTCTGGGATGAGGGGTCATTAGCGTGCCTGGGTTTTCACCTCTGTCCCTTGTTGAAGCACTCCCCACTTTTAGCACAGGGATGCCCACCCTGGGGAGAGGTGGTACCATTCCCAGCCCCAGGAGTGGAGCATATTCCTGGTCCATTCCTGATGCCCTGGCTCCAGCACAGCAGGGCCAGCAGTGGGCACCTGCATTTCAGGCATGCATACAGTGAGGAAGCAATGGTTACACACACATATTTCTATTCTCAGCAGTCATTTCCAGAGTTGTTTTTAGCTTTATCCTGTCTTTTAACCTTTCTGGATAAGAGGTGGCATTTTTTTTCTCAGCATGGCTGTGAATTCTTGTGGGCAGTTTGAAGGCTGAAGGGGTCTTTTCTTGCTGGGGAAATGAGGCTGCAGGCTTTACTCCTCAGCTGCTCCACCCCAGCAGCAGTGAGGCTGTGGAATGTGATGGGTGTTCCTTGAGTGGCAGGTGGGTTTTTTCTGCTGAAACCCCACAGATTTCCCAGCAGCTGGGTGAGGTTGTGGGCTTGAAACTATACACAGGGAAAGGACCTTCAGCTGGACTTGCAAATATCTGAAAGCTTCATGTTGATGATTCTGTGGCTCAGAGGCTGCCTCATCCCTTTGCAGTCAGAAACCACCTGTGAAAGGGCTTTCTAGATGCCATTGAATATTCCCCAGGAGGCACAATCTCCTCTGGAAATTCACTCTGCACATGTACACACTTCAGATGCTTTATTTTTTTCCTTACCCCAAGCAATAATCCATGGATAACCCACATCTATGGATCACAAACAGAAATCTTTGCCCTGAAGAAAGCAGAGGTTTTTGTCTCCTCTTAACACAAAAAAAGTGGGAATATCAGTGGCTTTTCAAAGGCTGTGAAAGCACAAAGTCCACAGGGATCAGCATGAAGCTTCTGATGTCCCAGTCCCACCAGCACAAAATGCTGCTGGTTCTCATTGTCTCATCATGGGTATGATGTTTGTTTCTTCCTTCAGACCTCAGACTCTGAAATCACGGGACTGCACAAGGAGATGAAGTTTTAATGTATTCTTTAAGGATTAAATTTCAAGATCTCAAACACCCAGTGAGGCTTGCGGATACACCCCTAGAAGCAGAGGATGGGAATCCAAGAGCTGGTATTTAAAAATCAATTAATCTCGGTTTTCAAGTCAATCTTGCTATATTTAAAAGCCTCATTCTTGAAAGAGCAAGTGTGCCACAAAAGCGCTCCATCCTTGGTGTCAGTGCTAGCACACAGTGTGACACCCCTGAGGGGCACAGCAGAGATGCCCCACTGCGAGCAGCGAGGACACAACCTGCTGTAAACACCAAGGAGTCCAAATCTTCCCAGAGGATGAGGGCTACAGCTTTCCCTGACATGGCAATGAAGCATAATAACAACTTAGAATAATTCTTGCCAAGGGTGGATCATTTCAAAGATTCATCGGGAAAAGCACAATTTAGACCAGATGTTTTCAAGTTTCCTCAAGACCCCACAGGGGAAAGGTAGAACAACCCATCCTCCTAAGCCATGAAGCAGGATGGTGCCAGGTCCTAAATTAACTCAAGGAGACTTTTTCCTTGCTTAAAGCAGTAGCAGCCATAAAGAAGTTCCAGAGAAGCCTTGCTTTCTGGATAGTACCTGCACAGCTCCCTGTGGTGATGTCCTGGCTGCTGCTCAAAGCAGGGAGATGCTTTCCCTGCCCTCAGAGAATGGAGCTGGGAGAAACCTTCCATGGCTGTCCAGTGGAAGAGACCAGGTTTGAAAATTCTAATTCCTGTGATTCCAGGAGCTGGGACTTACTTCAGCCACTGGAAATCACAAGACTGATGTTTCCAGGGCTGACAAAGGTGCTCATAGCTCTTAAATATCCTGCCATTAAATCACAGTCTCCTTTAGCTTGTCTTGGTAGATCCAGGACACTTGGCACTGCTAGGAGCCCAAAGGACAGCACTGCAGCAGCACAGAGAAAGAAGAGGAATACATTATTTTTAGCTGCAAAGCATTTGGTTTACTCCTCTTTTGCAGACATGGGCTGAAAACTGCAAACAGCCTATTGAACTCCCCATCTAACACTTGAAATGCTTGCCATCAAAATAGAAACTTATCTGAGATCTTACAAAAGCACATGGCATTGGGTCTGTCTTCCCATGCATGGAGGAGGTGAAGTCCTGGGCTGAGCAGAGCTGGCTGGGGATGGCAGGGAAACATCTGGGCTGCTGCACTTGGAGCAGCTGCCATGTGTGGCTGGGAGCATCTCACTGTGCCAGTTACTTAACATGCTAAAATGAATAGAGGTGCCTTTTGATGTTCCCTTTGAATTGTTCCTCTCGCTTCCTTCTTGTCCCCAGGGTATTTTATTGGGCTTTATAATAAAGCTGGAGGGGGAGCAGAGCGGGGAAATTTCTTTGAGCTTATTGTAAATGAGCAGAATTTTATAATCTGCCTGCTTCCATTTTAGATTTACCCTGTAATCTTATTTACAAGCTGAATACCAAGTGCTGGAGTAATCAGGAGGTGATCAATAACCACAAGAGGCTCCTTGATCTGCAACCATTTAAACTCAATCTGTTTGCATCCATAAAGCATAGAAGCTGAATTTTGGGTGGAAAGGTGCTGCTGTGAGAGCCAAGCATGGTCCCCCCTATGCAGAATGAACCAGAAGTCTGACAAGCCCCAGTCCTCCTCCTGGGAGCCACCAGCTTTGCCATGAACTGAATCCTCAGCACGAGCCATGGTTTGGAGGTGGGATGCAATAGACATTCCCTTCCCCTGCCTTGAAGCAGGGCAGATGGACCACAATCACCATTTCTCCTCCTACTCAGCCCAGTGTAAATCAAGAACAATGCTCCGGTACTGCTTGGGGAGATGGGACCAGTCACTGGATCCACAGGAAGTTTGGGCTGGTGTGCCAAGGAACAGGCCAGCTCCTGTCTGCTAATTACCATGACTGCCCTCCCCTGACTTTGCTAATCTTATTGTCTCTTGCTGCCCTCTCTTTTGCATTCAGCTTTGCCTTTCATTTACTTGAAGATGCTGGCAATCCCAAAGCACTTTTAATTAAAAGTAAGTAAATATATCTGAATTTTAGGAAGGGCTTCAGGGAGGACAGAGAGCACTTGTCATCTCTTTGTTACTTTGTCCAGACCTGGCAAAAACCAAATGACTAAATTCAGATGTTACCTCTCATGTGACCACCCTGAGCAGAAGGGACTGGGGCATGGGTACTTGCCCAACCTGCCTGCCCACCGTCTTCCCCCTCAAGCTCCCACCCTGGCTGGGGAACAGCTGGGAAAGTGCCTGCTGGGTCCCAGTCTGTTGCTGCCTCCTCTCTTCCTTCTGCCTTCTCCTTACTCAGCAGTAGCATCTCCCCCAGCCCATCCATCATCCCGGATTAGCCATTAGTATAGTCACCCATTTGCAGGGCTGCAGCTCAAATGAATTGTGTTAGTATTCTAGCCACCACAATGAATGGCCTGACATCGAAACCCTTTTGGATCACAGAAAGAAACCAATCAATTATTTCATTCCCCTGCCTGCTGCTAGCATCAAGGCATGCAGGGCTGGAGCACGCTCTGATCCCTTAATGGCATTTTGAGACACTGTCAAGACAATGGTGCATTTCATTTCACTCTGTGCATGGCCAGTGCCAAAAGGGTGTTATCACAAACCCCCTCTGTGGGACAGGCTGTCCCCTGCTGCTGTCTGACCCTGCCTGCTGGCCCCTGCACCCCCCCATATTATCCCAAGACCCTCCTGCTCCCTCAGAGGGACACACATCCTGCCACAGGAAGCACCACAGAGTAGTCCAGCCTCCCAGGTAGGCAGAGCAAAGAGGAGTAATTGTGTGCAAAAAGAAAAAAACAAAAACCAACACCTTAATTGGAGTGCCCCGTGTCTCAATTCACTCACTTAAGGTCACTGAGTTCCCAGCACTAGTATGTATCTCTTGCTCACTTCCCCTCTCTCATGTACAAATATAGCACAATAATTAGATGAGGGCTCTTTGCCCTCTCATTGGCATCTTCTCCTGCACAGAGCACAGTCAGGCTCTGCAGGACATGTGGTCCTTGGCAGAGACAGCCAGCCATGGCACTGCAGAGCATTCTCTGAACCCACACTCGCCTCCTGAAGCCCCAAACACTCCTCCCACATGAAGCTGTGACAGGGCTTCAGTCACCCACTAACTCCAATGGCACCACATGGCCAGTCTTGCAATGGTGAAAAAAAAGTGTCCTGTCTGCTGGGTGCAGGTCACCCAGGATCAGAAGAACTGGGGGCAATGGTGTCTTGTTTTAAAGCACCATGTCCTCCAAACACTGTTTCCCCAGCTATCTGTGCCAAAGCTGTGGTCACTGGGAAGGACAATTTTGCTTCCCACTGCCTCAGTTTCCACAGTGCTGATAAGAGCACAACTCTGGGTGGTGGAACCAGTGCTCACTGAAGGCAACTTCTGGCAGCAGTTTCTGTCCCTGGGGCTCTGTCTAAAGAGAAACAACTGGCTGGGGAATGCTGGGACTGCTCCCAGTTCTCTACAGCTTGCATTAAATCCAAGGAATAATGATCTCAGGGCAATGAATCCCATTTCCTGGCTTACAGCACTCATTTTCAGAAGTCTCCAGCTATTTGGGATCTGGAGCACCTTCTCCCCTCACTAAGCTCTGTTTTTCATCCCCCATGAAAGAGATGCAGAGCTCCTCTCACACTCACAAGAGGGAAACTCAGCTGCTCTCTCCTCTGCATGATGACTAGGTGAGCTTTAATAACTTTTGACATGCTTAGAAGACTTTTTCACTCTACAATGATGATCAGAGGGAAGGAATTGCTATAACTGAGCTCAACATGAAGGCAAATACTATGAGACACCATGTCCTTCTTGACACTGCAACCCAACACAGCTGCAGCAGCAGGGCTGGAGGAGGGCATTCAAATCCTTCTGTGAACAGAAGGGTTGCATGGCTTTTCTCTGTGCAAGTGTGGAGAAGCAGCCTGAGTGGAAGGCACTGGCTAAATATAAGCTCTGATTTAAAAGATAAGCAGTGGTAAGTGGCTTTGTTGTTTGGGAGCATGGACCTCCAAACCATTCACTGGAAGAGACATAACCAGCTCCAGCAGAGCCAGCAATTAAAGGTAACTGTAGCCCAAAGCAGTCACAGCACAAATAAAGCAAGGAATGAAGATTACACTCCTGTGGTGAGTTGACCTTGGTTGGATGCCAAGTGCCCACCAAGCTGCTTTATCCCTTCCCTCCTCAGCATGAGGGGGAATGGGTTGGCAAAGAAATCTCATGGGTCAAGATGAAGACAGTTTAATAAAGGAAAAAGGCTTACAACCAGCACCAGCTGAACAACACAGTGGTTTCCTAAAGATCTGCATGCCCCAGGAAGTCATTGTCTGGCCAAACACCCATGGAAGGGCACAGTCCAGCCTTCCCTTCAACAGTCCTGGCACCCCTGCATGGAAAGCAATCCCCAGCCCCTGGCCAAGAAGGAAAGCCGTAATCTTCATCACCCTCTCTCAGCTTTATCAGGTTTTAGAGTGGGCTGCAGTACTTAAATGAGATGAACAAAAAGATTTAAGAGGCAGCAGGGGGCCTCTTGAAGAGGATGAAAGGAAGCATCTACAGCAACGGAGATAAGAGACAGCACGTGAATAAGAAAGGAGAGTTCTGGCTTTGTGAGCCAGTTAGACACTCACAACACAGGGAATGCTGTACACATTTCAAAAGCCAGAATCCCACAGCTTGACGCAAACAGAGCACATCCACCTGCGACCTTTGCTTCTTTCAAAGGTGATCTGACACCCCAGCCACAGGTCAGGAGTCCACACAGGTCCTAAGGACAGGAGGACTGCCCCTTGCAACTCCTCTCCAGGACATCTGATGCCCTTTAAAGCCAGTCAGCTTTGCCGTAGGGAGAGCTTCTTGAGCAGGGTGGGAACACATCAGCTGCAGCTGGTACACACCCCCAGGCATGACAGGACCTCAGCACTCACAAAACTGAGGTCTCTAGACCTCTGCCAGCCCTTTTCTGCAGAAGATAGCAGTGTTGTCCCTGCTTTACAAGGGGGGAAACTGATGAACAGAGCAGCTCCAGGATTAGAAAAAAGATAAAATCTCAAAACTAAAACTCAAGGAGTCTATAGCAGTGAAAGGACCAAACATATAAAGGCAGTTACAGAAACAGGGATGCTCCCAGCAAGCACTACCAGCCCACAGCTCCAGAGCAGCTGTGGCACCCAAGGGGACTGCATTCCATGTCCAGCATGGCTGTGACCTGCTGACAAGGAGAGCCTGGGGAAAAGGAGGCAGTGAGAACACCATCCGAGCTGCCGTGGCATGCCTAACTCCAACCCTGCCTCCACATGGAAGCAGAAACCTCCAAGCACCAGCGTTTTCTCATCCCAGCCTGACTCCCCTCCCTGGGCTCTCCAGGGAAGGGGACATTGCCTCAGTGCTCTGGCCACATAGTGCATTGGGCTGCTACCTTGGACAGCGGCTTTAAACTGATAGGGGGTAGTTTTAGATTAGACACAAGGAATAAACATTTTACAGTGAGGGTGGGGAGGCCCTGGGAAAGGTTTCCCAGAGAAGCTGTGGGTGCCTCATCCCTAGAAGTGTCCAAGGCCAGGCTGGATGAAGCTCTGAGGAACCTGGTCTAGTGGAAATTGTCCCTACCCATGGCAGGGGGATTGAATGAGATGATTTTAAGGTCCCTTCCAACCCAAACCATTCTACGACTATACAGTAGCCTTGAGCATTCCTCCCAGCTTGTGGGGCTTTTCTACTCAATTGCCCATGTTCTCAGCCACACTTTGCCTCCTCTCCCCTCTCTACATGAAAGCTGTGCCCTGACATCAGCAAAACCGAGTACCTGTCCAGGACAGGAAAGGAAGATTGATTTGACTCCAAATGCTGCCAAATGCATAAAGCCAACACACTGGGAAAAATAAGGCAGGCAATTTCATCCTACTTGCTTTCAGCAACGGTGACATTAGGTGTGATTTGATACAAGAGAGGAGCCAATATTTCCAAACTGAAGGGCAATTATTTAAACCTATGTATGTATTTAGAGGATCTGGAAGCTGTTCAGAATAGGAACACTGGGAAACAGCCTCTGACTCGGGATTGTGTTTATCAAGGGCCCAACACCTTTCTTGATGTCTTCACCCTAATCCAGACTTCATGTTTAAAGAAAACTCAGGGCCAAGTTTACAAAAACAACATTGTCCTGACTCCTCTCTGCAATCTATAATCATCAGGTGGCTCAGTTGCCAAAAGTTTTTGCAAACCCTGTATTTCCAGCTAGGAGCACATGAAGAATCCTCCTCTCCTTGCTGAGCACGAGCTCTGGAGCCCCAGCCCAATAACGTAAATGTCAGTGGCTGAACCTCCAGCTGGCCTTTGTGGGTTTCTCTGGCACAGCAATGCACTGCCAAGATTGCAAAGTATTAAATAAGGCAAAGAACAAAATCTAGAGTCAAAAGAACAAAATTACACATCCAAAGACTGCTTTCCAATACCCTCAGGGCTTGGCTTTGCCTGCCTGTGACGTAAATGGGTATGGATTTACAGCAAATCTGCCCCAGCACAGGCGCCAGCACTGGCAGGGAACAGGAGGTGCCTCCTGCTCCATCCTGCATCTCCAGCCTCCCACAGGTGAGTGCACACCCACAAACCTCAGCCTCATGCCAGGTGTGGTGCTGCACTGCCCATGACTAATACCAGGTTCCTGCTGATGCTCAGAGACTTCCCCAGCTCGCTCCTGCTTCAGACAGGAGGCTTTCAGGGTTCAGAGTTCCCCACAGAACCTGAGGCAGAGGAGGGTAATGGATGAAGGGTCCCCAATGCAAGGCTACTGCTTTCCCCATAATTTCACTCTATTTTGCCACAGGAGCAGCTAGGAAGCTGGAACAGGGGGCTCCAGTCAGTGCCTTGGTACATCTGCTGGCACTGGAGCAACTTTGCAAGACTGAGCTTCACAGACCTGAGATCTGCCAGAAATGAAATAAGGAGACATCCTGGAGAGCAGACAGAAAAACAGAGCAGAGAAGTACAGATCCTGAGATACTGCAGGTATAGAAAGCCAATTCTTTGTTTACAGTGGAAAAGACAAGGCTTTTAAGATAATGCTGATGGGGCAACAACTCTCAAACTGGGATGAGGCTGCAGGTTAGAAAGAGGCATTCATGTGTACACACAGACAATTGAGAGAGCCTGTAAGTGTATTACTGGAGAACATGGGAATTAACACAGGAAAGAGCCTGGGAATTCAAACCACCAGTGCCACACAATGGGCTGAAAGCATCCTGAGCAGCAAAGTGAGTGCTCTGCAGCTACACGAGAGAGATGTAGCACCCAAGGCATTGGGAGCAGCCATTAGGATCACTCAGCTTCCAAGGCTTTTTAGGAGCTATTTTTGCCAGTCTATGCAGTTATTCCACAGGATGTTCAGTCCCCACTCTTCCCCAGAGAGGCTCATCCTTTTCTCTTCACATAACCTCTCCATTTGTTTGAGGGGGTATTTGGAGGGCTGGATCACACAGCCAGCAGGAGGGCAGGAATCCCATCCTCAGATCTTGAGCCAGCTCCTTGCAGCAGCAGACCAAGAACACCTTAGGGGCAGATCGCCAATCTCATCCCAGGATATGAGGGCAGGAGGGAGCTGTGCTCCTCTGTGCACCAGCTGCACCAGCCCTGTGACTGCTGCTGCAGCACTGCCCCACCAGTCCTGTCCTACAACCCTGTTATTCACAGGAACCCCTCTGACACGATGTCACAGTGGGAACATGGAACCATTATCCATCAGAATCCTTGCAGAGAGCTGGGAGCTCCCTCCCCTGGTGCTGCAGCCTCCCAGGCCAGCACCAGCTCAGCGTCAGGGACTCCAGCAGTCTCTTGGGGCCAGAGGAGTCCTTTGTTGGGGTGCAAAAAGGCAAATCCATGCCTGCAGCAAAGTGTTCCAGCCTGAAAGGGCTTGATCCTCACTGGGAATGGGAGGTGGAGGTAGTCCTCACCAAAGCTGGGCCAGACCTGGTACATTGCAAAGGAAACCATCTCTCCTTCAGCAGGAGAGGGATGCTTGCAAAGTGTGACTGACAAATGACAAACCGCAGGGGGTCCTGCCACCTTCAAACTCCAGTGGTTTCCAAAATAAGGGCTGGGATCAAATTGCCAACATCTCTATACTGTTAGTGAGGAACATGGCAGATCAAGTCCATGTTTGCAAGAAACTATTTAAAGCACAACTATTTCACCACTTATTACCCCTATTTATCTTTAACCTGGTACTCCTTTGATACTCCTGGTCTTTAGGTCACAGCATTTTACCTGAAGCTGCCACAAAATTGCCATTTCACATCCCAACTTTTATTTTCTCTCCTATGCCCCCAAGGGTCCATACAGCTTCACATGCAGCACTTGCACCTTGACAGACAGGTGAGTGTGAGGGGGTAGGCAGAGGGAAGGGTGTGGTGGGCCAGAGAGACAAAAGGAGTCCCTGGGATCACCAGTTACCAAGGATTGAGGAAGTACTGTTTCAGTGGCTGGAACCCCACAGGGCTCCACAATGCCAGGGATGCCATCCCAGCAAGAAAAGTTCCACCTGATACATGACACCAGAGATCTCCCCACCTCAGAGATCTTTGTCTCACATGCTGCTGTCTCTTAGAAGGGTGGTGCCTCAACCTGCAAATCTCAGGAACTTCTGCTCTCAGAGGTACAGGGGCAGCAGCTTTAAGACAAGTGAAGAATTTACAAAGTGCTGCACAGACATCAAGTACAAAGCCCAGGGCTGTCTGTGGCAGTCAGAGCTCTGGGCTGCTGCAGAACAGCTGCACTACAGCTTGAGATCTGCTCACAGGAAAAGAGCCTGTGAGTGAAGAGCCCCTTCTGGAGTAGGCATGGCTGTTTCCAGTCCACCTGTCACAGCTCCAAACTGGTGCTGCAGGCCTTACATCAACCAAGGGAACTCACATGGTTTGAAGGGAGGGAAAGATTTTAGTAACCTTTAAATAACAATGTGTGCTACAAGTGATGATGTTAAGAGTGAGAAAAACCCCAGTGAGGGCACTTCCTACCCTACCAATTCTGTCATAATGGCAGGATACTGGGATAGGAGACCCAAGCTTCCCCCGACAGAGACAACACCTGTCCTTGACTCAAGGAGGCACAAAAGCAGCTCCCAGGATTACATGCAATACAGTTTGGGAATTTCAAGGAGGGTAAATGTGTCCATGTCTTCCTAATCCTAACTCTTTTCATCTGGCTTCTCCTAGGAATGAATCAGAACAAACCCAAAGCAGTTTTCTGTCTGCCCAGGCAAATTTACTGCAAGGGTTTGTGAAGCTTTGCTCTGCAGTCCTGTCTCAGCCACTGTGTGAGCAGCCATTAGCAAGTATCTTGCTGACTATATGTCATCTTAACTACAGGCTCACGTGCAACTGGTCCTTTTGATTTCTGCCAAGTAGGTTTAAGGACTGATTCCTTCACTTAAAAAGCCCCCACAAGTATTTTTGTCACTGGCTCTCACACAAAACTATTGCTGCCTAAGTAATCCCTGTTCTCTTCTGACAAGTATTGTTGTACATGGAAACATGTTGACTAGAGGAAACAAGGTCCCTGCAGCCTTGACACCTGTCCTTTAACTTGAGAGCACCATTTCTGAACAGCACAAGACCTTTCCCAGGCTAACTAGGTCTGAGTAAAACCAGTCCTTCCCTGTGGGGCCACATGCTGCATTGTGGTGCTAGCCCAGAGAGAAAGCAAGCAACTTCAGCTGTACTGACAATATTCCTAATAGAATAATTAAACTCAAATAATTTAATTAACATTGCAATTGAGTAATTACATTTAAGGCATTGTGCTAATTGAGCAATATTTGTATTGCCCCAGCAATGAGGATAGACATGGTCGCCTTTCAACAGGCAGGAGGAGACAGATGGTGCTAATAAAGGGTAGAAGATGAATGTGAGGTCACTAGATTAAGTGCTCTTCCTTTTTTTGCCGAGAGAAAGAAGTCAAGCCACTGTGATCCTGTTGCCTATAAAAGCCTAAGTAACAGAAATAGAAGAGACTGGAGGATTGCAGGAGTCTGCTTGACCATTAATTGCTTTTTATTGAAAGCTCCGAGCCCACTTGGCATTGCATCAGCAAGAGGGCAGCCGTGTCCCTGCCCAGAGTCCCTTATCTTAATCGCGTTCAGACAGCAGCAACAAATGGTGAGCTAAGATTTGGGGAGGGATGTCTGCCTCCCTTAGCAACCCGAACGAGCCTGCAGCCTATATCAGGCCAGAAGTCAGGAGACAGACTCCATCCCAGTAAGATGAAACAGAAGAATAAACCAGCAGTTTTAGGCAGCCTCACTTATGCATCCCGAGACTCTGCAGGACTGAGACCAGTGAAGGGTTCTGGGTCAGTGAAGTGGGCAGTTAAATTACCACCCATTCCACCGCCACTTGCACGACAGCCCAGTTCTGGGCAAGAGTGTCCAGAGTGGCTGCCCCACTATCCACTAACTCTTCTTTCCCTAAAAAGCAGAAGTGCTACTGCAGTGAGTGAAAAATACCAGTGTCTCTGTTTACTTGTGAGTACCAGGGTTTCCGGTGCTGCATGTTTGTCTTCCCTTAGAGGCTCAGGCTGATGATCAACCTCGAGAATGCAGGCATTGAGGCTTTCATGGATTAGCCTCTAACCAAACACCAGCTGCACTCACAGCTTCCATGCCTGTATGCGGAGACAGGGGTGTTTTCTGGGAATCCAATTTTGCCTTGTAGCCTAAGGTGCTGGGAATGGAAAGGTTTACACTTGGTTAACTCGTTCTAGTCTGCAAAGTCACTGCAAGCATGATGTATATCTGCTCTAGCTACTCTGAGCTGAGTTTTTGGCAGCTCAGAGTATCACAGTTCTGCCTCCCTTCCTTCCCCCAAGCAGTTTCAATTTTCTTTCCCACTCCCAGGACTTTCTAAGCAATTTAAACTTGTTTGGCAGATTTTTTTTAATTTTATTTTAAGAAAGAGGCAGCTGATGTGTGCTGTTTGCAGCTCCTCTCCCACTCTCAGCAACATCTGAGCTTGATGGTTAATTACTGCGAGACCTCTCCACCTCTGTCAGTGTTAGCTGGAATGGTGGTTTTTACACCATGCATATCAACAAGCATTTAGATGGAAAATAAACCTACTGATGCTCCCAGTCTTGGGGAAACTAGTGTGCTGATTCAGGCATCTGAATCCATGTGGATGATAGACAGATCTTGCTCTGCAACAGAGCTCTGATCACCAAGGTCCATACAAGATTTTCCTATGTCCACTGCAAGACAGATCCATAGAAATGAGACTTAGTTTACTCAGCTCATGGCTCTCATTTGAGAGCTATTGTCCATACTTGACAAGTTGCCTCAGTTAACTTTTCCCAGGCAGAAAACACATGAGACCCTCTCCAGGTGGGAGAGGGCTGGTAACACCCCCAGGTTCTCTTCCAGCCTGTGCCTCAGGAGGGCAGCTGGCCACAGGCACCTCCATCCCCACGCTGCTACTTGGGTTTGCAGGAAGAGAAAACAGACAGGTCTGTTCCTTTGGGCAGTGTCTTGCTGCAGACCTGTGGCAGAGTAAACCAGAGGACTGAGCTCTGGCTCCTTCTCCTTGAAGGAACACAGCAATGAAAGTATGAGAGGGTACAAACACATCCTTGTGACTGGAACGCCACATGATGGTGATGAGTCTGGGTCTGACTCATAGCCCGAGAGATGCTGTAATACACCACCACTAGCCTGCTCTGTCCACCCAAACACTGGGGCAGAGCTTTGGCATTCAAGTCCATTCTTACTATAGGATCCCATTTTCCCCACCACAGGATCAATCCCAAATCTAGGGGGACAGTTATCCCTGCTAACTACAGCAGCTTATCTTTTGATAAAGACCTTGCACACGAACTCATTCCCAGCTCTTTCAGGGAATTCCCACCAGTGTTTCTTCAGTTGTTCTCAGGCTCTGTGTGTGTTTTGGTTTTATCAGATGTTTGATTAAGAGCAGCAAGCATTAATGCGCTCCAGGAAATCCCAGTGTGCAACTCTAAAAAGCCCAGTCACACACACAGTGGCATCATCATAGGAGCAATCCCAGTAGCCTCACTCTTGGCATGTTTCCTCTGAAAGCAAAGACTACATTAACAACAAAAGCTCCAGCATACCGCATATTTTCTGGAAAAGTATGTATTTGGGGGTTTCAAAGAAAGGAATCTATCTTGGTAAATGCTGCCCAGGAACTGCCTTGATCATCCTTGTGCTGCACTGCTCAGCTGTCATTAACTTACAAATGAATTCCTATTGTGTCTCATGGATTTCTTCAGACATTATTATTACAGCTTCCAAGGACAAACAATTCTCTTGATTTAAGCTGTTCAGCTGTAGTTTGAGTAGCAATAGCATTGGAAAACATGTTTTATCCAAGAAAACAAAAATATTGCTTCCAAATAGAAGCACAGGTGCAATTTAAATAAACTCACAGAGCATAAACTTGGGAATTCATAAATAAAAAGAACAAAAATGGGGTTTTCTATTACTTCACATATTCTCTTCATTCAGTATCTGTATCACTGCAGAGTTAATCAGCTTCAACTGTCATATCCAAGCACTGGTTCAGGGCAACCTTGGGGAATCATTCCAGATGATGAAACCTTTTTCTGCATCCAAGAGATGCCCTACCCCTGGTTTGAACATAGCATCTGGCTGCAGAGTAAGAATAGCTCCAATTCCCTCATTTATCTATTGATCCTAGAGCAAAGGCTTGGAGTGGGGTTTTTGTTTGTTTTTCTTCTTGTGTAGCTGCTTTTTTACCTCATTTGTTTGGGTTTTTTTAATAAACATGGGCTGCTTTAAACAGGGAAAAGATGGAGGCAAGGAGGCATATGTCTGTAGGCCTAAAACTAGATGTGACATCCACTGTTCCAGCTCAGGGCACAGCAATCTGTCACCCAAGCATTGCACATTCTAACTCAGCTTACCCAGAAATAGGTGCAGCAAGGACAACGCAGAGACTTGGGCTGTTGGGAGCATTAGATAGGGTTCATGAACTTCCTACTCCTCCCACTCCACTTCCCCTTTCATCCACTTTTGATAAAAAAATCATCAAGTGCCACCTTGGGCTGACCCCATGGAGCAAGACAGGGTTCACAGCCCAATAGATCTATGTCACCTCATCACTCAGGCCCTCTTGGAAACCTTATAGCTATTCCAGGCATAGTCCCCTTCCCACAACTTCTTTTAGCACAGAATTTCTAGTGCTGGTGACATTCATTAGCCCTAAGCACAGGGTAATTGTCTGCTCTGACCTTCCCCTTCAACAAAGTCACTTTAAAGAGACTTTGATAATATCTTTCTTCTCCCAGTTGTGCTTTTGCCCAATACACCTCATTCCCTGACTTTCACTGTCTCCATCCCCACACCACCTGTTGCTCTCTGCCTTACAACACAGCTACAGTCCTACCTGCTCCCCAAGCCCCAAAACCCCAGGTAGCTCTGCCTGCCCCCTCCAGCCTCACTGGTGTTCTCCATACCAAGTCTCAGAGCCTTGCCCAGCTCTCCACCACACACAGCAGTGATGACCTGAAACACCCTCACCCACATCAGTCCGTGGCCCCCAAGCAGCTCCCCAGACACACCATCATCCAGCTCTGGCAGAAAGTTACTAAATGCAAATAATGATGCAAGTTGCACTTGGGGCCAGGTCATTTTCAGTGTTTTACTGTGACCTCCTGTAGTTCCTCCCAGCATCTCAGGCACCCCCCAAAGCTTGTTATAGTTCCTACAGTTGCTGCTGACCAAGAGCCATACACCAGCTAAACCACACTGACATTCCAGCCTTCATGCAGTGCCCATGACCCAGAACAAAGCCAGAAACATTTCTTACCTTGTCAGAGCTTCCCACATACGGCCAATGGCAAATTGCCTCTTTGATCTTGCAGCACAGATAATCCAAAAGCCAAGATGAATCATGCATCTTTCATCTACCTTGCTGCTTCCTATATAATGGCCATGCAACTTTTCCCCTCTCTCTTCTTCATCCCAGGAGCACCATGAACATAGCACATACTACCCTTACTTGCCTACTTTCCCCCAGTGCTTCTCCTCACCATTTATCTCTTCCTGGGCAGAGTCTTCTGGCCCGCTGTGACTGGGATCTGCTCAGGTGAGAGTAGGTACAGCTGCCTATCCCAGGTGAAGCCAATCCCTCATTACCCCCTTTGCCAGCTTGCCACAGTGTCACCCTATGGTGCATACAGTTTCTAATCTGCCACTGCTTAGCAAATGTCTGTCTTGCCCACGTCATTTTACCAGTTAATAAAATCAGCTGTGTCCATCTCCATTCCTATCCTGTTCCTTTTTTACACAGTTTTCCAATATGAAAAGAATTTTGCAGAAGGTGTATGCAGTTTTTTTCTCTCTGCTGAAAAGCTGCAGGAGACAGGTTGCCAATAGAATCATAGAATTCTTTCAGTAAATACAACCTAGCTGTCCTGACAGGCTCTGCTCGGTTGTGATACCATCGAGTAAAAATGGCATGGATTTAAAAAAAAATGTTGATCAGCATCAGAAGTGAGCTGTCAGGCTGCTGGGATCCACGAAGGAGGCGCCCAATTAAAGGGAGATGGTCTCTAAGGATTGTAAGTGGACAGTGTCTGCCATCATTCTGGCAACTTCCTATGATCTTCTCTTTAGAAACGACTGTGTGAAGGCAGAGAAAAAAGATGAAAGGGAGACCTTGAGATGAGAAAGCCCAAAATGATGAAAGATTTCAAGGGGTTGAGAGAAGTACTCCAAACCCAAAGGCACTCCTGTGTTGCCTGTATCACTGCTTCCCTGGAGCGGATTTCAAGAACATTAAGTACTCATCTGACACATGGGAACACACATCAGGGAGCAGAAAGAAACTTTTCAGGCCTTGGGAAACGCCAAAAAATGCTGAATGATTCTGACTTTTTCTGAATTGTTTCGTTTCTTCCTAACCAGAATTTGCACCAGGGACCTGTGGGACTGGTTATATTTGAAGCAAACACTGAAGGGGCTCCTCCACAGTTCTGTCAACAACCCTCACACAGCCCTGCCTGGTGTCCCCTCCCCACCCACACAGCACCTCAGGAAGGACACGGCGCCTCAACCAGCACTGAGCTGAGTGAGGGAGATGGATAACACACTTCACCCACATATGGTACAGCCAGTAAGGATCAGATATGTCAACTGAAATCTATCAGGAAACTCTGGTGAGAAATGTCCTAATGTGAGAACAATAGAGGAAAGGGAGACAAAACGGAGAGGAGAGGAGAGGAGAGGAGCACAGAACAAACAATCAGGAGGGAAAAGGGAAAACAGGGATGCTGTTCAATCCACTGAATTCATCACAGTCTGAAAGTGAATTCTACCCAGACGTGAAGACAGAGTGAACAGAGACACAAAGGGAGCAAATAGAAACACAAAGGGAGCAAATAGAGACACATAGAGAGAAATCCTCTCCTGTTTGTGAAGATTATACAAAACAAATAACTACCAACCCCCAGTATATTCCAGGCATCTTCCCTGGAGCCAAGACCATCAGNGAGCACAGAACAAACAATCAGGAGGGAAAAGGGAAAACAGGGATGCTGTTCAATCCACTGAATTCATCACAGTCTGAAAGTGAATTCTACCCAGACGTGAAGACAGAGTGAACAGAGACACAAAGGGAGCAAATAGAAACACAAAGGGAGCAAATAGAGACACATAGAGAGAAATCCTCTCCTGTTTGTGAAGATTATACAAAACAAATAACTACCAACCCCCAGTATATTCCAGGCATCTTCCCTGGAGCCAAGACCATCAGTAAAAAACAATGACTGACTGTCTATGGCATCAGTTCTTGAAGGGGATCCCGCAAAACAATGGTGATTCCAAGCTGCAGGTGCTGTAGTGCAGAGGGTAAAGGCCTGCCAACAGCAGCAGGTTTAAATGCAGCCACTGCAGCATGAGCGGAGGGATCTTTCTGTATGTACAGATACAGCTTAGTTATTTTGGTAAACTTTATTTGGAGGGAGGCATACACCCAAAACAGGAGTGTTTCACACAATGGAAGAAGTATATAGAAGTTTTGGATGCAAAATTTAAACTGAACAGCAGATAAAATGAAGTAATCTTCCTTTTAAAACAAGTAGCAGGGGTATATGATGATAACAACAGCCCTGGAGGAAGGTGGGGATGAAGGCAGTCCAGAAGCCTGCAGCTTTAAGGAAAAGATCTAAATTTAAGTTCTTGCACTATCTCAGGTGTTCATATGGAGTAAAACTCAAGGGTTTTCTCTTTCTCAAGCTCTAGAATAAGGCAACTACCCTGGCCCCTGGTCAGTGTGTGGACAAAGGGGAACATGAAGAGAGCTGAAACTCAGAGAGCAAGATGGGCCATGTACTTCAGTGCACCACCACAGCTCTGAGAGAAGGCAGGAACAAGTCAAAATGGGAATGGTGGCTCTGCAGCCCCAACTGGAGGACAGAATGCAGGAACAAGGAGAGATGACAACCTGCATGATATTGGCATACTACTGCAAACAAGCCTCTATCTCATTTCCATATCCACAGTACCCTCTACTTAACTGCAATACATTTAATCAAGTTGTTTCTTAGGGAACCAAATAAAGCTTGATGATGCTTAATGGCTGGGGCTTAATGGCTGGGTTGTTTAACTGGGCTCATAATTCTGATGAATTAAGATGCTTGCAGGTGTTGGAGTGGTACTTAGGCAACAGCCTCGATGTTCAGAGGCAAAGGGGGTTCTGTATCCCCTTCTAAAGGATTTCTGCCAGAGCTAGTTCAGCAAAGCAAAACTGTCCTCAAGCCCTTGCGAAGAAGGAAACTTATATCTGTCACTAGCCCCCAGATTTCTGGGAAGTTTGAGAAACCTCCATGTCCTTTTGATCAGTTTCCTCTTGGGATGATATATGGAAAAAACGCCAAAACTCTAAACTCAATCTTTGCCTAGGGCAGCCTCTGTGTCCTTGGTAGGAAGAAAGTAGGAATGTGAGAGGGTCTCCAGGTGATGATAGTCATCCAAGTATGGCCCTGACCAGCACAGCAAACTGCCCACCACCAGAACAGTGTTTCTACTCCACTGGAATGTCCTTTGGAGCAGTGGAACACACAAAGCCTGGCTGCCTATGAGTTTGTCACGTGTCCATATATCCTCACACTGTGATTTCAGCTTCCCCCTGCCAGCAAATCTCCTTTCCCTTTCCTGCTGTGTCACCAGCTTGCCATCTTCCCTTCGTGGAGTGGTGTGGATGATCTACAGTATCCTGAAGTATCCAGAGAGTCAGTGGCCAGCAGGTACAAGAAATCACACTAGAACTTCCCCCTTAGGCAGTACAAATTTGTATTTCCCTTTTCTATTCAGCAGCTGACTTTCTTATAAAACACACTTACCTCAGGTTTTTGTCTCTTGAATGCTGATAAAATGCCCCCAGGTTAAAAAATATTTGGAGAGAAATTGTGATATGGATACCAGTGTGGCATATGCTCATTTGCATAAGAAATTAAAACAGGGAAGAGAGGCACAATGAGCCAAAATCATCCTTGTTTTCAGTATCAAACAGTGACATTAAATTAAGCAGAGCTTGATTAGTAAATTACTACTGCCAACTATAAAAGCAACATAACCTTGTGGATAGAGCACTGGAATAGGTCTCAGAAGAGCAGAGTTGTACTCTGCTTTGCCATGGATGTACTGAATTAATTTGGACAAATGTCACCTTCAGATGTGTATAAATATCAGTCAATCTTCCACTTTTGTATAAGAAATGCAAAAAAGAAGCAGCATATTGTCTAGCGGCCACAAAGATAACCTTTTTCCAAGAAACAGCTTGTTTGGCAAACACAGGAGGGAAAAACTGAGTCAGGAGGAATGATCTCAGCCTTTTTGTACATCGACATTGTTCCCCTCAACCACAGCTTTGGAATAAGAGACATTCAAATGTAATTTATGGAAAACACAACTTGGAGTGGCTCCTGAGTGTTATCAGCATACTTAATAGCTTGTGATGAATCATAACTGAGGCATCTGCTTTCCAGTGCATTAAGGTTAAAGCAGAAGTTGATTCGAATTATTCTAACCCAAGCATTGGGTGCACTTTTCAGAGAAGTGGTTGAAATGTCCAGACATCAGCTTAATTTTTCCTAGAATTATAAACTACTGTATTACAAAGATACTATGAATTCTGAAAATTCCTGACAAAGCAGAAAATGCACCTTTAAATTCACTATTAGTGTCTTCAATTCATCATGGAGTATCCATCTCCTCATTATAGACTGCCACAAGTTTAGCTGCATGGTTACTGTCTGCAACCTAGATGGTCAATTATCTTCCTCTACTTCTACACCAGAAGAATGCAGGACTCTGAACCATTTTGCTCTGAAAGAGCATTCAAGGTTTTGGTTAAGTGTACCATTAACATGCCAGGGCCTTCTTGTCCTCTCCACTTTGATCACTGAGCAAGTTCCTTGGTTTCCTGCAGGACTACTAATGTTAAAAGAATATATTTGCCCAGCAGCTGGTGAGAGAAATATCTTGGTTCCCCATTTCTGTAGCTCTAGATTGGACCTGTAGGCCAAAGAACACATTTTGCAGCATTTCAGCCCTTTGAGTAATGCTTTGTTATGCAAAGTTTCTCTTATCTCAACTTTTAGGAGGTCTCTTGGGACATAATATAGAGAAGGCAGAGTCAGAGGTAACTGGAACTGTTTCTTAGAACATAGTGTTTTATTAATCAAGAAAGATCAGAAAAATAGCTGGAGGGACAGCGGGTGAATAGAAGATACTGAACCATACATTGTCAAAAATTATTCAAAAGAGCTGAGATGTTCATCCATGCAGCTTTAGCTGGTTAACTTGTTCTCCCAGTGTAAAGGAGGCTCAGATGTGAATATGGATCCCTGAAGAGCTTTGATCTTCTCACCAAAGGTAGAAGGAGATTCTGAGCTGGCCCCAGTCACAGCACCAGAGATCAAGCAAGGGTATTAACACTTGCAAGTCTTGAAATAGTGCCTAAGCACCAGACTCATTGACCAGAGACTCACTGTGCTACTTCTCAGCCATAACCACACAAAGGGCTTTCTCTGGCTTACAGTACTGTAATCTCCTACTTTCTGATTCACAGAGCCTGAAGCAGACTGAAGGAACCAGAAAGTTAACCAGAGCAGCACAAGAGCCAGACAACATCAGCTTTTAGTACCTTTGGGTGCTGTGTTCTTCCTGACTTATTTCCCCAGAGATACTCCTCCTGGACTGTTCAAAGGAAACAATCTACTATTTCATGACAAGTTTGGTTTCAAGAAGATTTCACACTAGAAGATTATTTTTGCAAAATTTTTCTGTCTCTCTATCCATCAGCAAAATTTATGAAATCAAACTTCCTTGATACTCTCAATGTGACTTCCAAGATCTCCTCTTCAGAGAGAAAACGAGCTCTACCCTCCTTGCTGTTGACAGGGTAGGGGAGATGCAGCAGCAGCTTCCTGTAAAAGAGGACACAGTGAATTTCAGTGTCTCAGATCACAAGAGCAATTGAGATTTCATTGCAAGTTACTCCTGCAATTCTCCAGTCAGTATCCCAAAGAATGTTCAAGTATATCTTGTTCTCATGCCAGGTTGTGGGGTTCCTGCAATGGTTCTGGAAATACTTCCAAAACTTTTCCTTCCTTTTGGTTGTGGCTACGACAGTGATTTCCAATGATGCATTGCAGGCTTTCTCCACTCTCTTGCTTTTGCAGTGCTGCATAAATGCAGAGCAAGAAGGAGCTTGCACTGAAAATGCACTGTAAAGCATAGTCCAGGTATGGGAATGGACTTACACTGATGAAGTTGCTGGGATTTTATCCTACATGGAAGATTAATTCAGTGATCCCCCTCTGCCTGTGGCACAGCTACATAATACAAATAAAGAAAGAGTGGGTCTTGGACTCAGGAACTATTCCACAGTCCATTAGTATGTCAGACACAACTTTCCCTGGAATGGCTGACAGACCTTCTGGTTTATGTCCTCCCAAGGATGTCTCAGTTCTCCCACTGATAACAGTTCAAACTTACTTGTTCATGCAGAGTCTGAACTCTTTTTCCTCTTACCCCACAATTACATACTAACAATATGAATGATGGCCCAGTCTTAGACCCTCACTCTATAGACAGTGCAAAGAGAATACAGGACACTGGGGAATCAAGAGATCTGCCCAGGCAAACTCTGTAGAGCCCAACAAAATAACATGGTAGCATAGATGAGGAAGCAGCCACAGGACTACAGAGCTGGGACCAGTTCCTTCAAGTTTTCCTACCCATCTGTATGAGAACAGTGTTTTACAGCATGTAGAACTTGAAATCCTAGTTGTTCCTCTCATACTGAGAAAACTTGCACTTATAATTGTGAAAGCGGCACTGCTTCAGGCTGTACCCAAGCAACCATTAGATTTATGGTGAACAGTTTATTTGCCAGGCTTGTGACTAGAGACAGCGGGGCACTGAGAAGATAATGGCAGATCTGAGTCACCAAAAAGATAGAATTGCAAAAGAAAAAGGATGCTGAGGTTTTCCTACATCTGCAGTATTGCATTAAACTACCTTTTTTACTGCCCATAGGTTCTGCAAGTCATTAGTTGAACACTTATTCCTCACAATTTCGCATTTCAGAACTAGCACTTCCAAACATTCTTCTGCTTCTGTTGCATCTTTGGGTTAAAACTAAGCACGAGGTAACTGACTTTGCCTGGTTTTGGCTGTGAGAAAAATGGCTTTTTGTCTACTAGAGAGAGAGCTAATTTTGTCCTTAATCCATGGCCTGCACCTTGAACTTATTTGCAGAAAGCTATTCACATATAGATCTTCCCACATCCCATTCAGTGCAGCAAGTCAGCCCAAAGGATTAAGCTTTCTTATGAAACCATTCTTTGGGAAAAAGGATTTCAAGCAAAACAGACATGGGAATTAGCTGGAAATCTCAGGAAGGCTAATTGTACACTGAGGGAAAGATGGAGGAAGACTGGGAAGTCCAAGAGTCAGTGGATTATGTTTGTAGGTTTGAAATGGCCCTACGAAAAAGGAATTCAGAGGACATCTCTTTAGGGAAACCTTGTAACATTTCCATCTCTGCACCCATGCCTGGAAATGCCCATAATTTGGCTTTCAGCTTCTGAAAATATATCTGCACATTTTTTACCATCTTCAGTAATATATTAGTACAAATTACTGTTTAGAAGTACTAAACAAGAAGTCCTTCAAGAACCTGGGCAGCTTTTTGCCAGATGTTTTGGGCCTTTGAAGCCTTGTTATTTAAGTAGCCAAAATCTGTCTTAAAGCTGGTTTTTACTAGACAGTATCACAGATTCAAAGCCAGCACACTGCACACTTAGAGATGGACTATTATTGGCTTTGTCTGTATCTATTTCTCAGGTGCAATTAGTAATCTGATCTTCATCTTTAACTTCACTTTCCGCACAGCCTTCAGTTGAAGGCTTGGTTTAACCTCATTTCAAACAAGATATTAACTGTATTTCTATCAATTGTGTTACACTTACT
This sequence comes from Campylorhamphus procurvoides, assembly GCA_013396655.1. Taxonomy (NCBI): domain Eukaryota; kingdom Metazoa; phylum Chordata; class Aves; order Passeriformes; family Dendrocolaptidae; genus Campylorhamphus; species Campylorhamphus procurvoides. The sequence continues at coordinate 179,314 of WBMV01007228.1, forward strand.
TTTTGGGAGTTCGAAGGTCAAGAACCTTGTCCTGGATATCTAATGTGATGTCTGAGTACTTTGTTTCTGGCAGCTTGATTTTAATCTGAAATGACGGGCAGATGCAAAGCTGTGATTACATATGTGGCCCTATAAGCCATAAAAGATCTCATCTTCATGAATATTTTGATGCTAGTGTCAAAGAGCAACATTTTAAGCAGGTAATTTGTATCAGAGAAAATATGATGATCATAACCATTGCTTTCAGTAGCTTAGTGGTGTACATTGACATCCTATTTTCTTAAAAATCCTGAGCTGCTAATGTATTGGAGAGATATCCTATATCCAGCAAAGACCTCTGGCTTTGTGTATTGAAAGGACAGTTTGCTTCTAGTAGATGAATAACACAGCAGTTCCACCCATCCTGAAGTTCAGAAACCAGGGAGGTCTTTGGTTATATAATGATGCGACAGAACCTGATACCTGTAACTTTAAAGACTGTCAGTATTGTAGCATTCTGCTAATTCATACCTTGTGAAAAGTGCAGGCAGATGAAAATAATCTCCTTCCCAGCCCCTCTCCCCTCCAAAACTGTATCCAAGGTGAAACTTCTTCTTAGAGCTACATTTTATTTCTCTTAAGTTCATATGTGGCACATGCATTTGCACAGATTCCCTTGAGAACACTTGCTCCTTGAGGAGATACACAAGTTCCTCAGGTTAGCAATTGTAAATATCATCTACAAATGCTTGAAGAACTACAATGAAATGCTACAGGAGGCCAAAGGCAGCAGTAGTTTGCTCTTTACCTTCCATCCCTCAAGCAGTTAGGAAGATGGAAAAGAGCAGAGAAAAAGCACAAAGAAGGGATTGGAGATCCAGGCTCAGCTCACCACTATATCCTCACAGCAAGCAGTGGAGGGGTCTTTCCCACTCATCCCAAAGAAGACATCTTCTGTTCCCACACACTGTTTGAATAAAATCTCATACCTGAAAAAGAGAAGTCATTGCTTAAGAACACCAGAGAAGGGGGAGGAGACTAAAGGAGGTTGGAATTCCCAGAGGACTGTAAATATCCTCATCATGTTGTCTCTCCTTTTCAGTCACCCTTCAAGGCTTCAGTCCATCTGCACTGGGTTTCTGTTCAATCGTGGCTGAGGTAGGTAGAAGACAGGTGAATATCCTTCACTCCACCTTCGAAGGCACTCACCATGCTGCCTCTGTTTCACAAACCAGTCTTTGTGGGATCAGGAAATGCATCCTAAGTGAATGTGATACTTATCAACTAGTCAAACACCACAAACTCTTGGGAAATGGATTTGAAAAGGGGGATGTCACAATTAAACATGTTCTGTTCTGTCCTTCAAGATATTCTTGCAGCCTGAGCATAACACTCTTTAGTAAGATTGTAATTATTTTGCATTCAGCCAACATTTATTTTCTTCTCCTTCACATCTATAAAATGTACAATCACATACTCCTTTGCTCTTGAGAATTAATGAATGAGAAAATACAAACTAAATTTGTATTTATAACATATGTTACTCCCACTAAATTCAGCAAAATAAGTGGGGAGGATCACTTGTCTAAGCTGTTAGAAAGAATGTATGGAAAGTCTTAGGCATCTGCATATGTAGTGATTCCTAAGTCAATGACAAATGTGTCTAATAGCTCTGGATGCACCTCTGTAGCCATCTGTTTTCCTTGTGGGACATTTTCCTTGCTTCATTTGATGAACTGTTATAAAGGCTTACATTCTCTCTTCATCTGTGCAACATGAATCATAATTGTTTGAGACTAGAGAAGCACTGCAGAGGGGAATGGTCACAAAATGGCACAGGAAAAGCTTCTGTTGTGCTCACAACACAAAGAGGTGTGAGGTCACCTCGCAGGTGACCATCTCAAAAACAGCTGGATGTGAGGGTGGATGCCAATTCATTTTCAGAAATTCTGAGTCCAAGTTCAGAGTGGTCTCAGTCCTGTGTTTAGATTAGGAAACTGAACCCCTCACATCATGATTTATGCAAAGACAAAAATGAAGGCTTTGGACTACAAATCAGTGTACAATGTGCAGCTTCATGGGCTACAATCCATGTGCTCCAACATTACACACTACAAGATATGGCATTGGAACACAGTGATTAGAAATTCAAAAGCTGCTTTATGGCTTGACCCTGAGGGCTTTCTGACCTCTACAAACTACATATAACATGCCCGATTGTACCCATTTCAAGAACATTTTTGTTATTGTTTTTCTATGAGCAAGACAAAAACCTCTGGTTTTAGATTGTCCCTTTGACAGACCAAGATGTCAAGATTTAAAAGCTCAAAACTGCCTACATACAGCTTTCCTTCCTGCAGTACTATTTGTCTCTAAAGAGCTTAAATCTTTGAAATGCAAATATAAGTTGGAGTACTTTATGAATTTATGAGTATGAAAAAATGGATGCATCTTGGTTGAAACAGGAAAAAACAGGTATTTCACATGAATTGCATATTTTAAAGCTAGTAAATCATTTTGCTGACCTACTTCCTCTCGTAATCCCACTTTATACAAGTAACTGATGCTGCACATAAACTTATGATGGGAAAAATCAACACCATGTTTCTGTTATGAGATCAGAAGGTTTCAAGAGAAGGGTTAAAATCACTCCTCACATGTTGATTTAGGTGCAACATAGACATTCTTCTTTTATTCTTCCACAACACAAGCTTTTCAGAAGGCTGTTTCACTCCAATGCAGTGGAAGCTGTTTAAATCCCATTAAATTCAATGCTATGTAAAGCCCATGCAGGCAGTCTCAGCTCACTTACTCTGGCTCTTCTCTAGGGTCCCAGGTATCATCAAATTCAGATCCTTCAGGGACCTCCTCTGTATTCCAAATAGTTTTTCTGTTTTCAGATTTCACTTGCAAAGTACCTGTAAGGAATAAGAAAAATCCCACTGTCACCTTTTGAAATGTCTCTGTTCCTCCAGGTTTGCTGAAAACTTAGAATATTGTTCTAGAATGTAAAGAGAAGAAAAACTAAAAAAACCCCATTTCTTCACCCTAGAAAGTATTTCTAGGCTTTAGAAAAATCTTTGCAATAAAAGCATTCTAGGTGATTATAGACTCCTTTACCTCAGTTTCTTATGAATGGTGATTTGCAGAAAAAGGATGTTTTCCTTTCACTTAAATCTCCTTTACACAACCTCTATGTCCAGGAAATCCTTCTTTCAGGCATAAAATACCTAGTGCTTCAAAATAGGTAAAGTGTGGAAGGATGAAATACTAATCTTCCCCAAGCCAGCTGGCATAAGATTTTTCAGGGAGCAAAGATTCACAAGAGACCTCCTCCTCACACAGAAATCCAGTTCTTCCCATTAATTATTTGGCACAGTCCAGACAAGGTGCTAAAGAAAGTTTATGGGCAGAAGAGTATGGTTTATGCCTGCCCTGCATGAAAAATATTTTTTCTAGTAAGCTGGCAATTTTAAAACTTTAAGGTTTTTAGAGTAGAATCCCTGGTTATTGTTGGAATCCCAAGCAAAAATAATCTGTTCTATTTGCCACAGTTCCTTTCCTGCTACACTTATCCTGGTCCCTGCTGGTCTTTCTTAGGGCTCATAACAAAGCTGCCCAAGCATTAACTTCGGGAAGAACTTTACATTAACTTTGCCAAGACTTTGCCCAAACTGTTGTCCTTTCTTTCCTGAGTAAAATCCACGGTGTTGACACAATGTAGGAACCCTGAAGGCATTTGTTCTCATTGTCTGAGAGTCTGCCTTTCTACCTGATGTCAGAATACCTGAAGCCAGATAAAGTATGTAATTGTCTGGGGCTTCCAGGCAGTGAAATAGATGTTGGAAGGAGAATAACTGAACTATGTCTCTCAGTCTGTGAGGGCAGCACTGAACAAAGCTTCTGTTTCTCCCTATGCATGGCCTGAATAAGTTTGGGAAACTTTTGGGAGGAGGGAGTATGATATGACTGCTTTCACAGTAAACTTCATAGTTCTTCCTCCTCATAGGCTTAGGCTCAGTTCCACACAGTTTACTGCATGAAGATCCTTGCAGGTGAGTACTTAGTCCATCTGCCTTGTTGGCTCTAAGTGAGCATTAACAATTCCATGAGAGTATTTCTATGGAGCTTTTGATGCTCAGTCACGATCCCTGCAGCCCCTGACCTGGCTGTGCTCTGCATGGTTATCATCTCCACTGGAGCTACCCTTTCTGCTTCTCTTTGCATATTTTACAGTTAAGCTTTCAAAAAAAGAATAATTTTACAGTGTAATTGTAAAACTAATGCAAACTCCATCTCAAAGGTGGATGACCACTCTTTTATTGAAGCAAACTCTTCAGTGGTAACTTACAACACCTGCTAAAATCTGCTGGCTTGGGACTGAATGCTAAAACACACAAATACTCCTCCTTACCAGTGGTCTCTTTCTTTACAGGTCCAATACTCCCAGGAGTCATGGCACCAACAGAGGAGCGTGACTGCAGAAAAGGCACATGGATCAACCAAGTCTGACAGACCCAAGCTCAGTTACAACCATAATATCAGTAAATAGAAAATGCTGAGGTCAGACAAACCTCTGCTAGAATCCAAAAAACGTTATCCAACAGTTTCATGACTGAATCACCAACTATTTTTTATTTCACTCTCACACAGCAGAAAGTGACCTTGACATGCTAGGCTTAAGCAGGACTCCCAGAAGCCCAGTAACAAAGACAGATGTGCTTTTTGAGTTTTAGTTTCCATGGCATTTTGGCAAAATTTCCATGCTTTGCCTGCCACGAAAATACTACAGGAAACCAAGGGTTCCACATGAAAACCCCATCCCAGCATTTGGATTCCTTTTGACAGTAGAGATCATATGAGGCAACAACATTTTCCTCTAATTATGAATCAATTTAGTGCTAATAGGCCAATGTGAGGCATTTCTCTGTGTATGAAGATTCCTTGGTTCGATAAAAGTGCCTCATATGCACAGAGCATTAAATTAAATCAAAATAAAGATTTCAATTTACCCAGATTGACTCAGACTTAATTGACATCCCTCGTGGCAATTTTCCATTTCTGTCTCTGAAGTGCCATTCATTTTATTAATAAGATGTAAACAAATTCTTTTAGAATCAGGATGTTTACTGCAGAGATGTACAGCAATAATGGTAGTTTTAAAAGCCAGCCATGAAACAGCTGGAGGGTAGTTGGAGTGCAAAGGACAACATCCATACTCTACTGAAAGGAAATTTCAAAGGATATGCAGCCCTTTTATCCCAAATATTACTCCCATTGCCACTACTGGGGCACAACTGCTAGGCCAGCCAGCTGGCTCTTTGTTGAGGAGTGATTTGGAGGAACACTGAGGCATTTGGCATTTTTGTCACCCATGACATAACATGACTTGTTCAAAATGCCATGAAACTTGGCAGAGTTTTGAGCCTTCACAGAGGTCTTCTACATTGTTGGTACCTGTGGGGCTTCTGGGAATATTTGTCTCCAGCACACAGGCAAGCTGCAGAACAATGGATTTTTCCAGAAGCCGTGATTTTCATCTTGTCCTGAGATGAATTGATATAGAAGAATGGACAGAAATGTCTCTCATTATTCATTCAGATTATTCATCTTAAAATGATTATTCACCTTTCCCTATTCTACAACTACCAAAATATCTATTGTACTTTGGTGATCATTATCTCTGCAGTTCTTCAATGCCTGACAAACACAATTAGTACACTCAGTTGTCTCTGGATATTTTGGTCTTTATTCAGAAGTTGAGCAGCAACTTTTTTTACAGCATTTAGCTGTAATTGCCTTCATCTCTAGCAGACTTCAGGGAAAAGTAGGGGAAAAGTCTAAAGTATCTAAAGCTCTTTCAACTACGTTTTCTCATTTCCTTCAGGCTGAAAAATTGAACACCCCTCGTATTTTGTGCTCACAATCTGTCCATGTTTTCCTGAGGCATCTTCCTTATTCTATCTCTCAAGAGCTTCCTACACTAAAAATATCTTCTAGATGTTTCAGTCAGTCCAAAACCTTCTACGGTTTTCATTCTCTTTTTAGTCACTCTGGGAAGAGATTTGCTTCTCAGTTAACATGGTCAGAAGGAGCAATTCTTATGAAAGGCTCACCACATCATCATCATCCTCCTCCTCTTCAGCATTACGTAGCAGTTTGGCAAGGCACTGCAGAGAAGAGCCCAAGGAAACACTGTCCATATCCATATTCACTGCTCACCTATGCAGGAAAACCACAAGTGACAGATGAAGAAAGAACCAAGCGTGTTTTGTAGAGTCTGTAAAGCACAACTTCCATGCTGTGTGCTCTGGAAGGGTAAGTTTAGCCAGATTGTTGCATGTGTGATGAAGTGTACAGTGGAACACAGAGTCACAGAACATGCTGAGTTGAAAGGACCCATCAGGATCATCTCCTGGCCCTGCCCAGGACAGCCCAAGACTCCCACTATGTCCCTGGGGGCGTTGTCCAAAACTCCTTGAGCTCTATCGGGTTTGGGCCTGTGACCACTGCCCTGGGGAGCCTGTTCCGTGTCCAACCACCCTCCGGGGGAGAACCTTTTCGTGCTATCCAACATAACACCTCTCCTGACCCAGCCATTACTCCGGGTTCTATGAACCCGAGGGAGTGATAACCAGCCTCTCCTTTCTGCGCCCAAACTGTGGTCTCTTTTGCCCTGCTGGTAGAGCTCAGGCTTTGCAGCAGACCTCGCGTCACACGTAACCCGGCAAAACTCCTCGCAGGATCTCTGCCCACCGACCAGGCTTCGGCCCGGGACGGCCCAGCTCCAGTCCCGGCTGCGGCGGGCACAGGGACCCGCAGGGCCGCTGTCACCGACGGCCCCGGGTCACCGCGTCCCCGTTCCCATAGCAA